>MU389358.1:77247-490876 GCA_022578775.1 Xylaria venustula | reverse complement strand
TTATTAGTACACATCTCAGAGAGACAGCAAGACGCGCTCTCAACAACAATACAACAATTTACACCCTCAATTGACTGGCTCGCTTATTCTGACAATACGCGCCGTGTTTTGCTTGCTGTACGTGCGTATTGCGCTATCGGGCGGTTAAAATTTTATTTGCCGAAATGCTGCTATTAGCATGCAGTATTATAAATATGTTTTTAAGCACATTTATATTTTGCTATAAATGCTTTTTGTTAAATTTTAGCTTTTTTTAATATATGCTAACATAATTTTATATTTTAAGCTATAGTAAATTGTTTTAATAAGCATTTAGTTTTTAGCTGCTTTTTAAGCAAATAATAAATTATTTAGCTTTATATATAAATTATTTTAATTTTATTTAAATAATTTATTTAGCAATTAATAAATTTTTTAAAAAATTTATTATTTTTATTTTACGGTATATATATTTTTGTTAATTTTTCTAAAAAAATTTAAAGCTTTAGTTTTTATTTTTATTGCTGCTGTTATATTTATTTTCGCTTTTGCTATTGCTGCTGCTACTATTGCTGTTATTAATTTTATTATTGTTATGCGTATGCGTATTTAGCTATTTGCTGCTTTTTTTAAGCTTAACTAAATATATTTTACGTTTTTTTAAAAGTTTGCTTTATAATTATTAAAATTACAAAACATTAGTTTAAAAAAGCCGGCATGCTTAAAATTAATTTTTTTTTAATAAGTTTTTTAGCTTAAATAAATTGCCAAATTTAATTATACGGTTTATTTATTATTATATAATATATATTTTATAAATTTAAAAGCGCTTTAAAATGTTTAAACTATGCTTTTTATAAATTTTTAGTAAGCTTATTAGCTAGCATTTTATACGTTGCTAAATATTTTACTTTAAAAAACTTTTTATAATATTTTTGCTTTATTTATATATTTTATATATTTATATAGCGCAAATAAATGCTAATTTTTTTGTTTTTTTTTAATTATTAAATAAATTGCTTAAATATTATTTAAATAAATTTTTTATTTTTAGTTAAGCTTTAGCTATACATTTTTAAACAATTTATGCAAAGCTATAATTTTTATTTTTGTTATGCTAAGCGCATTAATTTTTGCTTTAGTAATAAAAATAAATATTATATTTTAACACATAGCTTTTTAGTTAATTATATTTTTAAATAAAAATATAATAAATTTATATAATAAACGTTTAATTATTTTATTATTTGCAAATAAAGCATTATTTGCAATAATAAATATTTATATGTTTTAATTAATATAGTTATAAATAATTTTTAAATATTTAATATAGTATAAATAATATATAATTTAATTTGCTATTTTTATATATTTTAAACTAAAATTTGTTAAAAGTTTTAATAATAAAGCCGCTACAAATATTATATTAAACTTTAGTATAATTACAATATATAAAATAAATTTTACGCGTTTTTAAAACGTTTTTATTTAAACTTTAATAGTTTGCCCGGTATAAATAAAAAGCTTTTTATAAAAAAGCAGCGTAATTAATATTTAGCTATTGTTAGCTAAGTTATATTTGCGCGCAATTTTTTTAATATATTAATCGTAAAATAATATTATTATGCAAGCTTATTTATTTTTAAATATTTTAATTTTTAAAAATTATTTAATTTTTTTTTGTTTTTTAAAATTATAATATAACTTGATTTTTTGTATAATTTTTTTAGCTATTTTTATATATTTTTTATTAAAAAAAACTAAAAAATTATTTATATAAAATATTATATATACGCTATAATTAGCTATATAAAAAAAGCATAGCTTTTTAAATAAAAAAATTATTTTAAGCTTTTTTAATATAAACGCGAATTTTTTATATTATTAAAAAAAAAAAATTTTAAAAATTATATAAAGTTTTTTTAAGCAGTGCTATTATATTTTTTTGTTTAAAGTTTTTAAATAATTTATATGCTATTAGCTTTTTGTTATTTTTTTTTGCGTTAAAAAACGCGTTTATTATATTATATTGCTAGATTTTTTAGTTTTTTTAAGCTATTAAAACTATTATTAAGCAAAAAGTTTTAGTTGCAAGCATAGCAGCATAAATTAACTAAAGCATATTTTTAAACTAAAAATTATTTTAAATTATTATTTATGCTTTGCAAATTTATAAATAACTTTTTTTATTAAACTTATAAATAAATATTTATTTTAGTAAAAGCAGCTTATACTTTGCTTTATAAAACGAAATAATTTATAATGCTTTATGCTTGGTTAAATTTGCGATTTTTTAGCGGGTATTTTTTTTAAACAGCTTTTTTAAAAAATATTTTTTTAGCTTTTTTTAGTTTTTAAAAAATAATTTTAGCAAATTATTTTAATAAATTTTGCCTAGTAATAAAGCTGCATTAAGCTTTTTTAGCTTATATTAATTTATAGCGGCTACAAATATAGCATAAAACGTTTTATGCTTTCGGTTGCTTTTATAAACTATTTTTTGCTAATTTAGCAAATAAATATTTAAAAAAAATAATTAATTATAATTATATAAAGTATTAATTTTTTGCTTTTTATATATAAATATTATAAATATAGCAAACGCTTTAGCGTGTTTGCTATTTTAATTAGCTTAAATTTTTAAAAGCTTTTTTCAGATTTTTTAGCTAGCTTTTATTGCTTATAAATAATTTTTACAGGTTTTTTAAATATGCTGCCGTTAATTTTGCTATTTTGTTTAAATTGTTTTATTTATATTTAAATAATTTAAAATTGCTTGTTTTTTATTTAGCTGATTTTATTGCTTGTTTATTATTATAACATTTTCGGCTGGGTTTTTTTTTAACAATTTTTTAGTTGTTTTTTTTAAATTAGTTAAATATATTTTTTAATAAAGTTAAAATAATTTGTTTTGTTGTTTAATTAATTTTAGTTTTTTGCTTAAATGTTTTATTGCTTTAAGCTATTTTTTAAACGTTTTTGCTAATTGTTAAACCAGCTTTAGCGTTTTTTTTAAAATTATAAGTTTACGCAGCTAATTATTATAATTTTTTAAGTTATTTTTTTTAAAATTTATAGCTGCTTTTATTTTCAACTTAAAATTTTTTAGTTAATTTTTAATTAATTTGTTAATAAATTTAAAAACATTTTTAAATTTGTTAGTTTAATTAACAGTTAGCTTTATTTGTAAAAAAAATACTTTTTTTATATTTTTATATTATTTTAAAACTGTTTTAAAAGCTTTTTAACAATAATTATTTTATTTAATAAATTAATTATAATTTTTTTAAGCATTTTTTTAAATGCTTTATTATAAAAAAAAATTTTGTTAAACTATATATTTTAAGTAATAATTATTTAACCTAGTTTAAAAACTTATACGCGGTATAAATTAAATGCTTTATATTTAATTAAATAATTTACGTAAGCACGCAGCTTTATTTTATAAGCTTGCTTTTTGCAGCTTACAAATATATTTTGCTTAATTAAATATATTTTATATTTATAAATATATATGCTTTTAAAATTAAAGCGCAAATTAGCGGTTATTTTGCTAATTATATTAAAAAAATATTATTTAAAATATTATATAAACTATATTAAAAGCATTTTAAAAAAAGCGTAAAAATTATAAGCATAGCTTAAGCTTATATTATATAACTTAATAGCTGCTAAAACAGTTTTTAATTAAAGCGCATTTAATAAATTAACTTTTATTAACATTTTTTAAGCTTTTGCTATTATTTTTTAATTTGTTTTTTTTTTTTACCGACCGGCTTTTTTATATATAAAAATAAAAGCTTTATTTTTATACTTTTAATATATATTTAAAGCATAAAAGCAATATTTTTAAGCTTTAAAATTATTGCTTTTTTATTATTGCTGCGCATTTTCCATATTAAAAACTTGTATTGCTATATTACTTAGCGCTTAAAGCATTAAAATGTTTTAAATATTTATAGCTTAATACGCTAAATTAAGTTATAGCAATAAATTATTTTATTATATTTATTTTTAATCGCGAATATTTATTTAAATTTATTATATTTTTTAAAATAATTAAATAGATTTTAGTAAACTTTTTAAAACGGTTTTAATAAGCTTTTTTTGAAGTGCAGCGCAAAATACGCTTTTTTAAGTATATTTTAGCGCATATTTTGCATTTAACGGTTTTAGTTTTTTTTATTTTAACATTTTTAGCGTTATATATTAAAGCTTTTATAGCTTTTAATTTTAAGTGCTTTATTTTTTTATACTAAAGCTTTTTTATATATTTTTTTTTAATAGCTTTATTAAAAAATGTTTTAAGCAAGCTTTATATATTGCTGCAATTATTTTTGCTAAATTTAACAAAATTTTTTAATTTTTATTAATATTATTTATTAAATTTTTGCTTAAATAATTAATAATAAGCTTATATTTAAAAAAAATTAAGTTTATTTTTTTAGTAAAATATTTTAACAAAATGTTTAATTTTAAGTTTTTATAATATAAAAAACAATTAAAGCTATAATATTAAATTTTAATATTTTTAAGCAAGTTTTTAAAATAATATTTATATAAAATTTTTTTATATATATTACGTTTTATAAAATAAAATAATTTATATTTTTATTTTAGGCGCTAGCTAAAATATTTTTAATTATTTTAATATTTTTTTTTATAATTACAAAGCTTATAATATTAGCGTTTATATATTTTTTATTTTTCGAAAAAATATATAAGCTTAATTTAAATAAAGCTAAATTATTAATTAAATGCAAAGCATTACAATTATTAAAAACTATAAATTAATAAAATAAATAAAATAATATATTAAGCGTTATATATATTGCTAAATTAATTAAAATTTTTTAATTAAAAATAAATTAATTATAGTAGCAACAATTTTTTTGTTTAGCTATTTATCGTTTAATTTTTTTATTTTAAAGCTAAACTTAAAAAAAAAAACGCTTTATTTTTTTTTAGCGATTTTATTATATAAGTTTTGCTAGTTTTTAAATTTATAGCATATTTTAATATTTTAAATTTATTTATAAAATATTAGTTTAATTTTATAATTAATAAATTTAATTACTGCTTTTTATAAGCGTATGCATTTTTTAAAAGTTTAGCAGTGCTTTTATTTAAAATTAGCTAGGCAAAAGCAGCAAAAATTTTTTTAGTTTAATTTATTTTAGCTATTTTTTTTGCTGCGCTTAAACAATAATAATATTAAATAATTTTTTGTTTTACCGTTATATATAGCAAAAATTTTAGCATTTTTTTGTTTGCTTTGCGTAAGTTTTTTGTTAAAAAAAACGTAAAATATTTAGCTGTATTGCTTTAAAATTATTAAAGTTTTTTTTAGCTGCTTGTTTAAAATTAATTAAACAAGCTGCTAATATGTTTAATTTAGCGTTATGCGCATATAAACAGCATTTAAAAAGTTTTTTGTTGCAAATATTTTATTAATGTTTAAAAGCTTAAAAGTTTTTGCTTAAAAATAAGCTATATATTAGTTTTTATATTACATTTTTAGCTTAATTTTTTTAAAATAAATTTGTTAAAGTATTTTTTAATATTTTTATTAAGCTGTACTTTTTATAATTAATTAAATAAGCAAAATATAACTTTAAATAATTTGCATTAAAATTTATAAATTAATTATTTTTGCTATTATAAGCTTAATAATTGCTGCTAATATAATTTTTAAATTAATTATTTTATTAATTTAATTAAAAATAATTATATAGCGGTTCGATTTAATAGCTTTTGCAAACAATTTAATAATAAATGCGCAGATTAAATTGTTTAACTTTATAATAATTTAAGCTTTTATAATTTTTTGCGTAAAAACGCTTAAATAGCTAATTGTTTAAAATATATATATAGCATTTTTTTTAGTTAAAATTTTTACAATTTTTATAAATAAATATATAAAATTTTTTTTATTAAAATTAATTAATTGTTATATATTTTTTAAATTTATATAAAATTTAAAGCAATTAATTTAAAAAAGCTAGTTTTATTAATTGCAAAGCTTAGCATTTTTAGCTACAAATTTATTAAAATTTAGCTAAATTATTATACTTAATTAAAATATTAAAAAAATAATTAAGTATAAAATAAAAAAGCTTAAAAACAATATATTAAATAAAAAAAAAGCTTTTAACTTTTTAACTAAAAATTATTGATAGTTTATATAAATAATTTATAGCAAACCGAGCTTATAATTTTTGCGTTTAGGTGAGGCAAAGCTTATTTGCGCGTATATAAAATCAACTGCAGATAGAATATAAAGCTCTATTGGTCTAAGTTCTAACCTATAATATATGTGTGAGATGTTTTTTTTTTATAGCGGAGCGTACGGGACTACGTTGTCCCGCTTCCGGATCCACTCAAGTGTGACAGTAGGTCTACGGCTACCTCATATCTAAGGGCTTGGTTCCGACACACCGACCATAACATCTATAGAAAACATTAGGTACTTGTTAATTCCACCCGAATCGTTTACATGATATATTTCGATATTACACTCCCTCCTCCTGCTCGATATCCATTTCTTGGATACCTAACTAACTATTCTTGACCGTCATGGCGTGAATCCTTTTTCTATGCTTCAATTATAATGTGCTCAATGCTCCCTGTAATAATAATCAGCTTCACCGACCATGGCAAGCTATCAACCAAGCTATCCCAACCCCTTAGGTTCGAGCTCACGCATCACTGCACCACAACCCAGTGGTCATCCGCATTCCGTTGGGTTCTCGCACGAACCTCGATCGAAGCACTTGAGACTGAGATCCGCCGTCCACAAACCCAGGTACTCCGCGCAGCACAAACAATACCTAGAAGACTCGTAGGAAGGGCTCGTCGAACGTACCCCGCGGGAAGATGCCGGCGTGGACGAGGTTCGCAACTAGGTGCTGGAGATCTTTCGCCGGCGATGTCATCCCGATCCCGAGGTAAGAACAGTATAGCTTATCATGGCATTCTCGTGGACAACCCTGACTTCTTGGCAAAAACTGCAAGTAAAAGGATTGAAACCGGGTGGCTGATCTTTTATGTCTGTTCAGGGAGCTCTGAGTGGATTCTACTGGAGAGGCCGAGACCTACACTCCCAACGTCGGTACCTCGCTCTCCGTCTACGATTTCGTGGTGAGCCGTATGGGTATATGATTGCACATGATATTCATGATGCTCTCAAAGTGAGTTGATTGTCCAAGTCAAGGCACCTGTCTCCCGTAGTCATTACGTTAATATTATTTCACAGGAATCTCGTAAGCGAGTCCACAAACTGGAGAAAGAAGCTGCCAAGCAACGGAAGAAAGACAGAAAATCCGGCAGAAGAAATACTGCTCCCGAAATAGTCCCAGAATCCGCGATACAGAGATTCACGCCGCCGCCGCCGCCGCCGCCACCGCCTCGCGCTCAATCGCGTAGCCGTCTTCAACCTGATCTCCGGTTCCAGCCTGTTAGCCGTTCACGATCTGGAGGCAGCGCCCCCAGAAACACCACCTCAAAGAAAGCAGCAAACGAACAAGGACAAGCGGTCAACGTCAACGTCTACGTCAATCTCAACCGCGGCACAGACGGGACCCCATCAATAACAGCATCCGAACCCCAAGAAGCCGAGAGCAGCAAAAGAAAGGCGAAGAAGAAACTCTCCAAGATCTTCACCACCACTACTAAAAGTCCTGATAAAGCTTCATCGAAGGCAGTCGCACTTCCAGAAGATCCATTCGGAGACCCGGCCCCAGAGCCGAAGAGATCAAAGCCAAAGAGCAAGAAGGAAAGGATGAAGAAGAAATGGAAGAAGAAGGGTACGGCGAGTCTTGAATCGCTCGGCAGTGCCCGGGACCCGTTCCGAGATCCAGAGCCCATGCGTCTCATCGAGGCGGACGATTTCCGCGTCGAGTCGCCCGAGAACACTGAGTGGCCCGATGCTTCGCTACACGGGCGGTCTCGCAAGTTAGGGCGTGGAAGAAGGGGGAAAGGCAGAGATGATAAGATGAGAAAATGAAACTGGTGAAGGTCGAAGATGAAGGCAAGTCTCATATGGATGGATAGGTCACGATGCGACCGTCCAGAGGAAGGAAAACAGCAATCCTGTAAGCTCTCGAATATCACTAATACACTGAATTGCATAATTATGAACTAGAAAGATGACATCGTGACTCATGTATACGCATTTTCTTCCTTGTCGAATCACTAATTGGACTGTAAAGTGTAAGGCTT
This sequence comes from Xylaria venustula, assembly GCA_022578775.1. Taxonomy (NCBI): domain Eukaryota; kingdom Fungi; phylum Ascomycota; class Sordariomycetes; order Xylariales; family Xylariaceae; genus Xylaria; species Xylaria venustula. The sequence continues at coordinate 482,677 of MU389358.1, read as the reverse complement.
ATGTGCATCACGGTGGCTGACTAGCCTCATCATTTCAACTACACACGTGGTTTCTTTATATTAATAATACCAACGATCATAGGAAAGTGCTCAAGCACTAGTATTGATTACCGATAGAGTCATGCCCTTTTTCCAAGCCCAAAGTAACAAAACCGCTCATCGAACTAACACTAATTCAAGTAACACTTAACGGTTTTCCAGCCCAGCCATCGTTGGAATAACCCATAACAGAGGCCTCATCCAACAGCTATAACAATCACAAAGAGAGGTTTCGAACTGATTCTAGTTGGGAAGCTATTTGAATTGTTTTGTTGGGGTTGTCCTTCCGACGTGTGCCATTCAACCGTGCTGGATTCCACACACAGTTTCCGGTTTTAATGGTACTTTTATCTGTCCCTAAGTCAAGCAGAGGGATATCGATTTCAGGATGAGAGGCGTAATTATTTAGGCTGGGAGTGTCGTGTATGATAGGCGATTTTAACGATACCGTAGCGGGTTTGGTATCGGATCCCACATTACCGTTAAGTGCAGTGGCCGTTAATCGCGTGCGTTCCGTTTGATTTAGCAGTGTCACCATTCATGGGACTCAATGGTGGGGCCGAGAGAAGCCTTCTCGTATCGATGTCACCGTCGAAATAGAGCACGTCTGTATAACCGTTGTCCAAATCCGGTTTCCTTGCGTGAGACACACCATCCACTAACTGTTGCACGTTTCGTACCGTGATAGTAGACTCCTCATTCCGAGCCTAGAGTTGTCGACTAAACAAGAGGAATACCAGACTGGAGAGGGAGTACTAGTAACCCTTATGGTCGATTTTCCCGCCATTTGGGCGTGGTATGGTTACATAGCGCTCGTAGATAGGTGTAACCGGCCAGAGTAAAGCGACCCCAAGACCAGAAAGGAATGTGGCGAAAAGTTGCCAAACATAATACAGCGGGGCAGCACCGAGAGGCGCAATGAATTTGAGAGCGTCGTCGAGCTGATAAAAGTCCTGCTGACCACGAATGAAGTACAGCTTCTCAGGTAAGTCCGGCCTATTTTCCCGTTTCGTGTGGCCATTTGTATGGCCATTCTGATCCGTGGACTGGGGTAGCGGGTGAAGGTGATCATCCACTGGGAGATATACTAGCTCTAGCAAGGTCACAAGTTTGACGTTGGCCTGCCACAGAGAGAAGGGTACTATCCATATTTTGAATGTCTGTCGAATGGTGGCATAGAGAGAGTTGGTTTCTTTATCGAATGCTAGTGAGACGATAGTCAGTAAGGTACCGCCCAACAATTCAAACCGAATGACCTTGTGGTAAGAACATAGGCTTTCTTTAGTGACGCTCTAAGCGCTATCCTGACAGTTGTCTTGCTTGAACATTTTCTGAGCGCAGGGACGTACATGTGGAATCGACCTGGAGCTCTATCTTGGGGCTCAAAATCTTGTACCATTGATAGATAAGATGTACCAGGAAGCGTGAAGTGATTGTAAAGTGAGAGTTGACAAAAGGCATTCTGACCTGCCTCGGTTCGAAAGAGGGTACACGACAAAACGGGTGGACGAAATAGGCATCCTCAGTAAAATAGTTGTTTATGGCGTACGCTTGCTGTTTCCGGTTGCCTTCTGTCAGCAAATGGATAACGTTCGATATCTCTTTCTCTGGATTCTCCATCGTGTATAGATTTGTTGAAAGTGCTTGTCGTATATCACGGGTGCGAGTGCGCCGCAAGAGAAGATGTGTTTCGAGTAGCTTTTGTTCACGAAATGAAGCTATACGATGCACTCCGGGTTCCAAGATTGATCGAACTGTGTAAAATGAAAAGATATGTAGAGTGATGGGATTTTCGATTACAAGGTGATTATATTGAAGTGGAAAGTAAGGCCCGAGGTTGAATAGATTGGCTTAGTGAATGATGTCATCGTTCGTCGCAAAATACGCGGCTTCGTGGAAAAGCAGGACCCCACCCGCCTTGGTGGCTTCAATCACATGTGAAAGAAGAGCCGACTTGAATGAATACCTACGTCTCAACCTACCTACCTACCTAGGTAGGTAGGTAAGTAAGTATATATGACCGGTAGCATTTCCGTGTGGACTTATCTCCTGGTACTTCTCACGCAATCAATTCATGCAACTACATCGGTTTGAACCGTGACCTGATTCGGGAACTTTCAGTAGTTTCAGTTTTGGGTCATGAATGGAGAAAACATTGTGTTGCTACAGAACATTTCGGCTTATGGGTAGTTAAGGTACGGTATCATACAGAGCCAAGGTTGCAAAGCTATCCAACAGGTATTCCGCATAACTTATCAACAGGTAAACAAATATTAATCTCCCAGAAATGCAAACCGTCGGTGCATAAGACCAAAATAATGCAAGACCCCTGCCTCGATCCCCCCTTTTGAACTGAATAAGTACCTGCGGTCCTTTCACCTGATGGTGTAGAGCGCATCCAAGTGTCCCGCTATTCCTACACACATGTCGTCTCTCATTTACACATAATCCCCCCGTTTTGGATAGTAGCTGTCATCTCGATGGATGACACAGCTTAGACCCTTGAACGACTCCTCTGCCGGCTCACGTCCCGTATATAGACGTCTTCTCGATACGGGCTCCTCCGATCATCGCTCCGTCTTGTGCGCTGACTCCTCATACTATCCCTCCTCCTCCGCGGTGGTGTACGGTCCTCCTCAACAATAATCATGTCATCGCCCTCGCTCAGCACACTCTGCGGGGCCGGCGGTCCACGACTCACGGTCCGATCCCTGGGTCGGGATCGCGATCGAGACCTCGGCCCGAACTCCTCTACGATAATCTGCTCGTCCCGCTGGGCCTGAACGGGGACAACCCTCTCCCGTCGGATCTCGATCTTCTCACGCCGCGGGGAATGCCGGCTGCGGCGGTGATGCCTGCGAGGAGGCCCACGCGGTCGCGAATGCCAGGATACTTCGGACGCCGCGGCGCCACCCACCGACCCTTCCTCCAGCATTCGCGGCCCGTTGCCAATGTTTATGCACCAGTATATGAAGGCGAGAAGCAGCAAGAACCCAGCGACCGAACCGAGGACTATGCCAGCGACGGTCCCTGAGTCTGGGCCGAATGGCGCATTTCCGTAACCCTGAGGTACTGTGTCGGCGCCTACGAGGAGGCGGGGTTTGAGTGTCTCGGGAGTGTTGAAGAGGGGTATAGAATAGCGCGAATGTGGCGCATGGATCGAGAAGAAAGATGGTGTTGATGCGCCATCGGGTGTATGGAGGAGGGGCGGCATGCCGTGGCGAGGGCTGGTTGTTTCAGACAATTTAAACCAGAGGGCTATATAATTCGCGGATTCGAGGTCGCGTGCGATGAAGGTTTCGCCGGTACCGATAAGACGTATGATAATTGACGAGGTGTGACTAGATACGATGATGACGGCGATGGCGACAATGATCACGATGATGAAGGGCGACAGCGCTGTTGTTTCCGGCACACCCGAACGCGTATTACTTCTAAATCTGAGAATGTATTTATAAGTTTGCGCGATACCGGCTTTACGAATTTTGCACAGAAGTGTGAATTGAAGTGTCAGTACATAAAGAGTGAAACGAAATTGAGCGAGCGCAACGTTGGCTTAAGCGCTCGACTGCGGTTGGCGACATGAAGATGGCGACGAATGGTGGATTGAGATGGCTGATCTTCTTCCACTGTTTGTTGCTGCATATGGCGCAAATGGGAGGCTGGCGTGTTTGGAGACGGGCGCTAGGTGCATTTGCTAGCAGGGGTCTGCCGTTAGGTGCGTCCGTCCAGTGTCTAGTAGCACCCCACCATCGCATGTCATTACTATTTGCTGTGTTTGATACATAATTCGACTGGTTTCTGATAGCTATAATACATTGGCACGTTAGGTAGGTTTTTAGGTTTTTTATCATAGCAAGCAGATGGCATTTGGATGACAACCCGATTAGCTTAAATTGCTGCAAACGTGACAACACACTCTGCTACTGTCACAATGTGTAAGGGTGGGAGTTTGAGTATTGTTTGTGTCGAGGTAATTAACTTGCTAACTTTCTTACAATAAAGTCAGATCACAACATTGAGAATAAAAATGACAAGGGCGTTAAAGACCTGCAAAGCAATAGGGAGACATCATGCACATTGCCTTTCTTCCAGGCAACCCTTATTCCTGATCACTAATCGCAAAAGCTTCAGAACCCTCTAGTCTCAATCTATTGCCTTATATACTTCAAGCAACGCCCCCAACAAATCCAGTCAACAAAATTGCAACATTTTCTGTAACTCAACGGCCATGAGTCATCATCATCTCATTCCACTATGTCCGGGTCCGTAAACAACATGCCGGCCTGAATGATTTGAGATGTTGTAGACTTCGCACATCTCCAACGCCGAGCTGCCAGGGGTTTAATTAGTCTAGCTTGGTCAAGTCAGTGTCTGCGTTCAAGTCACCTGACAACGCGACACGAAATGACCGAGCGCCCCGCGAACCCCGCGAACCCCGACGCGGTTCCACGTTTCATCGTGGAGAGGGGTAGAGTCATTTCAATTCAAATGTAGGTATATAGCGCGTCAAATATCCCAGTTTGTACCCTCTTATCGCAGACGGGCTGAAGAAGACCCAATCAAATCCGTTGGCCAAGCCTCCTAGTTCTCATATCCGGCGTGACTAATACATACGTAGTTTGGGCATGGTCTGAGAAGGAGTGTATGGAAATGGATGCATAGTGTACACTAACTACTGTGCTGTAAACGAAATACGCTGTCCACTAGGGCTAGAAGCTGAGGATTCGATGCATAGATATGGGAGGCGGCCCTCGGACACCTGAGAAGACCGATCCCAACAAGTTGATGGCGGTCAGACTTGGCTGGGTTTAGTGATGAGTTGTGTTTATGTTGCAGATAAGAGCTATATATATGCTATAATTGAGCTTTGTAGCAGTTGCATCTTTTATAAATAGAGCGAGACATTTCCTTCAACTGGTCGATCCTGAAAACATCCCTTATAGCTTCAATATCAGCTCTTACGTGTATCCAACTTTACCCTCTCGATCTCCTTTCTTAAACAACACTCACCTCTGTCCATATTCTATTCTCACTAAGATGGCTGAACAACAAGCTCCCCTCAAATCTTACCGTGGTAATTGCCACTGCGCAGCCTTTGTTTACGAGATCACTCTGCCCGAGATCAAGCAGGCAGCAGAATGTAATTGTAGCATCTGCTACAAGAAGGCCGCCATCTGGGTCTTCCCGAAACCCAGCGATGTCAAGTTCGTCAAGGGCGATGCATCGGGGCTGACCGACTACACTTTCAACAACAAAAAGTTCACTCACAAGGTTCGTCGTCCATATAGTTGCGTTGTCGATTATCATGGGAGTATGCGAGGTTGTGAGGAGGGCGCGCTGATGCTTGCTATGCAGTTCTGTCCTACGTGTGGAGTCTCGCTTATGGTGGTTGGACACTTGAACCCCCCGAAGCCCGGCGAGGATAAGCTGCCAGAAAACGGATTCAACGTAGGTTTTGCACCAATTATTTCCAATGACAAGTTGAATTTAAGACAGCTCACTGGTGTCCAGGTGCGCACGTTTCAGCATGGTCAGGTCGACGTCTGGAAACTCGACACGAAGGCGTAGGGATCCCACTTTCAACACTCCGTTCATAATGATTTCATGCTCATGTTGCTGAATCTAGCTTCGACGGAAACGCCCTCCCCCCAGTATACGAAACTCCCAAGTACACAGGGCCCGAGCCCGCTGGAGATGCCGAGGATCTTCAGCTGTACACTGGCAGCTGTCATTGCGGCGCCATCACCGTCGGCCTAAAGTCGCAACCCATAAACAAAGAGACTAAGGGATTGGTGGAATGCAACTGTAGTATCTGCGGCAGAGTAAGCATCACCCGGCGAGACCACCAGATACAGAGACAACGTCCAAGGTAACTGACTACGATGAACGAAACAGTACGGTACCACGTGGACATACCCGCCTCGCGCGCAGCTCGTCATCGAAGGGCGGGAAAAGTTTGGGGTCTATTTCTTCGGCGCGAAGATCGCCAGCAAGAACTTCTGCAAGATCTGTGGCGTCCCCGTCTGCTCTGAAATCGTGCAGTTGTCTGACGAGCAGGTTGCTCAGCTAGATGAAGCGACTAGACAGTGGTATAACGGCAATAAAGACCTTGTCGCTTTCAACTTGCGGGTTGTCAATGGCTTGAGCGTCAAGGATTTGAATCCGACGCAGTTCCAAGGCTATAAATATATCAAGCCGACATACATCGAGCCATGAAGTGGGGCGCGCAGCGGGATGGTAAATAGAGGCCCGTCTCGTGAGGTAGATGAGATCTGAACTTTGATAAATATAAACAGTTGTCGAATGGAAATAGCGGGCTCAATATCTTGAGTTTTATTCCTATTTAACTGTTGGTTGCTGGTTCTCCATCACACTTAGTCCAGAGCCATCCCCTGTTGATGCGTTGGTCTTCCTGTATCGTGCCTTATCCCAGCTAGGTATTCCATCGTCGTCAAAATCCGCCCATTGAAAGAACGAGCAGCTCTCATGGCCGGGAACGTTACCACGATGACACACTACAAGACAAATGGATATTAGTGACAGTCCTTCTGGCATATATTTCTGACGCATTCCGTGAAACTGTCAAATAGGATAGAGCGAGGCCGTCTTCAACAATGGAGAATCAAAAGATAACGAAACTTACTCCAGAAATATTTCCCCCAATTATCCTTCTTTCGCTGTACAACCCTGAGAATGGCCGGAAGGTCGCATTTGCATCTGGGCGTGAAGTTCGGATGGAAGTTTGGCTTATAGTCACGATAAGTGATGTTAATCCTTCGGTTCCCAGCAAGTGGGTGAGGATCAATAGCCTGCGCTGGTGTAATCGAATGTTTCCACTCCTCTTGCATTTCAGCATGCATGATGAGTAACGAATTGTGTGGCAGATGGATGGATATTTGGCCTTGCGCATCGGCGTCTTCCGTCAACTTATTATCAGCATCCTTGGGCACTATGCGACGAACGCGGAACTCCCGTGCAACACCCAGGGAGATCGAACCGATCACGGCGCGGGGTCCCAGGTACGTCAGATGATCGCTGTGGTATCCGACGGATTCATGAGGCCCATTGTAGCAGTTAACGAAGGCAGCATTTGGCGTCCATTCATCGGGACATTGGTATCTCAACTTCTTGCGAGTTTGTATTTCTTTATTGACCGCTTCTTGCACTTTGGGTCTCACTCGTAGCAACTGAGGCGTAATCCGTCGAACATCCTGGAGCGAGTCAGCCATTCTCAAAATAACCTGAAGTGAAATAAAATCCAAGTTTGGGTCAAGTTTACAAGATTGCACTCACTTCCAGACGTCCACCGTAATAGAAATATTCGTGCTTCTGCGTGTTCAATTCGGCCTCTGTAGCTACGTAAAAACTTGATGTGTGTGGACTCTGAACAATATTGTCGAACAGCTTGAAGGTAACCCGCTTAAAGGATTTCGATTCTTCTAGCATTTCGCTAAGCAGATCATTGGCTTCCTCCTGTGGAAGAAAATTGTGAATAATACTACATGGGGTGTGTTCTGCGATGTCTTTAGGGTCGTATAAGTAAAGAGTAGTGCCTTTCTTCGATAGCAACTTTGGCTTTTTGCTGGTGCCCGTCTCTCTTGTCACTGATGATATAGATGCAAAAGACCTGAGCGATGTCTGAGCACCCGGGGTAGGGGGAGCTCGAGGCTTCTTTGGCTCTGCTTGACTGTCGAGCAGAGCAGAAGCAGCTTCGTCGACAGATCCTTCATGGGCCAGGAGCGCATCGAGGAGCACTTCTGGGGACATATCCCTGAATAAAGAAGATAGCATTGCTAGTTTCATCTCGGTTGAGTCCTCATCGTCATCCTGAGTCGACGCTTGGGCGATGGAGGATGATTTGCGCTTTGCGCCTCTGAGAAAAGCGTCCATTTTGTGGGTCGAATGAAGATTGCGATGCGTCTCTCATGATGTTTCTTTCTGTGTGATTCTTGCTATGTGCGGCTGCATTGACTTTTTGTTGAATCAGATGTTATATAGGGGGCGAATTCATGGTATGACTTTTGACTCACAATGAGTTAGTTGCCAGACCAGATAACTCTGTTAGGCACTTGCTTACCTAAACTCAGCTGATTCAATAGGTTCCGAGGAACCTACTGTACCTACATAGAATTTAGTCTGATGGTAGAAGTGACCACTAAGGTTGGAGGGTTAGTACAGGGTGTAGTACAGGGTGTAGTACAGGGTGTAGCTCGCCGTAAGTTGCTACATAAATACGTCAAGCCGAGGCCCCACCGTCCCCAGACCTACTGTACCTTAACCTTGGTAGCTTTCCATCACGCTTCAACGTGGGGTAAGCTGTTATACTTCCTCAACTTTTTGAATTTATGTGACGAGCATCTCAATTAAACATCAGGAAGCATGGTCTGACCGAGCTTCAACTGGCTCATCGACACAGCATACCTGACCATGGCGTCGATGCTGGAGTTCCGTACACCTGGCTTTAACCCCTACGCTGTTAAATACTCACCGTACTACGACTCGCGCATTGCCGTTGCATCGGCCACAAACTATGGTATTGTTGGAAATGGACGGCTCTTTTGCCTGGGCCTGGGTCCTCAGGGAATCCAGGTAGAAAAGACGTAGGCGACATGCCCTTTCGAGTAAAATCAGCGAAGTCTCGTCGCGGCACTACTGACCGTGCCTTTGAAGCTTCGACACCAATGATGCTCAGTATGACCTCGCCTGGTCCGAGATCAACGAGAACCAGCTGCTCGCCGCATGCGGAGACGGCTCCATCAAGCTGTACGATGTCAATGTCAATGAATTTCCCATCATGAACTTCCACGAACATAAGCGCGAGGCCTATTCGGTCGCCTGGAGTCCCGTCACCAAGGACACTTTTGCTTCGAGTTCGTGGGATGGAACTGTAAAAATTGTACGGCTATTCTCCTCATACGCTTGTTTCTTGGTCCTTCCTTGTGTTGTGTATTGTCGAGAAGCTAATACGATCTGCTGCGAAGTGGTCACCAGCCAGGAAAGAGTCTCTCAGGACACTCCCTGTCGGCAATTGCACATACAGCACATCCTATTGCCCCTCGAATCCCAACATCCTTTCGGCCGTTTCGACAGACTCGCACCTGCGCATCTTCGACCTTCGAACGCCTGTCAATGCACAATATCATCTCACTTCCAAGATACCAGTTCACCAGCCCCCGTCCGTGCCAATGCCTCCGGGGATCTCGCCTCCCTTCATGCCAGCCGAGATATTGACTCATGATTGGAATAAGTACAGAGACACGGTCATAGCGACCGGAGGGGTGGACCGGGCAATAAGAACATTTGACATCAGAAACCCAACAGCAGGACCCGCCTCTATAATGATGGGCCACGACTATGCTGTGAGAAGACTCGCTTGGAGCCCTCACGCAGCCGATATCTTGCTTAGCGCTAGTTACGACATGACGGTCAGATTATGGACAGATGGCTCCACCATGGCTGCCGGCGACAGCTCGGCTCCCGTTAAACCAGGGGTACAGCTCGGTGTTATGAACAGACACACAGAATTTGTAACTGGCGTCGATTGGTGTTTGTTTGGTGTCGGCGGCTGGGTTGCAACGGTTGGATGGGATGAACGCGTCCTATTGTGGGATGCCAATATGATGCTCCAGGGGAGAAGCTGATTCAACCAGGGGTTGACCTATGAGAAAGGTCGGTAGAAGGTATGCATGGAAAGGCGTTATTGGAGCCAGTCTGGGATCTGTTTTATTGATACCAAGTAACGAACGAGTGAGGAAAGCACATATCTGGTTACATAACTCAAGGCTGAGGGACGGGGGATGAGTAGAGCTCGTTTAAAATATAGCATACCATTAGATCACTTCAGCCGGATCTGAAATATTCATGAAACAGTGTTAAACTTTACGGGAATAGATTTCGATATATGAGCTTATTTAGAAATCTATGAATGGACAATGAATTAGCGCCCATGAAACAAGCAATACCCCAACTCATACGACAGGAAACTGTAGACTCAGCTGGAGTTAAGATTCAAGTGAGGATGGTAATATCACAAGATGAATACTGTTAGGGAACAAAAACGTACTTCATACCTGATCCTGCCTAAGTAAGATCTGTGGGTAGACATTCTTATCTCTGGTAGAATATCATATCGCCACCACACGACACAAATGTTTGACTGAACCTCCCTCAAATACGATACCTACCTGGATACTATTAAACTCATAGGTAGTAGGTAGTAGGTAGTGGGCCACGTGCTGCATGATTGGTTAAGAGAACCTTTTTGATTGCCAAGACCAGGATGGCGGGGTTTCCTCATTCGTCAAGAAAGGCTCCTCTCACCCCAGGCTGCGGTATGCCCGGAAAGAGCGAAACCGCCGCGGTTGTCGTCTTCCCCCGCTCTCCACCATCTGCGGTCTTGAGCCAAGAGCTTTGTAATTGCTGGATACGAGCACGGAAGAAAAAATCTGAGACGTCACGCAAGCCTTGCGATGCCGACATCGTCATCTCTTATCATGGCGGAGCGTCAGCAATGGGAATCGATGACTTAATACTTTATCAAAAAGGCGGCACGACGACCCCAGTCCGGCCCTTACAACTGGTCAATCATGGCTGGGGGAGAGCCGGGCCTTGGTCATGGCCCGCGATCATTATACGCCGCCCTGGTCTGGAACGCATCGTGAAGTAGGTATGGTTTTTGGGCTTTTCCCCCTGCACCGCCTCCGGTCCGCCGGCGGTAGATTAGTGAGCAGGAATGCTACGAGACCTATGGAATTATGCAGCGTATGAGTTTATTTTCCGCTCTCTCCTCTCCTTCTCTTCTTTCTTTCTTTCCTTCCTTCTCTACTTCGTCTCATTTTCACATTTACTTAGTTAGAGTATAACGTTAGGTACCCAAAATAGCCTATAGCTAATACCACTACCGCTAGTCAATGAGTTTGACATACCTGTTCAACACGGCAGGATAAGTGTCCCCGTTTGAAAGGTGCAGTCCTCCCTAAAAATGGAGGCGGCGACCTTGTTTCAGGCGCTCGTCCAGGTCGAGTCCAACTCACTTCCCCAAGCTCCCCAGAGAGCCGTTTCTAGGACTTATCCCGCTGTTCCCCAGCGTGATGAGGACGTTGAATTGAGACCGCTGGCAGCGCCCTCGCCGGCCGCTACTCCGTCGGGTGCATACACACCCAGGGACCCGGGCACGAGCGCCCCAAACACGCCCGGTGTCGTGAACCAGGTCGATGATCCGTTCAATACATTCGAGGTCTTGCCCGGCCTCACGGACCCCCCTATGAATAAGTACCGGTTCGCCGGAGGCTGCGCCCTGATCTTCCTCACGGGGCTTGTCGACTCTGCCAATGGTGCCCTGCTCCCGTATATGGAGAAGTGAGTGTGCCAAGGCTCCCAGGGTGAATAGCTACCGTTACACATGCTCACTGATGTGCAACAGGCATTATAATATCGGATATGCCGTTGTTTCTCTCCTCTTCGTCGGCAATGCGTTGGGCTTCATCATCGCCGCGCCCTTCGTCAATGCCATCCGCATGCATCTGGGACGAGCCAAGACTCTGTTTCTCTCCAATATTTGCATCGCGCTGGGCTTCATCCCCTCGTTGGTGCTCGCTCCCTTCCCAGCGATCGTGGTGGGATATTTCTTGATTGGATTAGGAACAGCCTGGTTGCTGGCCATTATTAATGTATGCGATCCTCATATGATCCGGGCTTCCCGCCCCTGAAGCCAGGAAGCTCCATTACCCGCGATCCTGTATTTTAGATAATACTGATTCCGTCAACAGGCATTCACCGCCAATATGAAAAACGGAACAGTGTTGCTAGGTATCCTGCACGGCAGCTACGGCGTCGGCGGCATTATCGGTCCACTGATCGCCACAAGCATCGTGACGACCATGGGCCCTAATGCGTGGAACCACTACTATCTGATCACAATCTCGATCACGACGGCCAACGCGGCCTTCATTCTATGGGCGTTCTGGAACTACGAGAAAGAAACAACCGCCGTCGAGACAGCACCGCTCACGGCGCCCGGGCCCGGGCTATCAGCCATGCTAGGTGCCTTCCAGTCCCCGCGCATCGTGCTACTAGGCGCCATCTTCATCTTCGCGTACCAAGGGGCCGAGGTATCCATCTCAGGGTGGGTCATATCCTTCTTCATTGCGGCGCGCGGCGGGAACCCGTCGGCCGTGGGCAACTTCACGTCGGGCTTCTGGGGCGGCATCACGCTGGGGCGGTTCGCGCTGTCCCCCGTCGGTGCGCGCATTGGCGAGAAACGGTTTGTCTACCTCCTCACGCTCGGCGCCGCCGTCTTTCAGCTTCTGGTCTGGCTCGTGCCCAACCTCATCGGCGAGGCCGTGTCCCTCGCCATCGTCGGCCTCCTCTTGGGTCCTGTCTACCCGTGTGCCGCCGTTGTCTTCACGCGCAGCCTCTCGCGGCAGGAGCATGTCAGCGGGTTGGGAGTCATCAGCGCGTTCGGCAGCTCTGGGGGTGCTGTGTGGCCGCTCGCAACGGGTTTGCTCTCGCAGGCTGCTGGGACGTTCGTTCTGCATCCTATTGCGATTGGGCTGTTTGGTGGTATGCTTGTTTGCTGGTATATCCTGCCGACTAGCAGGAAGAGGACGGAGTAGAAAATGTCGCAAGCAAAAATTGGTGGGTGGCTTAATGAATCCTAACGTAATAGATAATTTATAGGCATCGACATTAGTTGGTTGTTTTGTACGGCGTTCATCTTTGAGTAAGACGAGGTCTATGACCAAATAAAAAAAATCTATGAGAGAAATCTATCTATCTATCCATCTATCTACTTATGCAATGAGCCCGATGACATGATCCTTTATATCAAAGATGCACTGATTTATATCCGATGGCCCTGTCTGCAATTCTTGCACTGGCCCATGGCTTCTAGTCTATTTCGTGCCAGTCGCAGCCTGTTGGACACTGATCTTGCCCTCGACCACAGCAGCGACGACCTTGTGTATATCAGAGAAATCATGGAACACAGTGAAAGGGACATTTTCCTTTTCGCAATAGGTGACGAGATCTGCATAAGTTTAGCCCGAGTTGTCTGTAAATCTGTAGTATAAAAGGGTAACATACCTCGGCCCGTTTTAGCGAAGAGCAAATCTGTCTCTTTGGCCGCCGAGAGATCGGAGACCCCATCTCCAGCGTAGAACATGACTGGTCGGTCCGAGAGGGCGGCATAAGGCCGGATCTCGAGGCTCTTATCGTGGCCAAATGAGCTATTCTTGATATTAGCCTGGGCCTTGACTTGATTGCTACGTGAATTGAAAAATGAAATTCAACAAGGGAATGTTTACCTTTCGTCGTGGTATTGAATATCCCATCCGTTATCGTCGTTGATGCTTTTACTTGGGCGAGGCTTCACATCGTTGCTCACGATTTGCATCACAGCGGCCTCTTCGTCGCCGAGGAGGTGAGCTAGCAGCGCTCTGATTATGGGTTGCATGCCGCCGCTGAGTACGACGATGGGCACGTTATTTGCCCGGCACTGACAAAATCAATCAGCTGTCTGTTTGCTGTGTTCTGTTTCGGCAATTTCAAGTAGCGCGAGAAATCCTAATCCTCATAACAAAAGAGAAGATATGTATATTATACGCACCCAAGCCGCAAACTCTTTAAATGCGGGGTCTAGCTTGACATTCTGCAGCAAGAGTTCAACACATTGGTCGAAGGGCTTGGTGACGCTATCCAGCATCTCCTGGAAAGCATCGCGGAAAGGACGCCCGTCGTGGAGAACTTCCTTATTCCCCTTTCTCCGGAGCTCAACACCGAAGCCCAGGTTATCCGTTAGCCAGTCGTTGCTGTCCTGCAGAGTAATCGTTCCATCAAAGTCGGTGAAAAAGATGGCCTTAGGCTTTGTGCGCAAGGCGGGTAGTGAGTGAGCGGAAGCGGCCATTATAGTCGTTGGGGGTAAGGTCGCGCGAGATATTATCCCCTTTTTTTCTTTTTTTTGGAGAAGTAAAACCTCTCGGCTTGTTGGGAACGAGAGAACCTTGGATATAAGGGGAGTGACGTCAGAGTGGCCCTTCTTGCTAGAGTATCTAAGTGGAAGAGAGAACCTGTCTTTGCAATACCTATCATAAGAAAAAAAGAAACAGAAAATAGAGCTGGAAAAGATAAATAATTCCAGGTACAGAAATCTACAGGCCCACGATAAAGAGCGGCTTCCACGTGCTAGCAATTCGTCAATCCGTCAATCCCTCGCGCCGCGGGGTTTTTTCTGGCTGCCCCTCCATTGAAGATCGGCGTTTTCTTGGCGCTAAGAAAGCAGTGCCGCCCCGGAGCTGCATGAATACTGCGCGCAAAGCGGCGTATTATTAGCGATAGTTGTTGTCCTGCAACTCCGACTGACTGACCGACTGTCTATCATCTTATTTCTTCTTATAACCTGACATTATTGCATGATAATGTGGATAAGTTTTCCTCGAAGCTGTATAGTTGACATGTGTGGTTGTGGCGCTTTATCGCTCTCCTGCTCCGTTAACCTATGATGCCTTCTTGGTAAGTAGATAAATTAAGGGTCTGTGAAGAGAGCTAAGCCAAGGTATAAAATCAGATAAATTGCAGCTATTTAACCCGGCTTGATAGTGACAATGCGAGAGAAGCAACCGTTCTGTTGTTTAGCCACACCACCCACATTTAGTAGGCACTCTAGCTAACATTGATTTTGACTCGAGACAATATTTCAAGGTGGCTGATTCGTGTAAGCTGGGATGTCGCATTCGCTGTCATTCATAGTCAGTCAACTCCCAACTTAACCATGGCTCAACATAAGCAGTGATGGTTTCTGATGGGCATGTGGGCATGTTCCTGTGAGTCAACATAAAAATGATGAAAGATTTCAGCATAGTTTCGTACTTATCCATATATGTAATATAAATGATAGTATGAGAAGATTCCAGGGGCAACACCACTTAAGACACATATGCACTTGAACTAGGTACTACCTAAGTGAGAGTCTGTGCGCCAGAAAGAAAGCCGACATCGCATACCGGTATAAGAAAATACAAGCAATATGTGTAAGACACCCTACACCGCGTTTATCGTTACCATCTCTGCGTTGTTAAACATAAATTTTCTCCAGTAAAGAATATGTGTAAGTGAACACTGATGGACTAAACACAGCTTCCGGAAATAGAGTGATAGGATGGGCGATTAGTTCTTAGGATGTTAATACAGCATGTGTTGAAGTCCAAAGTTCCGTCTTTGCGCTAGTTAGCCCTGGCTTCTGCACACAGTGAGGTACCATGTAGATCTTAAGAGGAACCTACCATGTAGGTACTATCCCACATGCACGAGTGAGTCCCTTATTACCACTCTAATCCCGAGAGGATGTTTTCCATGTGCGCCGGTTTTAGTTGTGCTTGGAAGAGCATTATAATTAGTTGAAGCGATACACTTTTCATCTCAGAATAAAGTATTTACTGAGGGTTCTTTAACACGTGAGAAAATGGTTGCAAAATATTAGGCTTAAGAGCCAAGATCCCTGTAGACCTAGGTACCTGAGCAAGGACTTTATGTTTGTACGACAATTAATTGTATGACCTTTTTCAAGAACAAGACCAACATTTGATGATATTATATGCCATATAATATATGGTCTAAAAAGAACAAATATATTGAATTTGTTATCTCTTATACTTTAGACATCCGACTTAATGGTCCACATATAATGTATTACTGCTAGGAAAATACTAGTATGCTCATGACTGAGTTTCTATTTCATGTAGACTTTGCGGCAACGATCACGCTAACAGGGTACTTATTCGGTACCTCTTCTGGTGCTAAGTAACTAGTACGGTCCACGTGCTGTGCAGTTGGAAGGATGTACACAGGTGTCTTGCCCCATACTTACTGTAATGCAGCAGGCTTGTCCCAGCTTTCAGCCAATTCGTGGGGCCCTATCCGGGGCTTTCTTCTACCAGACAACACAGGTCCTCAGCCTATCTTCACCTCATTACTCATACACGGACTCGTGCATTTCAAATTCATCCTGCCTACCTACAATGTACATATCCGGGCATGACCTTCCTTGAGACGCCATTACCTACCTGTTTTACACACTGCCTAGCCAGGCACTGACCCTCTCACATGGTAGCTGCAAGATAGCGGCCGAATCACGTCTGCATCCTACAACTTCTTGTGCTCTCACATACTGCGTTCCTTTTCCCAGGTGTTACTCCAGCTTACTTGATCCTAACCCTGGCGTGCTTCCGGTTAACATTAACATTTAACATCGATTAGCATTGATTCCAATCATTTGCACTGACATTATCATCGATTTGTTACGCAACCTGCTGTGAAGCAACATATTGTTATTACTGACAAAGAAGAAGTTTC
The DNA here is from genome assembly GCA_022578775.1 of Xylaria venustula. Lineage (NCBI taxonomy): Eukaryota > Fungi > Ascomycota > Sordariomycetes > Xylariales > Xylariaceae > Xylaria > Xylaria venustula. Next base: position 466,288 of record MU389358.1, on the reverse strand, counting down.
TCTGGCCTCCGTTTGATCCAGCACAGCAACCGTTTTCTACTCTGTATAATCTCTGTGCCTGGATCAGGAGCACGGCTGCCTCTGCTTTGAACATACTTATCTAGTATCCAGCCCTGCAAGTTTGCGCTGGTGCTCGTTGATACAAGCCGTGATTGCCCCGAACGATCCGATCCGCCGGCGGGCAAGTAAGCCATGCGACTATGAACACGGACCGTATCTCCACAATCGGTACATTCTGATTCTAGGCCTACGTCCTGTCTCCTAGACTTCCTCCCTCTCCGACCTTGCGCTCTCCCCCAAGACCGCCAGCGAGTATGCCCGACAAACCCCTTACCATTGCTACATATGCCGCTGGCGCTTCTCTGGCTGCCATAACCCTTGTTTACGTCTTTGCGCCTACCTACCTCATCGATAGCGACACCAACTCGGCAAGGAAAAAGGGCGTTGTTGGTCTTGTAAACCCAGCCAATGACTGCTTTATCAACTCGGTTCTTCAGGCCCTGGCTGGGCTGACCGATCTCCGCATCTACCTTATTCGAGAGGTTCATCGCCGCACGATTGATGAACCATGGGTGTATGAGGAGGTGGTGGAAGACCCAGCGCGCAAAGGGAACCCCGAGTGGAAAAACCAGAGCCTGCAGTCTGGGATTGTTACCAAGGGTCTCAAGAATATCCTCGATGCGCTGAATGAACGACCTATATACCGCAAGACAATCTCTGCCTCGGGCTTTGTCAAAGTGCTCGAGACAGCATTTCGCCAGAGGATTAGCAGACAGCAACAAGACGCACAAGAATTCCTACAGATTGTAGCTGAAAGGCTGTGCGACGAGTACCATGCGGGACGTAGGGCACGAGAGGCGGCCAGGGGCAAAGGTGCACCAATAGGAATTGTATCAACAGATCGTTCTTTACCGGTAGATGGGGACGCGGTACAGGAGCGCCTAGCAGGCCTCGCTATTCACACAAACGGGATTGGAAATGGAACACCGCCAAGGAGCGTGCCAACAATACAGGCCGAGCCACCTGCAAGCAATGACGAGGAGGAAGATGGATTTCCTATGGAGGGTGCCTATGAGAGCCAAATTGAGTGCCAAGTTTGTGGATTCAAAACGAAGCCGGTTCAAAGCACATTCTGCACTCTCACACTAAGCGTGCCGCAGTCAAAATCCAGCTCGCTCAATACTTGCCTCGACGGATTTTTCAAGAGAGAGTATGTGGACGACTACAGATGTGAGCGGTGCAGACTTGTGCACGCAAAACAGCTGTTTGAGGCTCAGATACGACGATCTACCTCTGATGCCGACAAGGTGGCAATCAAGCAGTCTGTCGAGAAAATACAACTGCAGATTGATACCGATCCTGAAAGTCCACCACCTGGTGTGGAGCTACCGGAACTGCGACTCGCTCCCACGTGTCGCATTGCTAAACACACACGCCTGACTGGGTTTCCCAAAGTTCTCGCTATTCACTTGTCGAGGTCCATATATGATAGTCACGTTTCACAGAAGAATTTGGCCAAGGTATCATTTCCGGAACGTTTGTCTATCGGAGGCTTGCTCTCCCAGAAAAGGTACAAGCTACTTGGCGTTGTCTCTCACAAGGGGAGTCATCACAGTGGCCATTACGAATCATTCCGAAGGCAAAATGTGAACCTACCGTATTCCACAACCAATGCATTTCAGCCATCCGGCATATATACTCCATCAGCAAATCTGACTCCCGCCGCCACCCCAAGCCCATCTTCGACTCCTCTACATAAATCAACAGTGCCAAGCCCAGTGGATTCTACAGCCGACTTGATATCAAGGCCATCTGCTGAAACCTTATCGGGTGTCTCTGTGGGCTCGACGCTTACGACCAGCTCAGCGTCAACTACTCATCCACCTAAACGGTCTTCCCCTACGTCTTCCCCAAAAGATCGCGACAATGACACTGTCAGCCTGAAGTCAGTAGCAGCATCAGCTCGATCTAGGATGTCACGACTTTCACAATCTGCCAAAAACAGTCGTAGTAACAGTCCATTTGGAAAAACCAAAACAGCAACTTCGACGACCGAATCAGCATTGGCATCTAAACATGGTGGGACGCGATCTCGTCGTCGGAAGCCCAGTGACCGGTGGTGGCGTATCAGCGATGACAAGGTGAAGGAGGCTAAGACAAGCGAAGTACTTGGTATGCAACGGGAGGTGTACATGCTCTTCTACGAGTTAGAACGTGAGGACACGGCGGAATCGTAGGAGGAAATTCGCCGGCTCTTTGACGACGACATTGAGCGAGATGCAGACTCCGACCCTCCGCAAGGCTCAGAGCTCGTCGTTAATCCTCCTTTTCCTTCCTCTTGGTTCGCCAGATTATCTAGCTGGTTGGAAGCTGCGTTAATACGAACACGACGTGCTCTGATAAAGGTCGGACAGAGTGCCAAGAAATTGGCCAGGGAAGGGTGGAATGAGTACATGGGTTATTATGACCTCGACTCGGATATTGAGGTGGCGCACGACAACAAAGAATCACCCGCCCCTTGTGGCCTATTCGAGGCATCTCCCTAGTACGGTTGCACGAGGAGGGAACAACTACGTCACAGGCCTCAGGTCTTTACGTTACAGTAACGGCAAAGTAAACCGTCGGGAACTTAAGTTCTTTATTATGATCATCACCACAATAATCGTTCTCGGAAGTGTACACGCATAAATTATCGAAGCATACAAGAGCGGCGTTCAACTCAAAAATCATCGTAGTGGCGTTGGCAGAAACACGGGTTCTTCTCTTATTTTGCTTCATTTTGTCTGGTAAGGACGCTAACGTCTTTCCCCCCTTCTCCGATGGGCGGATTGGATCTGTCTTCATTCTGCTTGTACAACAGTCCTAGAGGAAAGGATAAGATGACCACGAAACACCTTTGAACACAATGAGAGTCCCAGCTTATTGCATAGAGGTTGCGTTTTTTTCTTTGGCTCAAGAGGACACCTCCGGATCTGCAGTGCGGCAGCACCATCGCTATTCTTGCATGCGCATCTTAGCAGGTACATATGTAAATTGATGTCTTATCGGTACTCTTGGCAGCACCTGCACATACTTGAGTAACCAATACACAGTGTGCACTCATGAATGCGTATAATCCCCAAAGTGAAATACCTAGATTGGAGTTCTCGTAAGGCTGAAGGACCTTGTCATATGGGGTAATTTCAGGTCGACAGTGCGGGGAGTCTGATCGACTGCCGTCGCTCGGAAGCAACTGACGTACCGCGTGCGGAGATGCATGCGGGGCACGAAAACAGAGTTCCCTGCTTTCATGGCATCTTAAAACGCTCTTGATATCAACTCATAGGTAAAATAGTTGTAAGCTGAATTCAAGTCACTTTCCAAGTCGTTAACAATCCTTGAAGCTACGAGATTATCTAGAGAGGACCTTCCAGCATGGGGGACAGAAAACCGTTGATCGACGTGAGTTTAGCAAATCGAACTCTAGGAAAAATAGTCTAATAAGCTGACATCAAACAATTCAGCTAAAGTTGAAAGATCCGGAACTGTTCCGAAACCAGGCATATGTTAATGGGGAATGGATCGGGGCTAAGTCGGGGAAGACTTTCGACATCATTGGTATGCAGAAATGGTAGACCCATGTCTCTGTCAGCACTTACATGCAGATATATACGTATAAAAATGTCCCATATTAACATCCTGACTCCTTTAAAGATCCGGGCACCGCTCAGCCCTTTGCGACATGTCCCGACATGAGCGCGGAGGATGTCGATGCCGCGGTGCAAGCAGCGGGTGAGGCGTTCGCCACGTACCGAACTTACACACCCCTTGCACGGTCGCTGCTCGTCTCAAAATGGGACGCCTTGATCCGGGAGAACAAAGAGGATATCGCCCGCATCCTCGTCCACGAAACTGGGAAGCCTCTCGCCGAAGCTCGCGGTGAGATCGACTACGCCACCGGCTTCACGCGTTGGTTCGCCGGAGAAGCCGAGCGCATCCAAGGCTCCGTATATAACGCCGCTCTGCCGGGCCGCAGAATCTTCACCATTAAGCAGCCCATTGGTGTCGTCGCAGCACTGGTACCCTGGAATTTCCCCGTAGCCATGATTCTCAGAAAGGCGAGCACAGCCCTTGCCGCCGGGTGCACTATGGTCGCGAAGCCGTCCCCTGAGACGCCCCTTACGGCTCTTACCTTGGCCTATTTGGCTGAGAAGGCCGGGTTTCCCAAAGGTACCTTTAATGTCCTGCCTACGACATTGGGCAATACGCCTGCCCTGAGCGAGGCCTTGTGTAAACACCCCACGGTCAAGAAAGTGTCGTTCACGGGTTCAGTAAGTCTCCGGCAATATAAATAAACGTAAAAATCAACTGACAGAGAAAAAGACGCGCGTGGGAAAGATCCTATCGGCACACTGTGCCGACGGCCTGAAGAAGCTGACCCTCGAGCTTGGCGGTAATTGCCCCGTGCTCGTCTTCGACGACGCGAATCTGGAGCAAGCATGCGAGGGTATGGCAACCCTTTATTCAAATAGAATTTTACGCGCGGGAATGAACGATAAAGAATAGGAAGTACTGACCAGGACACATACAGCGCTGATACCCCTGAAATTCCGCCACGCGGGCCAAGCCTGCATTACCGCCAACCGCGTCTACGTGCAGCGCGCCGTCTACGACAAGTTTGCGGCCCTACTCGCCGAAAAGGCGCGCGCGCTCCGCGTGGGACACGGTCTCGACGAGGGCGTCACGATGGGCGCGCTGACGGTGCCGCAGGGCCTCGACAAGGTCGCTGGCCAGGTCGAGGACGCCAAGAGCCACGGCGCAAACGTCATTACAGGCGGGAACCGTCTCAGCTTGAATAACGGATTCTTCTTCGAGCCTACTATTATTGGGAATGCGAACGCAAACATGAAGATTGCTTCTGAGGAGACTTTTGGGCCCCTGTTGGCGCTGTTCCCGTTTGATACCGAGGAAGAGGCTGTCAAGGCTGCGAATAATACGAGCGTAAGTCTTTCTCTCGTTGGTTGATCTGGAGTGGAGTTGAGCTGAAATAACACACCATCACTCTTGACTAGATGGGCCTTGCCTCATACTGTTTCACGAAGAATATCGATCGCATATGGCGTTTGTTCGAAAACCTCGAAGCTGGTATGATTGGGCTCAATACCGGTAAGTTCTTTGACGATTGTCCCAGTCTAGCTATGTCTGCGGGGAGTTATGCCGTGTTGACGCACTCTTAGGAAACATGTCCTCGGCTGAAGTGCCGTTTGGCGGCATCAAGGACTCGGGATACGGGAAGGAATCTGGGAAGGACGTCGCCATCAATGAATACCTCATTACCAAGACTGGAACACTCTCGCTTGAGGGCCAGTACTGACTTGGGAATGGTAAGTTTGAGGATGCACGGCAAGAGACAGAATGAATTATCGGGAGATAGGGGAGGACAGACGCTGGGTGTCAGCTCATAGTTCGTGCAATGGGTGGTAATGGGGAAAAGTGTAAAACGGGAAATTGTCATCTACTAACGGCTAAAGTGGTGGCTTACATGTACTTGTAATATTAATGAGCCTGGAGATTGAGTCACAAATTATTTTCTTTGAAGTGCAGATAAACAATTTTTTTTCAAGTTTATTGTTGTTAAACATATGCCTGACGCCAGGAGATAATCTAAAACATATACGCACACGCATTACACATCCTCTGATTATCTAGCATTTTGCAACATGCCGATAAGACTAGAGTGCTTTTGTTGACTTACAAGCTAGTTACCAAGCATCATCAAATTCGCATGTTTCTCGCTCCTCTTCATTTTCAGGAACTCAGCGACAGGATCGGCCTTCTTGGAGTCTTTCTCGTCCCCTTTGGTCTTCACCTCCGACTCGAGACCAGCTTCAAAGACGTGTTTGACGCACTCCCCATACGACTCGTTAAGGTGCTGTTTCAGCTCCGCCATCTTCGACTTGACCTCCGACAGCCGCTGATCCAGTGTCGCTTTCCTGGTCCCGCAACTCACACACAGCTGGGGCACGCGTATCGTGCTGCAAGTGTGGGTGCCAACCTCGTCACATGGCTGATCGCTTTTTCCCGCGACGTAGTCGCGCTGTGCGGAGCAGAACCATTGAGGCGCTGCTGACAGCTGCGAGTGGTTGCAAAGGAACATCGACCTGCGGTATCGACACATGGTTGCGCTGAATAGGAGTACTGGTGAGATGGAGATTAGTTTGGATAGCAAGCTTACTGAATTCCATACGCAGGATTCTTGGGGGTTTATATCTTTTCATCTGGATTGTCATAGCAGATCGCTTTCCTTGAAAATTTCCATATTATAGGCTTTGTACCCCATGCTTCCCACAATCGTCTTGTTTCGCTCTTTGTTTATATTGCAGCTCCCCATGTATCTACTCCTTTCTTGAGGAACCATGACAGTGTCTTTGAATTCTTGATTGAATTATGCTTAGAATGACCATTGTTCTCATAGATTCTAGAAGTAACAATAGGAGAAGAAGAGGCTAAAGATATTCCCAGCAGGTTCCTCTATCACTATGCATGGAAAAGAGAGGTAATATGATATTAAGTTACACATTGCGGGCTGTGTATTACGTCTAACCTAAGAGGCAGATAGGTTTCGTCTTGCTGAAATTCACACAGTCCTAAGCTGGAGGCGATGACATCCAAGTTAAAGACTAACAGACTCAACGAGTCATCAAAGATGGGCTGATGCTGACTTTCTCCTTTTGACTTACTTGTGTTCAGCCTGCTCATTGGTTGACGCTACCTGGTCGTTACTGCAGATTAAGACAAGGCATGTGTTTGGCCTTTGTACGAACAAATAGTGATATGTTACGATAGAAACTGCCTCCCCATGTACTTAGAAAGGTTGCAAACATGCACCATGACACAAAACTGATGCTTAGATTTAACATAGAGTATCAAACAATTTCTTTGTTAAAATCAATCAATCAACACTCCACAGTGCCTACTCTTTAGTACTAATAGACGCTGTTATTCTCTTAGTTCTCGCTTGTTTGTTTCTTGTTAAATCTCAAGACCTCCCGTCTAACTCAGATTCACAGGAGAAAAAATATCGATATCTCGGAACGCTGAAAGCTCATCCACCCAAAGTGGTTCTTGTCTCGTCAGAACTATTATTCCACCGAATCCTTAGCCAACTTCACCACTGCCAGATTTTGTGCATTCAACACTCTTTTGGAGAAGGTAAGCCATTGTTAACCCTGACAGTATGTCTCACAGTCATACTAAGGAAGCAAGTTCTATTGGAACACCCGTTCCAACGGAGCATGGCATTTTGGAGGATAAAGTTTACACCAGGCCACAACCCTGTACTCGTCGACGCGGCAATCGTAGGTTGCAGTCAAAATACGAGAGGGCGAGAGCATCAAGGAAATGTCCGAGATGTATGAAGGTACTAGCCACGGATGAGACGCGGGTTTTTTGTCCGCCTTGTCGAGACATTATGAACGAATGGAGGAAAAAACGGAGAGACGAAAGAAGATCTTCCAAACAGTGCCCTGTTTGTGGTTGCCCAGTCACTGGCACCGTCAATTGTAGGGATTGTAATGAGAAATTGTACAAGTACATTCAAAAGGCTAGAGCTAAGGCAAAAGCAGCGAGAGCATCTACCACAGGGGAGAGCGAGACGCCTGAGACGCTAGAAATTGAGGAGGAAGATATCGTTGAGATTGACGAAGAGACCTGGTTGTCCAGTGTGTATAGAAGGGAAAAGACTCCAGAAGTTGAGGGAGAAGGTGGAGTGGAAATTGTCAGACGTAGTTGGTTGTCGATCGTGTGCCATCCCGAAAATGTCGGCATAGATCATTGATACATGTAGCAGTTTGAGTTTTACTCCCTTTCCAAAATTGAATCATGAGAATATACAATTAAAGTATCAATAAATTGAAGTGGACGATTGTGAATGATACTAAAGACAAAGGTTTATCTTGTTGACACGAGCTCAGGCAGTGAAAGTGCCAAACATCGGCATATATTTAATACAATAACGGAGATAATTATTACCCCACGACATATAAAACGAAAACACAAAGCGGAATAAATAAATAAAAATTTCTTTCGACTTAGTCTAGTCCGTTAAAGAAGATCGAGAAAACAACTTGAATGAAAAGGATCATACGGTACTGGACAATATGCCTCACGAGACTTTTGACGTGATAATTGATACACAGCGCATCCGGACCGATTCAATCTTGTGCTTTGCTAGGCTTAAAGGCATCGACAGTATTTCTATGGCGATTTTCCCAAGTTAGTGACCTATAGCTTAGTCACACGGAATTAGAAACCCTTCAGCAAATTGTAGATGATGATGTAGCAGAAGCCGTGCTGAAAAACTATTGAGCCCTTGCTGATATCCGTTGCCATCTTTTGATAACTTCCAAGACACTGTCAGGAACATCCATCCTACTTAGGGTAGGTAAAGACACTTGTTGCTGCACGAAATCCCAAAACCTTCGTGAGCAGTGATCTAGCTGTATATGCACGCCTCTTTGTACCCTGTGTCCATTGTAACTGCTTCCATGTACCCTGTTCGCTCTTTGACAGACATATAATGCTGAATGTAGCAACCCTGAGCTTCAATGGAGCGCCGGATGGGGTTGCCCGGTAATAGGTTTTGAGGGTGCAGAACACTATGACAATTTGAGTCTTTGCCCTACCCCCTTTTTAAGTTCCCGTCAGGTACCAAGGTCGCAAGTAGGTAGAAGGATCTCAGAAAATGGAGATAACTATGTAGCATTGTGTCTATATCAGGGACCGACTCTCTCCTCTATAGAGAGAAAGAAAGTCAGTATTCAATAATATTGAGCCCTTACCCCATGCTACGACCTAGTTGCTACTCTTTGATGACTTGACTTCACTCTAGATACCAACCTCCTTGGCAGGTCAAACTTCATGCTTGGCGAGGCCCTTATCCAGCCAGTCAAAAGGCCTATTCTTCAGATAGAGTAAAGTTCCCCATAGCTATAACTTGAACCCCACGCTTTTCAGACCGATCTAGTTTGATGGTATAGAATGTTACCCTCAGTGGTGAGCCACTATCGGAGGGGTGGCCTTCCTTAGCCCAAAGACACAAGCGCTCTTTTTCACTGATAAAGTACTTATCTCTTCGTAATAAATGATATTAAAGATGACGCATAAGGAACAAGGGCTAAAACGGAGTGGGGTTAATTTTCAAAGGACACTTAGACTTAACCAATTACTGGTTGGTTTTAGAAGGAAGTATAAATAAGTTTATCTCAACCAGTGAGTAATGGAAGGTAGATTAAGCGGAGTGATCCTATTTGAGAAGCTATATCCGCGTACACTTATACCGTTGACGCATTTTGCGCCAATGGTGTCGATTTTGTAATAAACTTCTCCGGTGCCATTTTAACAGACACATCGCAGTCGATCCGTTATGAGATAGACTCAGCTCCAAGCAGCAACATTTCAGGAATTCTGTGGAGTTGATTGAAGTTGCATTATAGATATAAGTGGTCATTGGCGATGAAGCTGTACGTGGAGCCAACCCCCTAAGTACAGGTGCCTCTTTTCTATCGCCAAAGCCACCTCAATCAAATTACAGCAGCCTTAAGTTCTTCGAAATATTTCATTCTTCCTCCTCGAGCAGTAAACGTCGATTCCTTCGAGATCAGAGATAGGTAATTCGTCAAGATTCTCCCCGAGCCAGCGTGCACCGCAGGTCAAGCAATTACTTACCTGACCTGGCGTTAACTAGCCCAACCAAAACAAGGTAAAAGTTTTAAAATTAACTGTAGGTGAGGTAGATATTCAGATTACTTAAAGGTTAACTTTAATTAATTAAAATTAATTTTTTTTTATTTTTTTTTAAATTATTTATAAAATATTTTTAATAAAAAAAATAAAAATTATTTAATTTATTAAACTTTTTTATATAAAGTTTTTTTTTTTAAATTTTATTTTATTTTATTTATAATTTTATTTTATTTTATTTATAATTTTAACAATTTTATTAGCTTTTTAATGCTTTAATTTAAATTATTAATAATATTATATATATTATTATTAATAATAATTTATTAATATTTTTAAAATTTATTAAATTAAACTTTTTAATTAATATTAATTTTAATTTAGCATTAACTTGTTTAATTAAGCGTAGCAATTGCGAAAATTTTTTAGTTTTTAAAGCTAATTAATTTTTATTTATGCGGTTATTTAAATTTTTTAAATAGCTATTAATTTTTACAAGTTAATTTATATATACGTTTTATAATTTTAATTATAAATATAAATTTTTTACTTTTAACATTTTTTTAATTATTTAATTATTTATTTTTAATTAATTTAATTAAATATTTATTTTTTAAGCTTTTATTTACGCTTTTATTTTATAATTATTTATTAACTTAGTATTATAAACAGCGTTTAAATATATTTATTAATGTTATAAACGGCGTTTAGGCATACTTGTCGGTAGTCACTGGGAAAACCACTTTAATTATAAGGTGACGAAGGGAAACTTCGACATTTAGGCCTAACGGGCGTCTTAACAGCTATATAGACTATGGCTAGCCAACAAGGTTGCCAGCAAGGTTCCCAGGCTTCTTAGCAGCGCTTTAGCTGCTAGCTAGCCGATATGTAGCGGAGACCTAGCGGATAAAGTAGCCATGTAGCCAATGGAATAACCTTAAGGCTAAAAGCTATAATTATTAATAAATATTAAAAATATTATATTAATTATATAATAACTAAAAAAAAGTTAAATATTTAAACTAGCGCGTTAATTATATAGTTTAAATATTTAATTAGCAAAACACTAGCTATTATTTAAATAATTAAATTAAATTTAGGCTATTTAACAAAAACTTAGTAATTTATTAATATATAAAATAGTTTATAAAGCTAAAAACTATAATTTTTAATAAATTATTTACACTTTTTTATTAATAACGTTATAAATTAAAAATAATTATATTAATGTTATATATAAGCTATTAAACTAACGGAATTTATTTTTATTTTTTTTATATAGATATATTTTATATGCCTAGTTTATACTTAATTTTTACCTTTTTTAAGCTTTAGTTTTATATAAAACTTATTACCAAAATATTACAATTTATTGTATTTGACCTAAAATATTTTTTATTTGTAACAATTCTAAAGTTTTTACCACCCGGTCATTTATAATACGGCAATATAGCATTTCGACATAATATTTAATTTTAAAGCTTTGCTGCATTAGTAAATATGCTTTTAAATAACTTTTAAAGTTTTTACGATAATTTTTAAAGTTATTAAAAAAACCTAATTATTTCGGCTTTTAATATTTTAAGAAATAAAACTGCTAATTTATAATTGCTACAGCAGCAAAACGTTTATTAAGCTAACAAAATATATTAATTTTAACAAATATTTATTAATTATACTAAAATAATTATTATTAATATTTTTAAAAAAAATTAACTTAAAAGTATTAATAAGTTTATAATAAAATAAAAACGAAAATATTACAAAAAACCTAAAAAAAATTTAAATAATTTTAACAATTTAAGTTTAAGTTTAAAATTTAACAGCTAAAGCCCTCGGTTTTAACATTTAGTTTTTACGGAAAATTTTAACAACGATAATAAATACACTTTTTTAATTATTTTTTTATTTTTTTTCGATTCGGATTATAGCATTATCGGCAGTAATTTAGGTTTAAACTATTAATAATATTATAACGAAATTAATTTAAACAAATTGCTTAAATAGAAATATTTTTTACTGAGCATAAATTTTATGTTTAATTAATAGATAAAATAAAAAGCCGAATTTAAATTTATGTTTTTATATTTTAATCGCAAGTTTTAATTTAGCATTATTAAGATTTTATATGCAGTTAGCAAAATAAACCAAGCTTGCAAAAATTAATATAAAATTTTGCTAAAACGCAAAAACTGTACGAAATGTAAACAATATTTATTTAATTGGCATTATTATTTTAAGTAAACTAAAACACTGATACGCTAGTTTTTTTTTCTGGATGCTAGCGTAAGCAGCCAATTAAAAAATGCTTAATAACGACAGGGGCAATTTTTACAAATGTTTAACCAATACTTAGCTATAGTGAAAAATTAAAAATGTTTACAATTTACCCGTAAAAAAGCTATGCTTTTTTACGCTAAATTAAACAAAGTTTTTTAAAAAAAAATTATAAATTTTTATAACTTTTTGCTAAAAACTAAAGCCGATATAGTAAACGCTGCTTAACAGCGTTAAAAATTAATAAATTATTTAAACTTTAAAAGTTAGCAAAATAACTTTTAATCGAATTAATTATAAAATAATAATAACAATTTTTTAAATTAAAATTAAAACTAAAGTAGCAACAACTAAAGCAATTTTAATAATTGCAGCAATTATTAAAGCAATAATCGACGGTTTTTTTTTTCGAAAAAAAAAAAAACAAAACTTTAAAAGTAAAAAAAATAATTGTTAATTTTTAAACTAACTTTAAAATTTAAATCAAAAAAATTAAAATATCTCAAAAAATTTTAACAATAAAAATCGGTCGAATTTTTTTACGAACTAACCCTAAAATAATAATAATTTCTAACTGCAAAGCAACATTAATTAAAATGTTTTTTATTTTTATTGCAAACAAAAAAGGCATATAAATTTTAATTGCTTTAAAAAGCTAAACCGAAAAAACCGAAAGCAAAAAATATAAAAAATTTAAATGAATTAAAACAGAAATTAATTTAAATTTTAAAACGAAAAATAATATTTAAATAATAAATTTTAATATTAAAGTATAAATTAAAAAAATAATTAATAAGCTTAATTTTAACTATTAGTTTTAAGCTTAACTATTGGCTTTTTATACCAATATTATAACGTTTTTATATTTTTTACATTATTTTATTAATAAATTTAAACAAAAGCTTATTAAAAACATATGCTAATTTAAATTTTTGCGCAAAATGTAATTATATTTTTTATATTTTTGCTTTATATTATAAGTTAAAAAAGGCATTTTTTCGTATTTATTAACTTTAATATGTTGCAGGCGGCATTTTTTCTAGCTATAGCGCTTATTAAATTATATGCAAATTAACTAACAATTGTAGTACTACTTAAAAGTTTTAAAAAATTTGTGTTATAATTAACAAAAATAATAAACTAAAAAAAAGTTTTTTTTATTATTTTAAACTACATTAAAAAATAAAAATATTATTTTTAATTTAGCGGAAAATTAATAGTTTTTTAAATTATAGCGCAAATAGTTTAAACTATTTATAGCATATTAATTTGCTAAAGTTTGCAAAAACAAAGTTAATTGTTAAACTATTATATAATTTTTTAAACTGGTTTAATTAAAAAAACTTAATTACTATTAAATTATTTAAAACTTAAAAGCATTTTAAAAAATTTTTACAATTTATACGATTTTTTTAATATTAATAAAGCTAGCATATTTTTGTATTTTAAACGAGAAAATTATGCAATAAATTTAATACTAAGCATTATTTTTTTTTTTTTTTATATACCTATTAGCTTAAAATAAATTAAAAAAGCTACGCAATTAGCTTGTTAAAATAAAAAAAGTCAAAAAATTAAAAAATTTACTAGTTTTGCTAAAGCACTTATTTTTTTTATTTTTAAAAAAAACGGAGGTTTACGTTTGTGCGTAAACTTTAAAAAATTTAATAAAGTTACAATAAAAAATTGTTATATTTTTTTACTTATTTCGAAATTATTAAACAGAATTTTTTACGCAAAAATATTTACAAAAATTAACCTTAAAAATATTTATTATTAAATATAAATACGAAAAGGTAATAAATAAAAAATAGCGTTTTACATTTAATATAAACATTATAAATTTATAGTTTTATTTATAAGTTTATTAAACTTTTTTACAACGTTTTAAAATTATATACAAAAAGCATTTAACGATATTATAAATATTATTTATATCGCTTATTTTAATAATATTTTTATTTTTTTACTTAATAAAAAATTGTATACAAAACATATATAAAACATTATTAAAAAATTACAAAAAGCCGAGCTATACGCTAAGCTTTTAAAATATTAGTTTTATTAAAAAAAAATTAAGTTTTTTAAATATATTATTTTTGGCAGCAGTATTAAAATAAATTTTAAATGTATTTAAACAATTTTAAAGTAGCTATTTTTTAGTTTTTGTTATAAATTGCAATAGTTTTTAAGGTTTTGTAACTTTTACTACCGCTTTATAAATAGGTATTTATAAATAACGTTTTTATTGTTTTAGTACTTAAAAAAAACGCTTTTGTAACAAAAAAAGGTTAAATTTTTTCCGATGTTTTTTTAAAAAATTTTTTTGATAAGCTAAAAAAAGCATTTAAAAAAGCTATTTTTTTTATATATTTTAACCTTAAAAAACAAATATTAGTAAAAACCGACTTTTTTAAAGCAGTGCTAGCGGGTAATTTTTTTTAAAACAATAAATAAAGCAAATAAAAACTTATTACGTTTTATTTTTGAAAATATTTTAATGTTAAATTGCACTATAGTACTTTAAATTAAAAAATATTAGCTATTGTTAAATATTTTAAATATTAGTAGCATTATTTTTAAAAAAGCAAATTGCCAGTAAAAATGCTAACAAATTATGCTAATTTGCAAGCGTTTATAAAAACGCTTAAGCTAAATAAACGTTAAGCATGCTAATATATTTATTTTGTTTTATTTAATTTTATTATTAAATATTAAAAAGGAAAAAAAAATAAAGCTGATTTACTTTTAAAACATTTCGATTATATAGCCGAAAAAGCATATAATTTAAAGCTGCTTTTTATTTTGAAAAAAAAACTGGCTATATTAAAAGTTAAAATTTAAAACGATTACTTTAAAATATTTGTTAAAAAGATTTGCGTTGCGCATTTATTTAAAATTTGGTTATTTTTTGTTTAAGCAATTATACGCGAACGAGCGCAAATGTTTATTAGTAATAAAAAATTTTTTAATTTAAAAATATTTAAAAGTTTTTAAAAAATAATCCGTAGCATTTAAAAAAAAGATTTTAAATATAAGGCGATTTGCAAGCGAATTACCTATAAAAAGCCTATTAATTTTTAATAAACGGTAAAAATATCTTTAGTTTATTATAAAAATAAAGTGTATATACTTTTAAAAAAATTTGTTTATTTTTAATTTATTAAACTGTATTATAATAACTTTATAGCAAAACATTTTGGTTAAAACTGCACACTTAAGTTGTTGCGTTAAAAATTTTATTGGAAAAATATAAAATTTAATATTTAAAACTATGTTAATAGCTGTACAATTTATTTAAAATTAAAAGCAAAACATTATCGAAAATATAGTAAATTTAATGTTTTACTAATTTTATTTGCTTTTATGCAAAAATTTTCTATAGATTTTATTATTAGCTTTTTAAAAACTTTTTACAAAAATAAAATAGTTAACGCTATATTAGTTATAATTAATAGGTTTATAAAACTTTGTTATTTTTTTTTATTAACAATATAATAATTTTAATAAAATTAGCAAGTTTATTTTACGAAAAAATCGAATATATTTATAGCAGCTTTTTAAATATAGTTTTAAACCATAGTTTTATATTTATTAGCTAGTTTTAGTTAAATTTATGCTATTATTTTAAAATTAAAAAAAAACATTTAATAGCATTTTATTTTTAAACCAATGGCTAAATAAAACAAATAAATTAAACCTTTAAAATATATTTAAAATACTTTGTTAATATCGAACAAATTAATTAGCCTTAGTTATTATTTTAAGCTTATTTTGCTATTAATTTATTTATTAATGTTATTACTAAAAAAATATTTTTTAAAGCTTTATATAATTACCGACTAAAATTTTGTTTATTTGTTAAAAATAATTTTATGTTAAAAAAGGTACTAGCAATATAAAATTAACTGCACAAATTAATTAAACTAAAAAACAAATTAACGATATAATAGCAAAAAACAACCAAATTATATATAAAACATTATAATAATAAATATAAAATATAGTTATATATTATTAGTTAATTAATTGCATTTTTAACTTAAAATTTTAAATTTAAAAGCAAAAAGCTTGCATTTAAATTTATTAAACTTTTTAAAATATTAAGTAAAATTAGTTTGCAAACATATTGTATAGCTTTTTTTACTAAATATAACTATTTTTATAATGTTTTTTTAGTATAGCTGTTAAAACTTTAAACCGCTAATATTAAAAATAATTTATTTATATTTGTTTTTAAAAATGTTTAAAATAAATAAAAAATAAAAAATATAGTAAAAAAACGGATTTATTAAAGCAAATTATATTATAAAATTAAATAAACAAGTTGGCTTTTAAAATATAACCAGTAAGTGTTAGCAGTTAATATTA
The DNA here is from genome assembly GCA_022578775.1 of Xylaria venustula. Lineage (NCBI taxonomy): Eukaryota > Fungi > Ascomycota > Sordariomycetes > Xylariales > Xylariaceae > Xylaria > Xylaria venustula. The sequence continues at coordinate 449,920 of MU389358.1, read as the reverse complement.
TAGTTTTTAAAGCAATTAAAGCATATAAAAAACGCTAAAACCAGCGAAAAAAAAAACATTTTTAACAGCAAATAAGTTATAAATTTTATACAAAAAAGCATTAAAAATATTATATGTTAATTTTTAACATATAGCTAAAAGTTTCGGCAAATATTATAACAAAAAAAAACTATAGTTTTATAATAAAAATTAAACCTATTTTTTAAAATTTACAATTTTACGCTTTGCTAGCGAGCTTTATAAAAATTTTTTCTAAATTGTTTATAGTTTAAAGTTTAATAATATTGTTATTTTTAAACTTAATATTTTTTTTAAACAATATTTTTTTAAGTTATTAATTATAATTTATTATATAATAAAAGTTGCATTTATAACTTTAAATATAATTAATTTGCGCTTTGCTAGTAAATTATATGTAAATTTATAATAAAACTAAAATAAATTAAAATAGCAAACGTTTATAAACACTAGGTTTGCATAATTATTTTGCCAAACTTTAGCCTTGTTTTTTGCAACTATTAACGCTTTGTATTTTAAAATAAACTGTTTTACAGCAGTTTTTTAAAAAAAAAATCTATAGTTAGTTAATTTAAAACAAAAAGCAATAACGCAACAATATAATTTGTATGCATTAATATTTTATTTATGTTAAAAATATTTACGAAATAAATATAAAACAAAATATATATAGCGTTAGCGAGAATTTGCTTAACATTTTGCAATATAATCTGGCAGCGTTAGCTTGCGATTTGTTTATATGTACGAAATGCGGGCTAAAAATTTTTAACCTTGGCTGTAAAGCTATACTAGCTGCGGTAAATAATTATTATTTGACAAAAAGCTTTAAAAAAACAAAATTAACACTTAGTAAATTAGCAACAAATCGGCAACAAAAGCTTTTAAACTAAATTGCTATTTTTATTATAAATAAAAATGTATTTATTTTTATATACTAGCTTAAATAAAATGCAAGCTTAAATAATTAATTTGTTTAAACAAACAATATTAAAAATTAATATAGCTAAAATTTAAAAAAAATAATAAGCAGTAAAACACGTATAAAATAAGCATAAAAATATTTACAAGCTAGCATATTTTATAACCGCTTTTGCAGTTAATACAAAAAAAAAACCAACGTTTTTAATTAAATAATACACAAAAAAAAAATCGCTTTTTTTGGGCTAAAAATTATTAAATGCTTTTTAAAAATAATGCTAGTAAGCTATAAAACTTTTAAATTTATTAAAAGTTTTGCGCTAGCTGTAAACGCGGTTTTGTTTTTTTTTGCTTTATTTTTTAAAGCGAATATTTTTTACTAAAATTGCAGCTTTTTTGTTATTATTTTCTACGGGATTTTACTTTTTATTACAAAACTTGATATTATTAAAAATTTGCTTTAAATCGTTAGAAATATCGGGCGGCAATAGTTTTTAGTTTTTAGCATTAGCGGCAGCGCTTTTTTGCTCAGCTTTTTTAACTGCTTTATTTTCCGCAAAAAAAGCAGCAATATACGCAATACGCGCAAACTTGCGGGCCTTAACGGGCTTTTTAACAGCGGCAGCTTTACGTTTTAAAAGTATAGCAAATTATATATAAATTAATTAAAAAATAAAAATAAAAATATAATAATAAATAACAAAATAAATAGTGCTAAAATGTAATAGTAGCCAAAAATTAAACAAAAAATAATAGCGGCAGCTAAAAAAAAAAAAAGCTGAAATTTTAAAGCAAATAAATAAACTGCGGAGCGCATACAAAAAAGCGGAAAAACTAGTGCGGGGCAACACGTAAACACAAATTTACAAGTACTTAAATATTTTAATATAACAAAACAATAATACAATAATAACTTTACACTATATAACACTAATTAAATTATATTTTATGCATATTATAAGCTATAAATACCCTGCTATAAAAAAAATAGTTATTATATATAAGCTATTAAACTAATAAAATTTATTTTTACTTTTTTTATATAAATATATTTTATATGCTTAGTTTGTACCTAATTTTTACCTTTTTTAAGCTTTAGTTTTATCTAAAATTTACTACTAAAATATTACAATTTATTATATTTAACCCAGAATATTTCCCATTTATAACAGTTAAAAACTTTTTAATATTTTTAATATTAGCTAAAAAAACGATTTTAAAAGTTTTTAAGCTGCTATTTAAAAAAATAAAAACGTTTCGGCTAAATTAAATAAAATACCGGCTATTTAGCTATTTTAAGTTAACTACAGTTAACTAAGCCAGTTTAAACAACAAAAACAGCCAGTTCAGTTAAACAAGCCGAAAATGGGTTCAGGTCAAGCAAAATAAGGTAAAAAGCATTACTTTACCTTGTTTTGCCTGTGGTGAACGCTGACCCGAGCTACCATAGTACTGTAACTCATCGGGATTGCGTCATTGCTGTATGGTTGATTACCACATCACACGTCATGTAAATGCATGGTTAGGTAGCAACTCATACCATTCGTATTCAACCCGGTCGAATAAAGCGTCTATATCTAAGAAAACGCCAAAATGTCGTCTCCATAAACTTGATACTATTTTAATCTAACGCCGCGGGAACCTAGGTTAAAAAATAGTGTCATTTAAGAAGTCACATGAGTTGTGTTCATGTATGTCTTGCACTTGGAGAATGGATATTGCCTAGATATTTGGTATAGATTCTTATAATTTGCGTCAAAGCGTTGTGATCAAGTGACATCGGCATATATGACACGGCCAGCAAAAGCAAAAAAAAGTAATGTCACATGAAATATTTCCTGCTACCTAATCTCGTGGCGATATGATAATGGTCCAATACTCTCTCCTTGTCTACCCACTGTGTCTGTTTGAGTTTGGGTTACATTTCTATTCTGTTCGCAGCACCGGAACATTTATTTTGGATGAACTAGGTATACAAGACTGTGCAAGCAATCGTGACCGTGCCGCAGTACATACAATAAGGAAAATTACCTGCATGATCCTACGTTCAGCTGCCACCCCTTTTTGCTACGGATGCTGGCTGGCTGAGAAACGTCTATGCAAGATAATCCCGGGCCGAAGCTGAGTCATCTAACTGCGCGAATTGAACAGGAATGACTCCGGATGTGAACAGTTACGGGTCAAGAGTGTTGTAGTGTTATAATCTATAGCATGGAATAAGAAAACCGTACGACGCATGTAGTATCTAACTGGAAAGGTGCCAGTCCCAGCACCATCATTCTAATACAACTCTATGTGTTCTCACCAAGTGGCAATTTGGTAACAGTATGCACCTTCGATCGCAGCGATTGAATAACCCTGCCAGTTAGGTACCGGCAATACCCATGTTTTCTGTTCTCCGTGCTTCTCACTTACTTGGTTAGGTCTGCCGGGTATGCAATACCTACTTACCGGTTTACTATGTAGCTTCATCGCCGATTAGATGGATTCTACTATAGACTCTAGAAGTCTGATAACCCCCATGTTTATTTATGTACGGGGATCATAGTGGGATGCACTGCAGGAGAACAGAAAGGGAATTCCTACCCCCAGCACGCATCCCCATTCCTGGGGTACACCACGTCGTGTAATCGGCTTTCCTATGGAGGCGAGGAGGGTCGGAGATACTACACTCTTTCAGGATCTCCTCTGAAGCACCCCTCTACAAAACTCGCCACAACTCCTCTTGCTGGTAGTATCATAGATAATAGAATTCATTGTACAAAGAGGGAGCCTGTTTATATACCTATGCCACGAATACTTTTGCTGCTCCCTTATATCGGTTGCTTTTGATCTAGAAGTCTACAGAATAGTACCACGACAATACCATACGCAATCGCGATACCAATATAAGTTCATGAAATATGCCGTTGACTGCTGTTCTTGGTGTCGTTGAACAGCTCAGTTGGACCCAGGCAGCGTTCACTGTAGCAGGTGCGCTCGTTTTGTGGTATATTACCAGTTCCATTTGGGCGTGGTATCTACTACGGCATATTCCAGGTCCCTTCTTCGCTTCTTTTTCCCATCTATGGATCTTCTGGGCTACGTGTACAGGTCGTAGCGAGATAATTTTAAGAACAGAGCAGAAGAAACACGGTAGTGTTCTGGTTTGTGTTCAGCCCTTCCACACTCGGTCCCTTGGCATCCCTGCGTTTGGTGATTGAGTAGGAACAATGTACTAAGAGTAGAGGTCTTGACTAACATGTATTCATCTTACCAGAGAGTCGCTCCGAACGCTGTCACAATCTTCGATCCAGAAACTGCGCTTCGAATTAATTCAGCTCGATCGCCTTATACGAGAGGCGGGTGGTATCGCGGTATGCGGGTTGACTACAGAGGAGACAGCGTACTTAGCGAGCTCAGTGTCAATGACCAGTGAGTTTTCCGGGGTTTTTATTCCTCTTTTCATTCTGGTACCGCAGTGGACCAAGACACTGCTTGATCATTCCTCACTACTACACTTACTCACATCGGCGTGCAAACAGTGGTAAAAGGAAAGCGAAGCTTGCACCAGCATTCGCTGGAAAGAATGTAGCGTTGTTGGAATCCAAGGCCGACCTCTGGATTGAGGCTCTTGTACATGCTATTCGTGCTAGAATAGCGAAGGGGGAGGAGACGATGGATATCGGGATAATGATACAGTACTTTCAAGTGGATCTGATCACCGAGCTCGTGATTGGAAAGCCGTGGGGCGATCTGAAAGATGACATGGACCATTTTGGGTATCTAAAGATGAACGACTTCGTGATACCTGCTATACAGTCCGTGGGGTTTTCCCCGGCAGGCCGAACAATTTATACATCAAAATGGCTCAGTTAGTTCCCTGGAGTCTTTTCTGACCCTTTCCCGCAAAATTGGCCTCAGTTACTCCTGCATGCTCCCAAGACATTGGCCAAACTTGCTCTTCATGGTAATTACTGACTCCAGTGGTTAAACAGTGGGCCTTTTTGGGCCAAAAAATACAGATAGCAGTGGCTTAGGCCACTACTTCAGGTGGGAATCTGCAACAGTTCAGCGTTCTGTTTTGATCATTCATGAGCACCTACTAATACTGATGGCTTTATTGTAGACTCATACAAGATGAGGTGGAAAGCCGCCGCAGCGAGCACGCAGGCGAGGCCAAGGAGAGTCGTGACTTCATAGTGCGTAAATGGTTTCATCTATTAGTCACACGTAAAACTTGTTGATCACAAGACGGCAACTGACGTTGGGTTAGGACGAGTTTTTGAGACATGGTTTGTCCGCGACTGAATGTCAATTTGACCTAGCGCTCCTGTTACCAGCCGGCACCGAGACCTCCGTCATGATGATACGTGGCACCTTACTGCTTCTAATGTCTTCGCCGAGAGTCTACTGGAAGTTAAAACAGGAAATCAAGGAGGCGGTCACCAGCGGTCGTATCTCATCTCCTGTTACTAACGAGGAGGCCAAGAGCCTCGAGTACGCGAAATCTATAACCCGAGAGGGTTTGAGGCTAATGTTACCTGTCAACTTGGGATTTCCTAAACGAGTACCCGATTCCGGGGATACCATCTGCGGCAAGTTTATGCCCGGGGGTACTGAAGTGTACGTGAACTACGGCGCCTTAATGCGCTGTGAGGAGGTGTTTGGCAAAGATGCCGATTCGTTCCGCCCAGAGCGCTTCCTCGGTGGCGGGCCGGATGTTGCGTACATGTCCAAGGTCGTTGATCTAGCCTTTGGCGGCGGCCGTTTCATGTGCCTGGGAAAAGCTCTGGCGGAAATAGAGATCAATAAAATATTTGTTGAGGTAAGGAGTTTAAATATCTTGACGGTGACATAGGGCAACTTAAACTGCTCAGTCGTGCTAATTGACCCTTTATAGTTATTTAGGAACTTCGACTTCCAGACGGCCACGCCAGAAAAGCCCTGGACGCGAAAGGGGTATACAACATGGACAGTCCACAATTTCTGGGCTCGAGTAACGGAAGATAAAACAATGGGGGGATGATAAGGACGCGCAATAGTCAATGGAATAGGGTTCTATTATATTTGATATATCGGCATGCTAGGATAGCGGAGCTTGAATCGGAAACGACATTTTATACTTCGTTAGGAATGGGAAACCCTACTGTGTAGGGTTGAGGATGATATAGGACCGGGTGCTTGATAATGTATACTTCAGCATATTTCTATTAGCTTTTGTTCCCATGTCACTCTTTAAATCGCCACATCTGGTATCCGACCTGATATTGTTGTGATGTGAGGATATCGTGCTTCAAATGGCGGCTGATTTAATCATAATCATGTTCAATTGCTGACATTATAGCAATCCATCACGGATCTTTTTGTGGCCGATCAATATTATGCATAGCTTGAGGAATATAGGTGCTACTCGAGTTTCTTCATCTCCTTAAATCTACCCAATACCACATCACAGGAAAACATGATTTGATGTTGCCTCCTAAGACCCAAAGGACATTTCACAGCTTACACAAACCGGACAAGGAACACCCTTGTCGATTACAGCCTGAATCTGCTCATGCGTAATGTCCATGCCCTTCGTCATCCGCAAAGTAAGCTGTAATTCCTTCAAAGGCGCATGTGCCATGCGGTTGTGCCAGATCCAAACTCGTTCGATCGCAGGATCTGGCCCCATAACAGAATGGCCTCGATAATCCCAGGTAGGCACTCGCGTAGCATCCCGGGCGGCGTTCGCCAACCGATCAGCACTAGCGTTATCCTGGCGCGCGACTTTCCAGAATAAGACCTTGATTTTCCTCTGTTGTTGCAGGCGCTTGATGAGCTGCCAAAGCTCCTTGATCAGTTCCTGGTTCTGTACGGGCTGTGACCGCGCATTCAGAAAGCCGTTGCTCCGCCATTTTACAATGTACTCTGTCATGCCCTGAACGAGGTAATTCGAATCTGATTTGATGATGACTCTCTTCAGAGCGTGCCCGGCGGTGATATTATGCTGCCACTCGCGGGCGATGGAGTCGTACACGATTTTGAGGGCTCGTAATGCGGCGCATAGCTCAGCCCGCTGTGAGGTGGTGTCGCGGAGGGGTAGCCTTTCCGCCTTGTTCCAACTGCTTCCAGCGCAAAAAAAGACACCGAGGGCGGCTTGCGCGCCCGGCTGACCATTGTTTCGACATGCGCCATCTACAGCGATAATGATGGAATTCATCTCATTGCGGTACAGGCCAGTGAGGACCATGGGGCATTCCACAGTTTCACCGGCCTTGAGGGCTCTTCCGATGTACCTCTCGGGGTAGAATCGAGTGGCCATGTTTGTCACAATACTCCTCCAAAGGACCGAGGCTAAGAGTTGAGGGTATAAGACTAGAAATATGTAACAACTTCCAGAATTGACATGTTATTGCTCTCTTGTCATTGTATAATAGAAGAGCCTCTTGGTTAGATAGATTTCAGTACAAGGTTATTTATTTTCCGTTAAAAAGGGGTTGTCAAAACGCTGAGAAAGCGCCAACCCACAGTGTCGAGATAAATATTCGCTAATGAAAAAGAAAACGGCACGATGTAAGGAAAAGCAAAACACAGTACGCCACAACGTCCTTGTGTACACTGGCCAGCTGCAAGGAAGTTTGGTACGCGATGGGTATAGTACAGTCAGGGGCTTGGCTCACAAGTGATAGGTCTTGCCGGCTTAAATGCCCGTGCCTCTCAACGCATAGCGACTTGTGCAACGATTAGTATACATCAAAGTTGACACCTTGAATCATCTTTGGGGTTTATTTATTGTAAAAGCTATATAGCCATGGCCCGCGTGGTTTAAGATTTAGATGTAACGACAGTAATCCACATGATATCCCAATATTCTAACATAGCGATCGTAATCTCAAGGAAACAATTCATCAAATACCAGCTCCAAGTAAGAAAAGCGACCAGCGATAAGCCCTTCAAAATGCCTTCGGTGCAACATTCTCAGCCCAAGCATTGACGGTGCCTTCGATATCTGGGTTATACAGCCAAGCCATCTGAGTCGGGTTCGTCGCCGATTCATCGACCCACAACTCATCCTTGGTCAAAAGCTTCTGTTGCTCAAGGGGCAAGCGCTTGTTGTTCAGCTGCTGCGTCAAAACCAGGAGATCATCGATGCGATCCTGGCGTATTTTCTGCCAGAACTGCAACGTTTCCTCCCACTTCACACCTGTGTTTCTTCTCTGTGCCGACAACAGCAAGGCCAAGCTCCTAACGTCTTCGAAAGCTTGCGACGCGCCTTGTCCGGTAGTCGGAGGGATCGCGTGGGCGGCATCGCCGAGAATCACTACGCGGTGATGTTTCGGGGAGGTCCAATGGGATAGCCGGGGGATTCTATAGAAAGGCCAAACGTTGATCGACTCGCGGTCGATGTCCACCATGCTGGACTTGACAATATCAGGCCAGACATCGAGATTCTGTCCCGCTCTCTCCACGAGAGCCTCTTTATCAGCTAAGTAACCGCTCCATCCCTCTCTGTCCTTCTCTTCAAGCGGGATTTGTGTCCCGGCTAGCATCAACGAGCCATCAGCCTTCTGAGGGGCAAGGACGAATGCTCCGTTCGCTGTTAGTATGGTGACGGGGAACTTGTAATCCTTGTCCTTGGGAATGCGCAGCTGTGCTGTTTTTGTCTCCCATGTCAAGGCGGCGAAACCAATGAATTTCTTTTCGACTTTGGGGGTTACATAGTCCCTCAGCTTGCTGTGAATGCCATCTGCTCCGATAAGAAGAGAAGCTGTCTCTGAAGTCCCGTCTGTGAACCTGAAGGTGACTTGGCTGTCGGTTTCGTTGGTCACCCCGGCAAACTTCTTATTGTAATGGATTGAGATGCCGCGCTCAGAGCAGGCGGCAAAGAGAACGTCAAGTAGGTCCTGACGATAAATGCGCATCGCTTTGTAGCCAAAGGCAGCTTCGTCGCCCAAAGGATAGCGCTCAATGGTCTCTTCGTGTTCATCCTTATAGTAAATGAACTCGAATGGGTAGCTCAGCGCCTCGATCTTCGAATAGAGGCCAAAGCGCTGAAGGATCTTTAGCGCATTTGGCGACAACATCAGCGCGCCGCTGGATCTTGGTGGCGCGACATTGGTGTCGCGCATTTCATACACAGACGACTTGATTGAAAGCTCGTTAAGAGCCAAGGCGGCTGCCATACCCTGAGAATCTTCTAGTCAGTACTGGTATTGAACATTTAAGTCAAGGATACTTACAGCAAAGCCGGCTCCGATGATGGCAACATTGTCTGAAGCGGACAGCATCTTGTCGTGTTGTACTTTGAGAGATTGACGCTTTCTTCTTCCTCGAGAAGTAGATAAACGAAGGCGAGGGTAGCAGTAGTATACAGCTCAACTATTATGATAAAGATATCCTATGAGGAAGCGATGTTATTTCGATTTTCCATGATCAACTTCTCACAGACTTATATAGCTTTAGGAGACCAGGCGAAGTCATCGCGAGGCCGCTCGGTGTTATCGGAAGATCCATCTTTGTTATGCTACTCGAACCCTTTAGCCTACTTGGATCAAATCGAGGTCCTAAGTTTGGTGAAGCTTTGAAATGTGTGAAGTATGCGAAGCTAACTTCTAGGATAGTTGTCGTTGGTCTTCCGATGGATTATTGCACTCGGCCGATAACGTAAGGCACATTCCACCTCTCGGCCGAGAGGTATCCGGCCGAGAGGTGTCTAGACAGAGCATCGATCAATGGGAACGCTTACTGTCTATCGGCCGGTGCCTCCCTCCTACATGTGCATCCATAGCTCAGTTTCACGCTTACGTTGCTTATTCAAAGGTCGTGTCGTAGGATTTATCTGTACTGGATCCTTACATGTGCATAGGCTTAATACTCTATGTATGTATACCATCGCTGATATATCAGTGTCTATGAACAAGCTGTGCACAGCTTGCCGGTGATAGAGATTAGAAAACCCCCAGCGACAGCCTCATTTAGTATTACGCATATTGCATACGTTGCAAGAGATTCTGACGATGAGACTTAGAAGCAAAAGCGGTAACTAATTGTTGCTACAGGACGAAAGACTAAATCCGTACAATAACCATCCAGCATTTCAACCTTAAACTTCTATTCCCATTTGCGGAAGCGCGATCTATCCGAGGCGTGTACCATCCCTCCTGCGCCGAAATACATTTTCAATTCTCGTTATTCCTTCAAAAACCTTCACCTCTAGCTCCCTGGTTTAATCCCTTCTCTGAAGGTCGTGAGCCACATACTGCGGTCTCGACAGAACCCAGATCTAATCCTCAACACCGACAGGTGTTTCGCAGAGTATTCCCTGCTGTAGGATGGGTAGTATACAGCACCGCGCACGCTGCCCGATGGCCGAGCAAACGGCGCTGAAGTTGTCGGCGGACGTAGGGACGGTGGGCGGGTTAGCGCAGTCGAGGTCCGCGACGCCGAGGACGTCCGTGGCGCAGCATTGCGCCGTGCCGTAGGCGCCCGTGCAAGCTACGTAGGCCTGACGGCTCTCGAGCTCAGAGGTAGCAGGGGCCGCGATGACCGCGGATGCGAATAAGGCTGCGATGATGGTGGGGAGTTGCATCGTGGGTTTTATTGTTCAAGTCTAGGAGAGAGGTTGTGATGATGGTTGCAATTGCTCTGTGGGAGAACTTCAAACGAAAGACTGTTTAATTGCTAATTATCTGATGGCTTTGGTGATGTTTTGTGATTTGGGAAAGTTGTGTCGACGAAGTTGCCATGCTTTATACGTTTTCGACCGCAACTTGAGAGACACTTGACCAACTTTCAGGTGCTTGTAAGTCTGGCCGCGCTTCTGGTGGCGATCTGAGATGTCCTGCTTGAGACTGCGGTTGAGCGATGACGACAGTGACTGAGAAGTCAAAACCTCTCCTGCCTTGTTTTTGACTTTGGCCATGATTATATCCTGGCTCCTCTATCCTATATCGTAAGATCTAATGGAAGTGCTTACCTGATGCTGGCCTTCGAGATTGAAACATCTCGCATGTATGCCTTCATTGTCTTTGTTGGGTGTCGAGGTGTGACATGATCATGTCGATCGTTACCTGCGGCCTTAACACTGCCCTTGCATTGAAACCATCTAGTCAGGGGTTGTCAACTGTATCCCGGCAGGCCGGCTTACATTGCACTAGTGTACGCAACTTAAGATGTAGTTAATGCACCTTATTGCCACATTCATCTTAACTTCGATCGGTACAGTAGTTCCATCTAGAGAATATAGGGCCATATGTATTACTTGACTGAGGATCGCGAGGATGGGTCGGGGTATCCCCATAGTATGATCAGATGTATAACAAAAAGTTGGCTATAGTTGTCCTGACAATGAGGCACTTAAGATGCAAATAGCTTGGCTTCCTTCGACTACCATGCGTCTGTATAACCAGCCCATTATCAATATGTTGTATAAGACATTCACACTTGAGTATTCTCCCGATGAGTACTTTCACATAAAGTTGAAGCTTTCCTAGCATAGACAATTAATCTGATACTCATCTCGAAGTAATATAGCGAAGTAGATATATGAAAGGTAGAGGCGAAGAAAAGGCCCTTGCAGTAATTGGCGAGGATGACGACACTTTTTGAGAATGTTTACCCCAGATTCGGGGGATACTGCCATCCTTACTAGTAGATATGACACCAAGCCATCCGTATTCTACGCACAGAACTACAAGGGAACGGCGGAGATATAGTCGCGAGTTCTATAATTGACATATGTCGTAGTATCCGACAGTCTGGGGGAGACGGTACAAGTGGGAATCTCAGCATGCATTCAGCATGAGAAGCTCTGCATAATATGGCCGAATGAGCATTCGGGACTTCTTATCGAGTAATAGAAGCATAGAACAACAACCTAGCTACATACTATGGTGGCGATACCAGAGCCACTGCTATGATTCGTGGACTATGGGAATTAGGGGTAGAACTCGTCCTCGCATGCGGCTCATCCACCAACCTCGCAAGGCCAATTGCATAGCATCGTAAAAGCGACAATGAAAACCAAATAATAGCGCAAGAAAGATCGTCTGAAGGGAGCACCGCGACGGACTATGCCTGTAAGAACTATGAAGGCAATCAATGCATCGTTTCGTCTAATATGAATGATAGATCAAGGAATATGTGAGTTACCCACTTCTGGTGTATCCTAGAATGAAGCATTATGATTAGAGGATCAAGAGACAAAAGAACCATGTCAATAGAGGGTTTCTGCGCCGCAGATCGAAAACCGGCTTGGCGGCTTCTTCTTCGTCATCGGTACTACAATCCTGGGTGGTTTGGTAACTTAATTGGGTATCCATCTCCGACCATACAAACCCTGAAGGTCTAGGTAGTCGAATAGTGTAGTGTACTAAAGTTTGAACCTGGCATATATCAAGCCGAGGGGGCCTTATAATAAAACTACGCCATGGTTGCAGAAATTGCTGCGCCATCGGGTATGTTGTCATCGCTTATTCTTGTGTCGTGCCGACTGTGGTTCTGAACGAAGGTCATGTTGTCATTCGACATCATAGTTATCCAAACCTTTCAACTAACAAGGCCAATTTCGTTGGCGTGGACGAACGTGGGAAAAGGCTGATCCTTTGGCCGCATACGCTGCTCATATATAACGGTTGAATCATAGGCTGCTTCAATACGCACCGTACGGCGAGAAGCAGAGAGAATATAGGCTCGATTAATTTGGTTTCAGCAGTTATCCTCTCGATGCTGTGTACTAGTACAAGTATCTCTTCATCTATCGTTGCAATGTCTATCCCAGTTTCGACTGCTTTTCCTGCACGAGTTAACCCTGCACCATGCGCCTGCCGTAGTCGATTAAGCATAGAAATTGACGGTCTGTAAATAAAAAAAGTTAGCTTCGAGTCATGGAAAGTTCAAAAAAACGACGGCAATCTTACCTCCTTCTTCTTAGCCTGCACCTCCGCGATAGCATCCACGTAATGTTCGTGGCTAATCTTATTCTTTCCCATCCGAAGCGCAATCATACCGGCCTCAACACAGACAGCCTTCAGCATAGCACCACCAAACTCGTCAGTGCTGCGTGCCAACTCTCCCCAATTTACGCTGCTATCCACAGTCATCTTGCGTGAGTGGATCTTCAAGATTTGGGCTCGGGCTTCCTCGTTAGGTAAGGGGAACTCAATCTTCCGATCTAGACGGCCAGAGCGCAGCAGAGCGGGATCGAGGACGTCAACACGATTTGTGGCGGCAAGAACTTTGATGCGGTCGTCTGATGCGAAACCATCAAGTTGGTTGAGTAGTTCCAACATAGTTCGCTGAACCTCTCTGTCACCGCTCTTTTCACTATCGAATCGCTTGGTACCAACAGCATCAAGCTCATCGATGAAGATGATGGCAGGGGCCTTTTCTTTGGCTAGCGCAAAGCAGTCTCTCACGAGTTTAGCACCATCTCCAATGAACATCTGAACCAGTTGAGGGCCGGCTAATTTGAGGAAGGTCGCGTCGGTCTGAGCAGCACAGGCTCGTGCTAGAAGCGTCTTTCCGGTACCTGGAGGGCCGTACATTAAAGCGCCTTGAACGTAGTTAGCACAGCGTCGCCGTTGTAGGAGTATGATAACAACCTTTGGGCGCCTTAATGCCGATCTTTTTGAAGCGCTCAGCCTCCTTCATGGGCCAGACAATAGCTTCCACCAGCTCCTCGATCTGCTTATCCAAGCCACCAACATCGCTATATTTCTCCGTAGGCTTTTCGTCCACCTCCATTGCCTTCACCCGACTGTCATATTCGGCTGGTAAAGTATCTAGAATAAGATAGGAATCCTTATTTACACCGATCAGATCACCGGGCTTCAATGTCTCAGGATCGACAAGGCCAATTAGCGGTAGAAAAATAGTCTGCCTTGTCGAGGTCTTGATTACGGCAGATTTGCCCACTCGTGTTGCATCTAGATCAATGTTGGCGCCTTCCTCGGAAGACTCGGCGGTGGGATCGAGGTCTAGAAGCTCAACAACGTTGCCGACGAGGTACGGTAATTGTCTGCACTTTCATTAGCTCTGGGAGTAATCCAGCGGGCACGCCACAGGCGAAGGGTATCGGACCGGTTGTTGGCAATCTTCTCCACATTCTCCTTGATCTTCTCGGCCATGGTAGCCTTTTCATGTGACAATCGCTGGTACTCGCTCTTCATGATCCGAGCGTCGTTCTCGAGCAGACGCTTGCGGGTCTGTAGATCTTGTGTGCTGAGGCTGAGTATTTCCTCGTCCAGAATCTCGTCTTCTTCAGACTGGGCGTCCTGCATTTCGGCGTCTCCTTCGTTATTTGCCTTGTTCTCGTTGCCTTGGCCGTCGTTCTTCTTATCCTTTCCATCGTCCGACCCTCGGCGCTCAACGCCTTGCACGTCTTGGGTGCTTGACATGACGGAACCCGGTGTGGTTTGGTTGGAAGAGAAGTGGCTAAGTGTCGAGTCGAGGTCGGGGAACAAGATCGGCGGTTGGGGCGATGTCACCGTATAGCAGTTATTGGAGAGGCACGTACAGTACCTAAGCTTCGTAACCAATATGGCTGATTCAAAGTGAAAACGCCAACAGTGTTGAGAGTGGTGGAAACGGCGATGATGATCTATCTTGGGGAGCTTCCAGTAGCTTCAGTGGGATCGGACCTGGCTGGGTGAGCTCACAAGGCAGGCAGGCGGTTGGCGCGTAATCAGGCGAATGAGCAAAGCGGGGCACTAAGCAGCGCATTCCCTCCATTCGCTAGACGCAGATAGGCCAATTGGCAGTGAATGCTCGCTGTGATACCTATATAAAGCATTACATGTATATAAAGGGAGCCGATCAGAGCCCCGCCATCTGCATTTCTCCGTCATCATTGAGTCCCCTGTATTGAGACTCCCTACCTATCTCTGGTAGTAGGCTCTTGTAAGAATAACCAGATAGGTACCTATAGCTACCTACATTTCTATATTTTGATATTACTCGACCTAGTCAACGGGGAAATGACCACATACACCGGCAGACCTTGTCTATAAACGACGCAGCTTATTCCCGTCACACTGGCTGGACTACTTTGGACCCGACGACCGGCTCCCGAAACGGATGCCGCGCATGCGACAAGTCATTCCACGGGAACTGCTTCTCGTGATATCATGACCGCGCCCTCTGCCACTCCACAGCTAACGCCGCAGTTCTGTTTCACGACTGTTGCTCTTAGAGGTGCGTTGCTCCAAGCAGGCCAGACCTCGCCGCCGCACACTCATGCCGACTGCAGATTTCTTGCGAATATCTCGGGGCGCTGTTGACGACTCGATTAGCCAGAATCTCAATGCCCTCGTGACGCCTGCCAAGTCAGGCTTCGACCCGGCTTCGACTTCTATTCGGACCCCGCGGGGACCTTCTCGCCAGATTGACCCCCGTTCCTGCCGGAGTTTCAAAGATCAAGTCTTGTTTCCGTCCTGGCAGGCGAGATCCGATGTCTTGACATACTGTGCCTACGTGGCTACGAGTCCCGACCCCGATGACCCTGAACTTTCGTTACGGGCCGCTGAGACGGAAGAAAACCGCGAGCGCATCGTCGATGAACGGCTAGACCCTTACTCTGCTCGATATTTCCCACGAGAACCTCGGACAGAGAAGCTGGCGTTGTTAATGAGGCAAGAAAGAAGCGTCGAGAAGATCGTGCGAACGCGAACTTGGGGTGTCGTCCAGGAGAGATGTGGCAATGATAGTTTCGAAGATGCCGAGACGGCCTTCAAACGGTGGCGGCAGGGCAGAGGACAGTCCAAGCCCTGATATACAAGCCTCAGCTTGTAACTGGGTTATCTGTACAGTTCAAAACTCAACAGCCCGATGCGTATCTGTAAAGTATACTCCCTAGCGGACTAACCTGGGCTTGTAGCAATATCATACTTGTATAATCTCCGCTAAACGTCATGTTATGTATTATAAATAGGGGTATACTAATAGAGCGGCGCAGAGCGACATCCGTCAGTCTTATTTATGAGAGCATCGTAGCAAGATAATATTATCTCAGTTAGTACAAATATGGCCGATGACTGGCAAGACCTTATTCTCAAGAATGCAACACCTAGGCAGTTCTTATCTGGATACGGCATAGCAGAGATATGTCCGGAAAACACTACCTACTAGAAACTCCTGTGTTGTCTCAGATGCAGCATACCTACTGCATAACTCGAGGCATAAGAAGGATAGTCGATACCGTGACGAGGCGTACCAGGTACTGATGGGGTTGTAGTGTACAGTCTAGACCTGCAAGGCACAGACAGAAGGTGCTTACATGTAAGTAATCCATGGTCCGAGCTCTAAGTTTACTGAGACAACTCAACACATTGGTCCCACTAAGCCACTAAACCAATGGGCTGGATCTTCCACGGGGCTATTGTTAATGCCTTGGCGCCGAGACCACACCTACTGCAGCGCAAAGCCTACCTAACCTAACCTACCCTACCACGTAGGTACAGGTTCCGCCTGTCAGAGTGGTACTGGTACATGTGTCCATAGGCCGACACGGACACGGCGGCTTATATTACTATAGGTATATGCCGACTTCACACAACTCAGAGCTATCTACATCTCCAGTTCCCATCCTTCATCTCCGGGCTTGCATTGGTCGTGGATCATATTGCTTTGGGGGTTTTTGAGTTGCGAGGCATCTGGGTGTCCGTGTACACATGTAAGTAAGTAAGTACACAGGGAAGAACGCTATACATGCAATTTATGTGGTGCGCATCCGCATGTTAACCTGAAAGTTGCACTTGGTTAACGACTTACTTAAGATTCCTCCATCTCACGGCCCACACAGCAAACACTTACACTATTTTGACTGCAGACACGCCAGACACTAGGTACCTGTACTAGGAGGATACTGCGACTCGACACCCACACGCATTACCAGACACGATACAACCTCATACAACCAACAACTGCGATCCGAGTCCCGCCGACCTCGCCGCACAAACACATTGTCGACACCCCGACACTCGACACCCCATAATATCACGACACCGCAAGCGGCCCCCCGTTTTCCTTGCGACTGTGTTCGTTGAATGAGTAGAGTAGTGTCTACTAGTCCTCGGTCCTCGGTCCTCGGTCCCTCCGGCCCCAAAGCCATAGCTAGCAGCCATGCCGCAACCTTTGAGCTCCAAAGAAAATTCGCTCTTTCGCCAGGTCATCCGCAACTATGAGGAGAAGCAGTACAAGCGCGGCCTCAAGGCTGCCGAGCAAATCCTCAAGAAGAACCCCAAACATGGCGACACCCTGGCCATGAAGGCGCTGATCATCAACTCGCTAGGCAAGACGGACGAGGCCTTTGCTCTGGCCAAGGAGGCCTTGACCGCCGACATGAAGTCGCACATTTGCTGGCACGTCTACGGCCTGCTGTACCGCCACCAGAAGAATTTTGAGGAGGCAATCAAGGCCTACAAGTTCGCCCTGAAGCTGGAGCCCGGCTCGCCGCAGATCCAGAGAGACCTAGCCTATCTCCAGATCCAGATGCGCGACTTCCAGGGCTATATCCAGAGCAGGACCGCAATGCTACAAGCAAAGTCTCAGCTTAGACAGAACTGGACCGCTCTGGCTGTTGCTCACCATCTTGCTGGGGACCTCACTGCGGCCGAAAAGGTCTTGACTACATACGAAGAGTCTTTGAAAGCGCCGCCCTCTCACAGCGATTACGAGAACTCGGAGGCTCTCATGTACAAAAACTCCATCATCGCAGAGACTGGTGATTACCAGAGAGCACTAGACCACCTCGAGTCCATCGCCAAGCACAATCTTGACCGTCTCGCAGTTCTAGAGTTGAGAGCGGAATATCTCGCGAAGCTTGGCAGGAAAGAGGAAGCTGCGAAAGCATACCGTGCGCTATTAGATAGGAACTCCGAGCACCCCGAATATTACGACAAGTTGGTGGGCACCTTGGATATTGATGGTGACGACGCGAGCTCCCGTAAAGCCATTTATGACGAATATGCCCAACAGAACCCCCGTTGTGACGCCGCAAAACGCCTACCCCTAGACTTCCTCACTGGTGAGTCGCAACAAACATCCTGCGAATCCTGGTGTCGCACATGGGTTGGCTGACGAGCCCACAGGCAATGATTTCCGCGAAGCGGCTAAGGTTTATTTAACGCTAATGCTGGATAAGGGAGTGCCATCTACATTTGCAAACCTCAAACATCTCTACGCCGATCCTTCCAAGAAGGAAACGTTGCAGTCTCTAGCTCACGAGTATGTTGAGGGAGCGGAATCCCAGCCCGGGACCGAATCTGAAGGAGACCTGAAAGGCAAACCCGCAGGTCTCTACTATCTTGCTCAGCACTATAATTACCATTTATCTCGTGATCTCACCAAAGCACTTGAGTTTGTTGACCAAGGACTCGCAATTGTCCCTGAGAATGTAGAGTTTCACATGACGAAAGCCCGGATATGGAAGCACTACGGCAATACGCGCAAAGCAGCCGAAATCATGGACCAGGCCCGAAATCTAGATTTAAAAGATCGATATATCAACACGAAAACAGCCAAGTACGAACTTCGAAACAATGAGACTGCCAAAGCCTTAAAGACAATGTCACTCTTCACCCGAAATGAGGCCCCTGGTGGCCCGTTGTCTGATCTCATCGATATGCAGAGTATATGGTATCTGACAGAAGATGGCGAGGCTTCCGTGCGTAATGGACTTATCGGCCTAGCACTGAAACGATTTCATGCTGTGTACAATATTTTTGATGTCTGGCAAGAAGATCAGTTTGATTTCCATAGCTTTTCGCTAAGGAAGGGCCAAATCCGTGCCTATGTGGACATGATTCGATGGGAAGACAAGCTCCGGGAGCATCCTTTTTACACTCGTGCGGCGCTGGGTGCAATTGCAGCTTACCTCGGTCTACATGACAGCAAGCTAGTTTTGAACGGGGTTAATGGCTCTACTAATGGGACTGCGGATGATGAAGCCGAAAAGAAAAAGGCTCTCAAGAAGGCGAAAAAGGAAGCTCAAAAGGCCGAGAGAGAAGCGGCTGAACAGGCGGCTAAGCAGGATCCGAACAAACCAAAGCCAGCAGCAGCCTCAGATAATGCCAAGAGGGACGACGATCCTATTGGACTGAAACTCGCTGCGACTGAACAGCCTTTAGTAGAGGCTACGAAGTTTCTGTTACCGATACTCCAATTCAGCGCAAAGAACATCGACGGCCAGATTGCTGGGTTTGAGGTCTACATCAGACGAGGTACTTCTTCCATGTCCTTTACTTCTCACGTCTTCCTATGCTCACTCTCACAGAAAAATACCTCCTCGCTCTGCAATGCTTGAACGCTGCGCTCGTTATCGATGCCACCAACCCGGTCGTTCACGAGCAAGCAGTACGCTTTCACCAAGAAATAAACTCAAAACTGGCCTCACTACCCGCCAATGTCGCTGAAGTCATAAAGACCGAATTCACGGCCCTCGATGCCTCAACAGATCTGAAGAAGTATAATGCTGAATTCTTGGAGAAGCATAAAAATAGCGCCGCCCACGTCGTCTCGGCCATCAAGGTGCAGAAGCTCCTAGGAGAAGACCAGAAGACGTGTGAGAAGTCTCTTTTTGGCATCCTAGGTCTGAAGAGCGACGACTGGGAACCAGCGGCTGAAGCTCTCGGCCTGCTTTTCCAGTGGCGAAGTAGTGAGGCAGATGCATTCAGGAAGGCCGCTGCGGAGACATGGCCCGAGGTGACTTTATTCAACCCACCACCACCTGCCACTCCCGCTTCGTCATAGACTATTAGAGGCGTAATGCCCTCTCTCTCCTGTACTTCAACTGTGATATAAGTTTCCGGTGGGTGTGGTTCGGGGAGCTCACTGGTTTGTAACGGGTCACGTCGGCACGCTCATCATTTGACGAGAAATGAGCCAATATGTTAAAATGGACGGAAAATTAAAATACCTTAGGACAGATACGTTGAAAAGAAAAGAGATGAAGAAACACCACGATGATGCCTTCGTAGAACCTCCCCATGCAGCCAATTTATCTTTAGCATATCCTCGACCTTGCACTATACTCAGAACACTGAGGCATGATCCTTCGAATGCCAGTTCAATACAAGAACAACCTTTACTTGAACTACTACAGTTTCGCTCATGCTACCAGGCGGACCTAAAGAGCCATAGCTCCCTCCATTTATCACGCCCTACGCTTGACTCCGACCATCCGAAATTGTTACACGACTTGTGCACAGAGATGAGCAGAGCAAAATGTTATCCCGGCGGTCACAAACTGGTAGCAAAAAACGGGAGATTTCTCCACTTCTCAACAATATAAATATCATTTCATAATCATGCTGTTATCTGCGTCTGGTGGCTGAAGCTCGAGGCTGTCACACCCAAACTCCTAACTCCAATGCAATGCTATTCAAAATGCTTTTTACTTTCTGTAATTCCGGCCATGCTTTTTTCCATGTCGTCGAAGTCGTAATCATATACTTTCGGGAATATATGCAGGTGACATAGGAGAGGTCCAATGAGCGTTCGCTTCCCTACCCGATGAGCCAGCCCAGCTTACTTGGCGGGGGAAATCTCAGCGGGTAGAAAGCAGTATCTTCTTGATTTGATGGGGTTGATAATCGGGTGGTGAGATGAACAGATAGGCGACTTGTCTGTCCTTCTCGTTGCTATATTGCGATGTAGGACATCTCTCGTCGGCGCTTTCTCCGTGTCTGCGAGCGCCCTTTAGAGATGATGAGGCACCCGCACGGCATCGTCTGCCCTTTGGCTCCCTGTCCGATAGAGACACTACTCTCATATTAATTTTGCACCACGACACCGAGAACATAATTTCACCTACGGATTTGACGGGCAGGCCGTATGCCTTGCGTGTAACTTAATACCCAATAGCCCATGAACACACAGCTGGTTGTTCGCTATACAGAACCATTTCGTTAGCGGTATACTATAAACACCCGACTCGCTTTAAACCCGAGGAGATGAAAGGCTTACAAGGCTCAAAGCCACCCCTAGGGAAATCCTTGACGACATCGTAATCGAGGGCGGCCTCTCGCGCGTCGGCCATCACAGCCCGCGCGGATCGAGCGCCCAGCGTCTTGCGCGTGAGGTCGAAGAAGCACCAGCCCTCCAGTCCGACACAGACGAACGAGATGAGGGGAAGAAGATACTGGAGAGCGAACCAATCCTCCACAAAAGTCGCCATGGGAGCCGCGAATGAGGGCAGCTCCCAGAGGCCACCGAGGCCGAGACCTAAACCGAGTGTACCAGCCATGGAAGGCATGGCGCGATGATGGGGGAAAGGAAAAGAAGAGAGGGGGAAAAGAGACGATGAGGGGTCGGCTTTCTCTTATAGTTACTACCTAAACTATTTGCAGCACACATACATCCATACATAAGTACAGACGCACTTACACACACGCATGCAACGCACGCACGCACTTGCTGTAGACTTACACTACACCACGCCGCTTCCGCACACCGCATCGCAGCCAACGTTAGATGGTACCTAGATGGTTAGATTAGGGGGATTATGGGATATACCGCCTGTCGTGTGTCCCCAAAGCGGCCACCGCTTGCCTGACCAGTGGAACCGGCTCGAGGACCGATTGGGCTGGCTTCGCGCGCCGTGGTTAGGGCAGTATGGGTAGTGCAGGTATTGCAGGTATTGCAGGGTCCGCCGACCTCCTCACCGCTCAAATGGTCATGGTTCGGTGGAGAAAACGGCCGTTACCCCCTTTTTTCCCGCTTCTTGTGTAGGTCACCTTCACCCAGACTACCCAGCCATCGTCAACCACGTCAATTGAATCGAACGTCGAACCCCATTTCTCGCGGACCTGGACCCGTTGGCAATTCACTGTTGGTTGGACTGATCTCGAGACTGGGGGAGGAGTTCGTTGTGTTGCATGCGGGTTTGCGCTAGGCGAGGTAGTCTGATTCTTTACGCTATGCTGGGAATGGCGTTGTTTTTTTTTTTTTTTTGGTGGTTGGCCTGTTGGCTTACCTAACTTACTTACTTATCTAATATTAGAGGTAATAGTGGAATTTGGCAAGGTAGCGCGTTGCGTGCGTTTTGTTTGTGCGCGTGCCCAGCCACCTGTATATGTCGTTATCGTCGGTGAAAAGAACCGAACCGTTGCCAAGACTTTTTCTCTCTCGCTAACCGCTGAGAAGACTAGCAACGGACCGGACGGAAGCGAACCGAGAGTTATCTTTTCCATCCTGGTCAGTTGCACTGAGTACGCTGATCACGCGAATTCTATCTACATATTCCGTGTTCGTACTACCATTATGCACGAACACGAGTCTCGGGATGAAGAACTTGTGGTTACTCAACATACACATGTTGTCCTCCATTACACTCAACGGGTCTTTCGTCGCCAATTATCAATGCTGTATTGCCGTACGGCTTACTGATACGCACAGTAAGTAAGTGAAAAACTGAGATAGGCTATCGCATCGCACATATGAATCGCCAGTTTTGAGGGTTTAGTTTGAGATTGTAATTCGCCTGGAATCCCACACCGGTGGCAGGGACTAAATAAAGAGTTCGTTAGTCTCCTAGTAGGAGCTTTCAACCCATTATATATACGATTCAGCTCACAACACTCGGGCTCGTTGACTGCATCGGGATCTGAACGCTCACCATTCTTGGCTGCTCGCTCAAGGTTGCCTCATGAGATTCTCCATTGAGCCAATAGGCGTACTTAGATAACCCAACAGATTAAACTTCTCCCACTCACCTTAGCACGCCCTTGACTTTTCGAACGTTAATCGAAGATATATTCTTAACCAAAACTAAACATGATACTAACATAAACAGATTTTTTTTGTGAAAAGTGAGAGAATGGGATAGAGCTGACAAAACCCACACAAAAGTAACGCGTAAATCGTGGAAGAAGTGCGTGGATCTTAGAGATTTGATCAGCTGTTCCGCAACTGCCAAAGATTGCCAAGAATAATACCTTCATCTCGTCTGCACACCTCATTGAAATTGTCCTCAAGGTCGGTTGTTTTGCCGATGTTCTCGGCTGTTTTCTTGTTTCTCTTCTTTTCTCCTTCTCGTCATATTTCCAATTTGTCGAAGTATCTTTTGAAGGACTATAGGCCAACCTAGTATAATCTTATACGCCGCTAATAGCCTAATACCCTATACGAAGAATCTAGGTGCCCAAACCCTGCGAGATGAATATTGCTAATGATGCCAAGAAGGATGGATAGAGTCAGGGGAATAAATACGTCGAAACACACAATATGAAAGAATATGTCAAGTACCACCTCATTCAGGAAATTCCAATAGAGGAGGATCTGTAGCCGAAAGGTTCGTAGGAAATGCATATCGATTTCCAAGTGAAGGATCCTGTGGCGACTTAATTAAGAACCTCCCGCGAGAATTATCATTGCAACCATATTTATAATGTAGCGAGGGTTCTTTGGGAGGGGAACAGGAGGGTTGTTTAGGTTGTTGAATCGAAAGAACTTATTTCTGTATGTGATTGAGCAAGAGGAAGAAACGGTGTCCAGGACCGTGACAGCGTAGGGAACAATCAATCATGGAAACATCCCTGGAAAGGTCAAAAGCATGATTCGGTAAATGAAAGAAGCTAACATGATGATAAAGGTTACCATGAGAATGTGTACTGATAGAACTAAGGAGAGGGATTGCACATATGCTCTCTCCATCATCTGCGTGCTAGTTTCTAGAATTCCGTCTGAGAAAAGGGGGTAACCGAACATGTTAATCAGAAGGGGAATTTGGCGGGTGAAAAGTGAGACGATGTACCAAGACATATGAGAATTATCGATCACATCCTCGTCAAGCGGGCCACATATCCTGCAAGCTGCAAGGCGGTATACATCGCAAGTTGGACACGCATGTTACGGGTTACGTTGATAGTGTGTGAGGATGCAGCACTCGTGGAACGTATGGCTTCCTTTTCGGTCATCAGGGACGCACTACATAAGTAATTGACATTCCGATAAAGAAGCGATGGGTCTCGGAGGTACTGCATATGAAGAAATAAATGACTTTAGGAGAAACTTGCGTCTGAATATTATCAGTTCTTCGAAAGGATAACTGAGTCTCTAAACTAGGCAAGTCTGAATAGGCCTCTGCTACTGTCTTTCTTGTCGTAAATTTGCCCGGAAGTCGGAGGTTTCGCTGATAGCTTGACAGGTTAAGATCACAGTAGCACCTATCTAGTCTATTACAACGGGGATTTGGATCCCATAGCCTGCCTCGTATGCAACTCTGGCTCTTACATTTTCGGGTCGATAGCAACTGATACAGAACAAGAAAAGGAGCCAGAACCGACGGTTCGCCCGGCGATCAGCGTATTTTCTTCGAGGCAGTATGTAGTAAGTCTATGTCTCGAAGTTAGATGTTGTGTTTGTATTTGTTAAAGGGGTTGAATAGCTTGTTGAGGTTGTTAAATGGATA
This sequence comes from Xylaria venustula, assembly GCA_022578775.1. Lineage (NCBI taxonomy): Eukaryota > Fungi > Ascomycota > Sordariomycetes > Xylariales > Xylariaceae > Xylaria > Xylaria venustula. The sequence continues at coordinate 425,613 of MU389358.1, read as the reverse complement.
GACTACTGTGCCGGGAACTTATACAGTTGGTAACCTATTCACTTTTCGATACTTTCTTCCGCCCATAAACGTACTATTATGTAGGTAGACAATGAAGTAAAGTGCTTTAAGCAAAGAGTCGAACGATATTCTGAACATTCTCTTCCTGCACTGAATATACCCGAGTAACCCCGTGCTTTGTGGTAGGCTGGAAAACCCTTCGTGGGCAGTGCCTGCAGCGTGTTTAATCCCGTTATATGCGGTCTATGAGTATTGATGTAACGAGACAGTTGCACCTGCATATGACCCCGGCGATGATTTGTAACACAGCGTCAAGAATGAGACATTCTGGACCATGCGATAGGCGATAGGCGTGATTGATCACTGTGGCTACCTGAAATCAATATATACCTCCCCATGAGGCACCTACGTAGTACGCCATATCAACTCATGCTCTCTCTCTTATTAATGCCCCCTCTTCGTCTGTACTCCATATGCTGCGTCTTTGCTCACGCCTCAGTTCTATTCCTCGAGTCCGCTGCAACCAAGTCGTAAATCTTCACGGTCGGTTGCAACGCCCAGTCATAAATATGGCTCAACACGGAGCCAAGTCATCGCCGGTATTCGTGTCGCTGGGCATGACCATTCTCGACGAGCTGCGCTTCTCGCACCAGAAGACTGTTTTTGATGTGCCGGGTGGTTCCGGCTTCTTTGGTATGAGCGCCCTTTCTCCCCGTCACACATATTAGAACGAAACGCTAATGAGTGAGGCCAGCCGTATTTGGTGCCCGGCTATTCAAGCCTCACCCTCACGCTTCTGATGTGGGCTGCGTTGTTGCGGCTGGATGCGATTTACCCAAGACACTGCTCTCACTGCTGGAGTCTTGGCAGCTCAACTTGCTTCTGCTGAGTGACGCCGACACGCCATGTACCCGGGGTCTACTGGAGTATCTAGATGATGGTTTCGGAGGTACGTGAGCTGTGAAATATCGATCAATCAATCATGCAATCAGCATTGACATTTGCACAGGGACTAGATTCTCATACACCACACCACCGCTCCGGCCTTTGACGGACCAATTGGGTGCTTCAAGTCTTCTCCATGCCAAGTCCTTCCACTTCTTAGCGCTACCGGACGATCTCGAGAACCAGGCGACCACTCTGCTTCGCTTGCGCGAAGAGCAAGGTATTACCGAGAGGCCGATGATCGTATGGGAGCCTGCTCCTATGGGCTGCGACTCTGTCAACTTGAGCCGTCACCTGGAGTTGTGTGCCCTTGTAGATGTTTTCTCGCCCAACCACATAGAGCTACATCGCCTCTTTGAGGGCAAGGGAGAGACTGACATCGACTTCTCCCCGTCCTCTATCGAGGCGCAGGCCAGACACTTTGTTACTGCGGGAATCGGACCCAACGGGAATGGGGTAGCCGTGATCCGCTCCGGGTACCACGGCGTTCTGATTGCGTCAAAAGACAAGCCTGCTGAATGGCTACCTGCGTACTATGGCCAAGGCTCTGATAAGGTGGTTGATGCGACTGGCGCGGGCAATGCCTTCTTGGGAGCTTTCGCCGTCGCATTTCAGGAGACGAATGACCCGAGGGAAGCTGCCTTTAGAGGCTCTGTGGCTGCTAGCTATGCCATCGAGCAATTTGGCCCTCCTACGCTGACGGCATCCACATCGGAATCGGGAGAGCTCTGGAACGGATCCGATGTGCTATCCCGCCTGGAAGATCTCAAAACACGCGCCGTGTGAGCGCGATCAAAAAACCCAGCACCAGGGCTTATGATATGATATGATGTGATAGAGTCAAGTTAAAAGTCTAGGGTCGTTTGCTCTAATTCTTAGAATAGAATCCTTGCATGGGTACATTCTCTATCTGGGATAATCTTTCATATAGATGAGGCATCTTGATAAGCGTTGGTAGACGTAAAGAGGAAAAAGCTGCTCCGAAAGCGCCATGTTGCAAGAGTGTGTCTTTGACGTCGGCTTCGGCCGGGAGATTCGGTAGGGATAGTTGGTACATTACTAATACGATCCGCTGAGACTCTCGGAGCCTCTTCCGAAGTATTAAATCGCGAATTATAGCCCTCTTCTGTGTCGAACCGGAGGGCTCGGAGGCTGCCAGGAGCCGGTCGGACCCGGCGAACGTGAGTCATATGTAATCCAACCGATTCCACTCTCCACGTGAGTCTCAGTGTAGATCTTCCAGTTCATGATTGGTCTGAATGGAAATAGGAGTCTATCGTACCTGGAACCTCTTAGGTAAATAATTGGGTGTCCACCCCCGAACAGGTGGAGCGACGCATTATGGAAACATCTCCCGAAGGAGGGTAACTCGGCGGCGGATGACCCCGCTAAGACGCCATTCTCAAGATTTATCATATAAGAGGCTACAGTAAACGGATGTTCAATTATATAGATTGGGAATATTTGCGTTATCATGGCGTCTGCAATCATGGATCACCCCGTAGTCCACCTTCTAAAGTCGCTCATGTCCATCGTCAGCACGAGCGAGCTCGAGTACGATATAGGACTCTTCCTAGAACAACATCTACAAAGCCTAGGCTATACCGTCGAGCGCATCCCCATCGCGCCCGGGTCTTCTCGGCATAATGTCTACGCCTATCTCGGTTCCACGCGCCAGACGCGTGTGCTTCTCACAGCGCACATGGACACCGTGCCTCCGCATATCCCGCTGAGCATCAATGGCGATGTTATCCGTGGTAGGGGATCGTCAGATGATCTGGGTCCGCTCGCGGCTCAGATCGTAGCCGCGGAGGAACTGAGGAGGGAAGGAAAGGTCCGTGCGGAAGGTGACATCGCATTATTGTTCGTCGTGGGCGAGGAGAATGGCGGGCACGGCATGGTTGCGGCGAACGACATGGGAGTCAAGTGGGAATCGGGCATATTCGCCGAGCCGACGGAGAGCAAGCTTGCCAAGGGCCACAAGGGCCAAGTAGCCTTCGAAGTCATCGCCCAAGGCGCCGCCTGCCATTCTGGATATCCCCATCTGGGGAAAAGCGCAACATCCGCGCTCCTGGCCGTGCTAAACGAGCTCTCGGCAACAAGCTGGCCGGAATCCGACCTGCTCGGTTCCTCGACCTTCAACATCGGGACGCTCGAGGGAGGCGAGAAGCACAACATCGTCGCGCCGAGCGCCAAGGCGCTCTGCGAGGTCCGCATGGTGTCCGACCTGCCCGGCATCAAGGCCAAGCTGGCGGACATCGTCTCGCGGCACGAGGACGTCGAGCTGCGGTTCGTCTTCGAGTACCCGGAGGCGCTGCTGCAGTGGGAGATCGAGGGTTTCGAGGCCGCCCCCGTGGCGTTTGGGACCGATGTCCCGCGGCTGAGGGACGAGTTCTGTGAGAATAGGGTCCTGTATGGGCCTGGGTCCATCCTTGTTGCCCATGGCCCAGACGAGTATATTCGTGTCCCGGAGCTGGTGGACAGCATAGCTGGTTATAAGAGACTGGTGCTTCATTTTCTTCGGTAACAGGAAGAGAGAAGGGAGGTCTATGGAAACTGGCTGGATAGTGAAACTACTGTATCTGATTGAAGCGCTGTACGGCTTTCTCGGTATGCAGGCGGAATCAATTCAAAATGGCATTGGCATACGCAAAGTCTATAGAGGATCTATAAAGTATCAAAGTGGGTGGAATACATATCAACTGTCCTGAAACGCAGATACATGTCGGAAACGTCCATGGTCATGAGTCTCACAGCATCATGTTAGATTATCGCCATTTGTTCATATTTAGTTGACGAAAGGATGTACTAGTCGTTCTGTATGTGGAATATAGTACTGAATATCAAATCTTTGAACTCAAGGTGTCATATGTCCCAATAGACATGTCATTTCTAATGGGACCATCGTCTCTATTTTGGTACACTGACATGATAGGGAAATCTGATGACGACTGGTATATACAGGTAATCTCTCAAGCAGCGACAGTCGATTAAAGTAACATGAAAGATCTTAAGTTTTCACAGGAATGAAATTAATACTCAATCCGTGAGGGTAGGCTGCCGATGAATTCCAGAACCGGCGAGGTTCTGTGACCACAACCCGGTACCAAGAGGGAGTAAACGCGTCTTAGAAAGAGCAGTCTAGGATTTCCCGTCGAGCAGCACTCGCCGCGGAAAATCGCGAGTTAGCCTCCAGAACCCTCTCAAAGAAACTTTTTCTCGATGACGGGCCTGGACACTGAATGGGCCGGTAGGTTACTGACCACACAGACGGCCGTGGCGTAATCGCCATCATGACTGATGCTAACAGAAGCGTACGTCGGTTGCCCGACGACCATGGTAATCTTGGCCATGAGCGGACCACTGGGCAGTGGCTCTGCTTTCTCCGTTGGCTCCGCTTCTTCCGCTTCTCCGTACGCCGTCGGTGTCACTCTAATTGGTATAATCTGATTCTCATATTGATTGAGTATGGAATTCTCCGACCGTGAAGGCTCAGAGAACCCAGCCCGTACGATGGCTATCCGCTGGAAAGTCAGGCGATCATGTGGATATGCTTTCATCACGGCCTCTTTGGCTGCGAACCTGTAATGAGTGGGCAATAAGCGCGGGCACACGGAAAGACGACATATGGGATGAGATGGAGCAGTCTGCTCTCTCTCTTACCTGCCGGCGATGAATTCCACTGCCCTTGTGAAGGAGGGTGCATCGAGGACTACCTTTTTAAATGTGAGCATCCTAGGAGGAACCGCTCTCTTGAATTTTTCAGCATCGTGGTCGAGGATGCACCGTAGTATCTTCGCCGTGGTCGGATTCTTGATTTCTTCGGGTTTTAAGATGCGATGGATGAATCGAGGTCCGAGATTGCCTTTCAATATTAGTCTTACCCTCGCGATACGACAAATATCATTGCCTATCGTGAATGGTAAAAGAACTGATGTCATTTGAGTCGTAAGCGCGGGGTACGTAAGTGAGAAAGTCGCAGTAGTTGGTGAGCGACGGTGTGGAAGTTGAGATGTTCGTGAATCTAAGGTATGTTTGATCTCTGTGAGATGAGATAGAGTTCTGCACTGCTTGGATAGTACATAAGTACCTAAATACCTGTCTTAGCGGGGATACCCCTGTATCTTAGTGGATATAGGTACATAGGTACTTAGTCGCCAGCGTACCTGTCACCTGCACACCACCGCTCAGATCTTCATCCAATATATCGAAGTTTATCATATTGTCAACTCAATAATTCAATTCGTGATTCCGGTGTCCCATTTTATTATCACTATGTAAGCGGAATACCAGTTTCTTTTCCTTCTCAACAAAGGCGTAGTTGACCCAGACGTCGCCATTCCATATCCTAACACCTCGCCTTGATGCTATCCGTTGCATCTCAACGCCATCCTACATATGCGTAAAGTCGCTTAGAGTCAATTTATTGAAGCGTTCTCATTCATCTCATATTCTCACACCCCACGCCATAGTACAGCGCAAATTCTGAGGTACGCAGTAGACGTTTAGTTGTCGGTCAGGAGAGGGGCTCTTTCGGCGTCGTTTTCACGTGTTTTCCCTGAAACAGCGGGCACGGCGACGACAATCGTGGCGACAAATAACACGGCCATAATTGTGAATGCGAAGATCCACTGAAATGCGATGACTTGTCGGAAGAATTGGGAGACACCGATAGCCGCCGACAGAACCGAAAGGTTGAAGCCCATTGTATAGTCCTAAACAAATCAGTAGGGCCACCGAATTCCTTTTCAAAGAATTACTCACCTTGTAAGCCACGATGAAGAACAGGCCGTACACCAGAATGCTCCAAATGAAGATGTTGCCGAAGATTCGAGCGACTAGCGACTGTGAGTTTGGGACCATGATGGCACCATTCCAGTAGATGGCGACGAAGGTCCACGCGAGTGGGCCAGACACGACAGGCTGATGAATAAATCGAGCATATCCATTGTGGCGAAAGTACAACGAGGACAGATTAATAAAGTTGAGGATGATGATCAATTCGGCCCAGCCGAACAGGGAACGCACGAACAGCATCACAAACGCGAAATGGAACAAGTTGTTGAGGATAAAGTGGCTGCCCACCGCGCAAGCCGAATTGACGCGCTCGATATTACCCGAGAATAGATGCGCAATGTAGCCGCCCTGAAGGACGAAAAGCACGATCCCTGCAAATAATGTTAAGATATAATTCTTCTCAAGCGAGGGCGAAGAGGAGAGGCTCTTACAGTAGATACTCGCAATGATGTGGTTCATCCGAAACGCCGTATTATAGTGGTCATTCTGCTTCCAAATCCTGCGTCGTGCCCAGACGCCATCGTCAGGGCTGTGGAAGGTATAATAGAATGAGACGACGATGGACAGCAGCCAGGTGATTATCGTCAGGATCTTGTAAGTGACGACGGTGTTCTTGGAGTGTGATTCGCGCTTGGCGAAGGGGTTGACTAGAGATGACGAGCAGAGGATTAGTTGGCAAGGCTGTTCTTTACATTCCATGCTCAATTGTTTGAATCCAAAGTGACAAGATCGACAAAAATGGATAGACGTACTATGGTTTACACGCTCCATTGTATCTGGTAACGACAACGATCTCGTGGAATTTTCAACTCTTGGGTTGTGCGCAAAAGTCAAACCCCTTAAAGTGAGAATTGCAGACGAAAATGAGCTGCAAGCGTGGAAGAAATCGGAAGAGCAATGAGAAACCGCTGAGGACAAAGGAATGATATTAAATCAAAGGTAGCGTTGATATTGCTCGTGTTACCTGCCTGCCTATGACGACACAGAACGGTGAGCTTAGCTGCAATAGGTGGTGTACCTACACCACTGAAACCACTAGGGCGCAGCATTGCAGCTGGTGGCCTAATTCGCGGGGAAGCCAAGAACTGTGACGTCTGTTTGACCCGAACAGGCCTAAACTGCGCTACCCGCTCCCGTTCGACGAGTTGTTGCAAACCAACTCATTTAAGACATGCTGAACCTCCATACAATAGCTGAAGCTTGAAATTTGAAGTAGGGGTTTTTTTTTTCTTCTTTTTCTTTCTTACAAGAAGTTTAATTGGGCGAACAGAGAAATACGTATCGTGATTGCATACGCCACGGCACGGCACCACCCGAGCTGGAGGGGATATGCGCCACGAACCAAGTGCTGGCACACGCATCCCAATTCGCGTCGGCTTTGTCAGCCAATCAGCCAAGCGGAAGAAGGGAAAGCGATCGTAGATTCTATGAGCGCGTGTGACGGTTTGCCGGCATTTGTAGGAATCGAAACACGAGAGGAGCTCTTCTGGTTCGTTCGTCATACCGGTCACGCGCCTCGATAGACTGGCTGAGACTGGCTGAGACTGGCTGGTTGGCTGGCTAGGAGCTTGCCATCGGTTTCCTTCCTCAAGTCTTCATCGATCAAGGAATTCCAATACAGTGCTGGCAAGATGGTCTAGACCCTATTGGAAACTTTTATATTAATACTCACCACCACGATGTTGGCGAATAGCACTCTGTTTACAGCATGAACTGCTAATATGTGTGCTGTCGGACCAGGTAGGTTCTTTACATGAACGGCGCTTCTGGCTGCATTGCAATCTGATCGACCGAGACAAGGATTCAATGGAGGCCCACAAATGCCACGAGGGTGTGGAAAACTTGGAACATTGGAAATAATGATTTGCTGTGAGAGGAGATATTGCTCCGGAATGGTTAACATGAATGTTTCCCCCTACCTAGCGAGGCGCTGTGCACAATAAATGTCGGACTTACCACTATTATCCACAATTCTCTCTGACATTTATTGTGCACACGGCCTCGCCTAGGTAGTTTTATACATACGACACTTTTTTCCAATACATGTATACCACCGTTACCTACAAACAGATATAGAGAGAGAGTGAGCAGAAGAGAGGGGTTTGGCTGGCCAGGTAGAGGAGCAGCTGATTCTGGGTAGTTATCGATTGTGACCAATTTCTACTCTAAATATAAACCTTACTGCATCAAGGTTGAGTAAACTTTGGTTTCTAATTCTAGGTAGCCATCTTGCGGTATTCCAGTGGCGAGTTGGTAGGTTCTAGGTAGGTAAAGAGCCCCTCCCTATTTCTTACCTTAGTAAGTATTGACCCCGCACCTAGCCACGGCCAACAAAGCCAACCCCTCCCCCGCCAAAGTAGTATTGAACGGCTCTATGCACACTCCGTCTAACCTTCCGCAACTGTGATCTCGTCATACGCAGGCATTCGCCGTACAATGGCATTCAAGTGCACGCACTCGAGGGCAGTGAAGGAGATTGGAAATTGCAGAGGCGGTGAAATTTAGAAGCGCCGAGGCCGAGGCACTCCTGTAGGTACTCTGTCAAGGCCGCCACACGGAAAAGTGTAAGCAAGCTTGATACGAGGCCCCTCTTAGAGCCTCATCATGGTCCACCCGTCGGCATCTCGACAGCGTTGAGACCATAGAAGCCCGGCCACGGCTTTTGCGTCCAAAAGTACACCGAAAAACCAGCCCGTGCCGCACCAATGCATGAAGGTACCAATGCTCCAATGCTTACAAACATGAAGCTTCTCCTTTTGCTATTCCAGCAATGCGGGGCAAGTCTCGCGAGGAGGGGTTGTTTTGCCTTGCGCTTCTGGTATTGTATTTGGCATTGACAAGAAGTGACACCGGCAATCATTTTTTACGGACGGGATAACGCAAAGCGAGTGTCCTTTTTTCGGATTTTTTTCTTTGGCCGAAAACAGGCGAGAATGGCGGATTTCTCACTGTCTCAGGTCATCACCATATCTCGCCTCGCAGTCCTGCTTATTAAGTACATTTTGCGATATGTTACTAATCAGTCGCTTCGATGATTCTTTACCTCCTAGTCCACTGAGAAGAAGGTAGACGCTTGTTTTCTTGAGCAAACTATTTTCTATTCTTGAAAGGGATGCCTAAGGAGCTTGGCAGTTGCCTTGTTGCCTTACTTTCTTTCGCCCTTCACAGAGCACGCTGGGTGCTCCCGCTTAAACCTCGCTCAATATTGGGAAGCTTGTCGTCCACTAACCTAGGGTGTTGGTAATAGGATTTACCATGCTCAATTCTCTCCTCCCTAAGTCTCTGACGCCGAATCGTCGTTACAGGGTCTATACGATACTTCTCGCCCTGTTTTTGGCATTGCCATAATAAGATCGATTAAATCAGCCATGCTCATGTTGCGTGCAGGTATCGGCCAAACCGGACTTTACCGGTATGGTATGTGGAAGTAAATGCCCATGCCTCCGTCGTGATCCCGAATTACCAAGGTCCCGAATTACCAAACCACCACTTGCCCAATCCCTTGGCTAGTAATTCCCCCTTTCTCACTGATATTATGAAATACCTACTCAGCCACAGGTGAGCTGGCATTTCGCATACGAATTCCGCAAACGGAGTAATCGTAATTTCCACATCTGTTTATCTGCCTCGTCGTCTCTGAGGCCGCCAGAGAGTTGCCTTGTGCATGGCAATGGCTAAGGCGCAAGCTATTATCAGTCCCTATTGGCAGCGAAGATCCAGAGTCAGCTCTACCAACCGATACACACGCATGGATCAGGGTGTTGCTTTGCAGACCGAGTATATAACTGCATATACTGACAGCAAAAAGACATCGTCAATCCAGGACCAAGATAGGATCAACCTACAAGCCGTTCCCTCACCGCATATCTGTGCAGTTATTGCTCCTCTCCATCGAAGCTGTTTCGCTCAATGCCTTTCGTAACCACGGAGACGCCGAGTATTGATCGCCTAATGCAGCCTCATTGGGAAACCGATGAGAATATGCTGGGGACAGAAGCCCCAAAGCGGCATCGCATGAGGAAGGAGAAATGGGATCAGTATCGTGACGTCCTGCATAAATATTACATCGTCGAGAACCACCCCTTGCCCGTCGTTATGGAACTGATGAAGGGAACACATGGGTTTAAAGCAACGTGAGTGCTGCATCGTGTTGCTTCGTTTGCTGCTTGAGACTGACTAGAGAGGCGATAGACAAAAGCAATGGTATGTATAGCATTGTGATCCTGTTCTAGAATTCGTATTAGAATTAATGCTAACGCTCTCTTAGTATGTTAACATACCTGGTTATCTACTGCCACTTGCTTTTCGACCTCATCGTTTTAAGATGAGTAGAAATATAAAGTCTTCGGCGACACGCTGACATGCTGCAGATAGATATCAGATTGGAAGTAAATGGTGCTGGAAGAAATACAACCAAATGGAACGGTCGAAGCGCCACTGCCGTAAGGTCCCGTCCCGGTCCGATCCTAGCGTTTCCAGCGAGAGAGACATGATCTTAGTTTCCGATGAGTCGGAACTTCCATTTCCAGATATCACTTCCCTACGCGCAGCGCTATCCGAGCTATTTACAAGCCGGAGCCTAGACGAAGAGTCTCTGGGGACGCTCAGAGAAGGCGACCGCTCCGTCCTGTCACACTGTCTTCGGCTCTGCTTGCGCTGGTGTGGTGAGGAGATCCAAACCGACAAGGCGCAGCTCCCATTTCCCTACGGAGAAGCCGCAGAAGAGGAACCCGACAACTTGGACAACAAATACGCGCTGGATGTCCGGGTCTTCATCTATCTCTTGGACCGCTACATCGGAACCTATGCCTCTTCTTCAGAACATGACAGCTGGATCACCATGGCCAACGAGATCGTCCGATTCTGTCCGATCAAGATGCTGTTCACAATGAGCACCCTGATCGTAGTGTTTGTAAGCCACGCGAAAGACCGGGAGGACTTCGCCTTCGAGCCCCCTTACGTCTTCAACGTGGCCAAGCTCGGCATCGAAGGGATCAACCGGCACGGCTGGCGCGACGAGAAGCTCGTCGACGAGTTCTGCGACGAGTTTGAGGCCATGCTGAAGGACTACACCAATTACAGCCAGACCTTCGGCTCTGCGGTCTCGCGGTATGCTGCGCAGAAGTGGTCGGAGCCCCAAGCCGACGAGGACAATGAAATACGACCAGGATACGTAGAGGACGCTTTGCCGGCGGGCTGGCCCGGGAGCATACGTGACGATGGGCCCTACTCTGTTGATGAGATTTCGCCATGGTTGATGGATGGTTTGGTCGGGGGTACTTGATCCATTCCGGAAGGATCTCGGGGGCTGCAGATATTGCGCCGCCTCATGCGCTTACGTACCCGTAGTTCGTACCCTAGATTCAATGCAGGCCTTTGTTTCTTCACCCATGTCATCTGCACAGAGAAAGCGATCCGTGCTACCTACTGTGCACCTTTATGAATGTTTTCTCTTGGCTAGCTTGTGACGGAGGTATGAACGGTATATAGGTATGGCACGCCACATAACCCCAGTCACATGGGTACATTTGTAGACATGATAGACAGAAATCATTGGTTGGTTGACATTGACACAGACGCTGGTTCCGCCGATGTCGCGATTATTCGCTGTATTGTCTACCACTCCTGAAAGCGGGGTCCTGCTGTTCTACAGAACTCGTCACCTTTTAGATGTGTGACGATTTAGGTACTACAATATAGCGCCAAATGCAACATTAATTGGTTACCATGTGCACCGATACTGAGTATAGTAAACAATTATTGGTATTCGCAATTGTAGATAAAAATTTCGTTATGTCTGTGAATAGACATACCTACGCATTTCCTACGTAAGATCGAGGCGTGTACTAGGTATTGGAGTCGCCCCGAGAAACGGTACCGTGTGCGGTCGGTGTCAGGATGAGCAAAAGTGCTGCACCTCGGATCCATTCATTCAAGCATGGGTCGTATGATCCAACCTATTTACTGTGCGTGCCGAACCGCAAGAGCATTCGCGAGGTGTCAAATCGCTGCTTCACATACGCGAGACACTGATTCGCTCAATTGAAAATGGTCCATGGGACCTGATGAACACAATAATCCAGTGTCGTCTGCTACAATGCGAAATGGTCCGTTTGCCGTGGTAGGAGTGCGCGATGAAGGGAGCAGCTGGTGGTTGACCAATAGAGCTAGGTGCAGTCGCTCATATTTGGCGCATAGTAAGCAGGTATCTGCCAAATTATGCTTAAGAACTTAAAGTCCTGTCAGATGCCCTTTAATTGTAGATTGAGAGACCTGAAAAAAAATCAAGCCGAGCGTGGCAGCCACGCAAGAGATTAAAGTATCAGTGATGTAACAACCTGGCTTGAAGTGAATGAAGAATTGGTTGTTTAGTTCGGATCATACGATCATCTTCTATACTCTGTACCTCGCTAGGATTCAGGCTTACGTACCATAAAACTCAATGCAACGAGCAAAGCTGCAGCTAAATGTAATCCACATACTGCTTTCAAGGCTATTCCTAGCCATGTGACAGGGTAACCGACCAACCGGTCACCTGTCCAATTTCGTTGAGATAAAGCAGTACATTTTGGGTCGTCCAACGTCTTCTCCTTATCTGAAATTGGCGGGGTCGTTAGGAGAGGCTAATTGCCAGTTTGCCAATCCAAATTCGAAAAGCGGAACCCTGACGATAGGTGACCGGCAGTAGGTAGTAGTTGACGGGGCCAATAGCCAGCGCCAACACTGTACGATTGCGAGAGCCGGCTTGTGGCAGTACGTACGAACTGCTGTATCGGTCGTCCCGCATATCCCTTACCATTCGACACCGCCAGATCCTTAACGCCACCACACTCGGAAGTATTCTTTCCACTTGGGTGTGTATGAACACTCTGACTTTCTTGCCAACATCTAGTATTTGTCGAAATACTTCTCTGAGCTTTCCGAAAACCAACGATAATCCACTTCTTGTCATCATGAACGCTTTTGAGATACTCGTAGACAACATCAGAGATGTCCTGGGGCCATCGTCAGGACTTGACTCGAGTGATGTGGATGTCCAAGATCTAACGCATTTGATGGAACGGTATGCGTCTGATTTCGAGGAGTGGGCGCAGTACTACTGGCCAGACAATACGATGGCGTACACCCGGAACCTCGTCGATGAGGGTAACGGTAAAGCCAACTTGGTAAAGCTTTCACCTTCACAGTCCGTTTGATTACTGTAGTCATATATTAATACCAGCCTGTCGACAGCTTGTACTCGTCTGGAGTCCCGGCAAATCTAGTCCTATCCACGACCATGGTGACGCCCACTGTTTAATGAAGATACTCAGGGGCAGCCTCACCGAGACTCGGTATGGCTTTCCCGAGGGCCATAAGGAAAAGGCCATGGAGAAGACATCGGAACGTGTACTCGGGGAAAATGCTGTGGCCTATATGGCGGATGGGCTGGGGTTGCATCGCATGTCCAACAAGGGGAGCGACTTCGTCGTCTCTCTGCACTGTAGGTTTCCGGCCATAGCATTGATGACTGTATGCTATAACCGCTTGGCTAACTGGCCATAGTGTATACGCCACCCAACGTAGCAAGACACGGCTGCCACATCTTCAACCCAAAGACGGGAGAAAGAAAACACACTAAATGCGGAAACTACACCGAGTATGGGCACAGATTGAAGGCGTGATGTGATGCACTGCAACACACGTCTTGTCTCGTTGATATTGTTGTTTAGCGCTGGCGCTTGAGCACTTGGTTGGCATTAGCGGATGTCGTAGCATGTTTGACGCATCGTGGAATGAGACATGAATGTTTTGGAAAGAAGAGCTTGAAAGCTAGTCGTCATGCTAGCACATAGACTGTCCGGATGGAAGATGTTGTTGTTTGAGAGCTGGTATTCGCTGCATGAAGTCGACATATTGACATATGACTTCAAGATCGAGGTGACATTCGCTGCCGCAACAGCACATAGAAAGATGATGTCGATAGAGGATCCAGAGAAGAATACAATCGCTTGCTCCTTCGTTTAAGTCACCAGATTGTGCGCATCGGATGAAGTGACGTTGGAGAGAAGAGTAGGCTCGTTGAGCCTCATGTCAAAAGATTATGGCATTGGCATTACATCTGAATTAAGTCTAGTCTAGATTGCGCCATGACGATTTGCCGTTCGAGCTCGTCGGCTGTGATGGCGTGATGGCGAAATGCCGCCTGAGAGGAGCCGCTATGGACGCTGGAGAGAGTTGGGTACTGGCTGCCACGGCCCATGATGAAATTGCGATAACCGGACCGACAGCCGCACTCCCGAAGCCTGACCAAGCTATGTACATTTTACACCTAGTGGCAGCGGCCCGCTGTACTCAGCTGCAGCATTGAGTGCAGGTGGGTTCTCGACTGCTGTAGAAATGCAGCGACACTCACCCACATTTAAATAATTAATTCTCTGAACAGCTGCAATTACCTATTGCAGGTGCAGAAGAAAGAAAATTAAGTAGTCCATATAAGGTAGATGGTTTTCTGACTTGAAAAGATCTGTGCAGAGACTTGTGCATACAAGATACAGTAAGTAGCGAGTAGCTCGCTGTAGGTACCTACAGGTAAGTACCTAAGTCATAGAATTGCTAAAGCTGATTTCTTTTAGCGCATCTGTTTTCTCTTTGCTGTAAACTGCTCGACTGCTAATTGCAACGGGGAGGGGCCAATTGGCAACGTACCTACGCATGCATACCTCACATGGTAAGGGATTGCGCAGTTCTTACCACGTAAGTATACCTACCTTCTTACCTTTTCTTATCACGAGTTCTTTCCTGAAAGCTTATAAGCCAAATACATAAAGTAGTACAGTAGGTGCATGGTTTTGTTTACCTTTTGTTTACTAGATCGTCATTATCGTAAGATAGAGAAGGAACATCACGTGGCTCTGCGATTCAATCTATCTAGAGTGGGACTAGTGGCTCAATTGTGGAAGCTACCGTTGAAGATCAGACCGCGTCACAGTTCGCAACTTCAACAAAGTGTACGTACCTACCTCGCCTACCTCGCCTACCTCGCCTACGTACCATTGTCATTGTATCATGGCTACCTCTCAGTTGTACATGTATATTGACCCTCTGACATTCATCAAGACTTGCTTTGCAGCGAATCTACCTCTAAGTCTGCTCTAAACTCCAAAAGCCACAAAACGCCACTGTTGTAATAAAACCTGGTACACTCATTTCCGGGAGGTTTCCGCGAAAGCTGAAACGGTACAGACCTTGAATGTCCACATATTAGGTCATAGGTCATATATGCAGCCAAACAGTCTTGATCATATAAGTCCACTACCACTATTTTGACGACTTGAGCAGTACCTGGCAGCACTGTCATTTGCTGTTATCGCATTCATATCGAACTTTTTCCTTCTCTCTATTTCTCTTGTTCCTGCCTTCTCTCTTTGGACTCTGTTCCCGCCGTTGCCGAGTATTCCAGGTGACACTTTACACATCAAGCCAGCTGAGTTTCCAACTGAACAAACAGCCCTCGATCTTTCCATTTCAATCCTGGATCGCACAATCAATGGCGGGCCGGAAGAAAAGAACAACATCTTCCAGCCTTGTTGGTCAGCAGCCAAGTAGCAAAAAAACTCGGCATGATGATAATGGTCCTGTGCTCACCCCCAGCCAATCCTCGGCTCCTCGCAGGTCGCAATCCTCTCCAGCACCGTCTTCACAGGTTTCTTCAAGTCAATTGGGCCCTCGCGCATCATCGCTTGAAGACCCCGACGATGCTGCCGATGATGACGGTACTGAGGATCCAGCATTAGAGTTCTACGGAAGCTTAGAGAACAAAATTGTCGGAGTTCGATACTACAATGCTATAATCACCCCAGGTGAATCCATCTTGTGCCGTCGTGAACCTGGAAACCAATATGACCGAAATGCTGTTCGTGTCGACAACGTCTTGGGAAGCCAGATCGGCCATCTGCCTCGCACTCTGGTTACGAGGTTAGCACCCTACATTGATAAGGGCGAAATAGTATTGGACGGAGTCCTCATTGGCGACAAGAGCTTTTTTGACTGTCCAATCCGTCTTTATCTCTACGGAACAAGCGATCCGGTTGCCCGCTTGGAACTTGAAACCAAGTTGAAAACCGACAAGCTCTTGAAAGCAACACAACTCAAGAATACCAGGGCAGAAGCTGCAGCTCGAAGAGCAATCGCTAAAGGACCTAAGGAGGCTAACAACGATGCGGCCCTTGGTTTGGGCACCTCGGATTATAGCCAAGCGCGTCAACCAGTGGTGCTAGAAGAGAGCGAGGCTATGAATTTTCGAGCGGATCCAGGGGCGCTGGATGTACTCAACATGGATGAGTCGACGCTATCGGCCATGCCTCAGGCTACACAGCCTGATAGCATCAAGTCGAGCCTTTTGTTCCACCAGCTTCAGGTAAGTTAATTCACATGGCCTTAGACAATTAATCACGTCTGACGCATGTTAGGGACTCGCTTGGATGGCAGCGAAAGAGAATCCTCAGCTCCCGGCACCTGATTCCAGCGACGTTGTTCAGCTATGGAAGCGAGTCACAGGGGGCAACTTTCAGAATCTCGCCTCTGGTCATATCACAAATGGGCGCCCTTGCCTTCTCTCTGGCGGTATCCTCACAGACGAGATGGGTCTTGGTAAAACTCTTCAAACGATCAGCTTGATCATGAGCGGCGGTTTCGACAATGGTCCAACCTTAATTGTTGCTCCTACTGGTGTCCTAAGTAACTGGGAACAACAGTTCACGGAACATGTGAAGGCAGACAAAGTGCCTCGGGTCTTAAGATATCACGGATCGCCAAGATATCACACATTCAAGAAGTCTGATCTACTTCATTACGACGTCGTCATCACCAGTTATGGGCTACTTGCGAGCCAGTTTAAATCAGCAAACCGGACTGCCCTGTTTGGAGTCAATTGGCGTCGTGTAGTGCTTGACGAAGGCCATGTCATTAGAAACCCCTACACGAAGAATGCGCAGGCCGCATGCGAGTTACAAGCTAAGTCTCGATGGATCCTAAGCGGGACGCCCTTGTAAGTAAAAAGCCTGCAAACCGACTGTTTCCGCCGATAATGCTAACTCCAACTCCCACCAGCGTTAACGATGCGACCGATTTCTGGTCCGCTTTGCTTTTCCTCAAGATAACGGGAGGGATTCAAGAGAAGAGTATTTTCAACAGCAGGATCGCTCGGCCGCTCCAAGATATTGTCAAAGATAAGAATAGCACGGCCCGACTCAAGATCCGAGGAGAAGCCCAAGCTCTGTTTCAGGCATTGGTTCAGGATCTCTGCCTTCGTCGCAAGAAAGATATGGGATTCATTAACCTACGAATGCCAGAGAAGACAGAATATGTGCACCGAGTTCGTTTCACTAAGTTGGAGCAGCGCAGATATGAAAAAATTCTGTAAGTCCAGGTTGCAACGACATTATTACTATTTTGCTAATAGCCGATAGCACGGAAGCTCGCGATATTCTACAACAGTTTGTTTCACGGTCGTATGGTGGAAATGAAAGAAACCAGGAGCGCAGCCGTGACAGAGAAAACGAAAACAAAGTAAAGTTCGCCAACGTATTGGAGACACTCTTGCGTCTGAGACAAATGTGATTTGTACCATGAATGAACCCATGTGTCCATCTAGCTAACACCATTTATAGATGTGACCACTGGTCTCTGACTGGTTCCAGGGTGAAAGATATACTGGGGAAACTTGACAAAGACGCCGTTGTAGCATTAACGCCGGAGAATGTGCAAATTTTGCTAGATGCTCTAGCTGAAGCTATTCGTGTTAGCGAGGACTGTCCGATTTGTTATGACCCAATCCAGACTCACGAACCCGTCATCACCGCATGTAAGCATCGTTTTGGAAGGAGTTGCATTGCTACCGCACTGAAAAGACAACAGCGATGTCCAATGTGCCGCCAACAACTAACAACAGATGGTTTGCTTGCGCCTCGGCTATCTGATGTGGAAACACTTACGGGCGCGGAGGTTGACTCCGATCGACGAAGCTCTAAAACAGATCAGCTAGAAGCACTAGTGGAAAAGCATCTTCAGGATCCGAAATCTAAAGTTGTCATCTTCTCTCAATGGACATCATTTCTTGACATCATTGAAACCCTTTTTGTTGAAAAGAAGATTTCATGCGTTCGTCTTGAAGGCAAGATGAATATCAAGAAGCGAGACGAAGCCGTTCAAAAACTTAACAGCGATCCAGAGACCCGAATTATGCTCGCCAGTTTGCACGCGGCTGGCGTTGGCGTAAACTTGACTGCGGCAGACACCGTTATCCTCACTGATTGCTGTAAGTGAACACATCATGAATGATCAGTACAAATGTGCTAACAGAAGCGCAGGGTGGGCACCAGCCATTGAGGACCAAGCTGTTGATCGAGTCCATAGGATCGGCCAGAATCGACCGGTCACAGTCTACAAGCTTCTCGTGGAAGGATCTGTTGAATACCGTGTACTTGATATCCAATCTGAGAAGCGTAAGTTAGTTGCTCTAGCATTCCAGGACGAAGATTACGTCCGCAGGGAGGAAGGAGCAGTTGCAGATATTCGACATCTGCTTTATGGTTGAGTAAACACAGGCAGCCCAGCCTATTGCTCAATCTCACTATGTGATTTAATAAGTGCTTTTGTACATTTCAAGGATAATTTGCTTTGACGGATACGATACCCAGATAAAGGAGACTGTAGAAAGACTAGAATCTCTCGCCTTCGATAGGTATCTACATTGGCTGCATTCGGCTGCATTCTGCCGGAAGATTGGCCTGGAACATACAGCTTTCATAAACTAGAGCAACGGGGATATTTTCACCATTCGAACACTTCATCATGCAGAGGTAAAAAAAGATAGGCAATGTGAAAGTCCTATTTAAACATAATTACATCATCAGTTACGAGTAAGAGCACTTTCTGCGGGTGCCATGCGGTGTACTTTTTGAAGATACTTTCCGCAGAATAAGACCGCGTGCATACGCTGATACGGCGTATTATCGCTTACACATAACGCACTTCTATGATATATATCAGCAAATGACTGTGGTGATAGTGTATATTTTTCTCCAAAAACACAGTCAAATGTCGGTTTCAATAGTTTAGGGCCGATTCTCCATCCAACTTCAAGAGATCATCACGTATAACTCCCTTACGCATAGAACTAAGTTCCATCTTACATTTATACCAATGGATATAAAGATTTGCACTTCATGGTCAAGGCAGGACGACCAAACCAGGACGCCCATGAGTTTCGAAAATCTTTTAATTGCAGTAAGTAGTTATAAAATGTGGATAGAATTATAAGACTGTGTGGCGTGAAGTCTATCATCGCTTGAGTCCAGAAATGTCTTCGCAGCTTTTGCTGAAGTTGCGCCAAAGTTGTAAATGATGGCATAATATTGAGAACTGCAAGAAGAATACCTCACTTTGCTCGGTTAAAAACGGCCGGACTGCCCCCAGGGTTAAACGAGTAAATGAAAACTGGCAATGAGGGACTTCTGCAAATTGTACTCTTTCTTGTCACGACACATGCACTCCATTCCCGCCATTCACGTATTTACTAGCATCATTATAAGGTTCTTGTGCAGATATCTCGAGATAGCGTCGTAGAAGCTAGTTGCAGCGTACATGATGACTCATCCAATTCTCGTATTAAAGGGGGGTATTGGCGTGCATATTGTTAATATCTGCACGCGCTATAGCATGGCGGCGGAACCACCCGAGAAATGAACAGCGCGGCGCGCCCGAGAAGTAGAAAAACGGTCAAAGCTCTGCCAATTCTATCCGCAACGACTCGCCGCGTTTAAGCCTATTCAGGGTCGTCTTGAGCAGTGTGCCAAGGAATATGATCCAGGGCCAATTAGTGGGCTGATTTGCACCTAATGTTGAGTGTTAGGCATCATCATGTTACCTCAGGTGCCTATAGGTCGTTAATATGTAGGTAGGGCCGAGATGCAGAGTACGTGGATTAATCAGCTGCGGAAGAAAGGAAAAAAAAAAAAAAAAAAAAAAAAAAAAGCAGGGAAACACGAACTCATGATATCACCAACCCAGATGTTTTTTGTCGCGGTTGCGACGATACCCTCATTTCTTACGCCGTGCAAGGGGGCAAGGGTTGTTGTAATCAGTCGGCTCTCTCATTGGTCCATGTCTAGGCAGATGTAGGCAACAAAGGGCCCTGGCACGGATGACATGGTATTAATTCACTATCGTGACTAGGCATATAACCTCAATCAACTCAATTTTAACTTCGCAATGGAGACGCCTTCGTCTATAAAAGCTGTGGGTGATCCCACGATGTTGGAATGAGGAAGGGATCATCTGCACGCACAACAGCAACGACTTGCCTTCTTTGCCTTCAGCCCAATTCCGACTCCGGCGACGAATCCAATCTAGTTCAGCCGATACCCTTGCAGTATAAATTGCCATCATGCTCTCTCAAACTCTTCTCTCCGTTTTGGCCTTTGCCGCCCAGGGCTTTGCTGTCCCGACGCCTGGAGCTGAATTGGTCGCTCGACAAGGCTACACGTCAAACTGTAAGAGACTGCAACTGCTGGACTGAGTCTGAGTGTCCAAGAGTCAAGGTGGCGATATATATTGACCAATGTGAAAACTAGGTACGGCTACATACACTATCCGCCTTGGCGATACCTGCAACGCGATCCGGGACGACTTCGATGATGCGTTCAGTCTAGCTGAATTGTAGGTTCTCCATCAAACTCTCGAAACACGAAAGAAGGTCGATATCGTCGTGATTAGTGCTAATGTTCCCGGCAGCTATTCCTGGAACCCGGAAGTCAACGTTGGTCTCCCTTTAATCTTTCAATCCTCTTCGCTCATCTGTCAGGCTCTGCCACAAACTGCAGTAGTATAAGAAGACGCGGAGGGATATTATCAAGAGGTTTTTCTAACTGATATTTTCCGCTTCATAGTCTGTCTGCAGCAACCTAGCTGTAGGCGAAGTGGTCTGCGTGGCCGTCGGCAACTCGACCACCACCCCCGCGGCCTGCCCCGTGCCTTTCAAGCCGGGTCTGATCAGCAACTGCGACGACTGCTACAAGATCGTCAGCGGCGACTCCTGCGCCGGCATCATCGACACTTACAACATCACCCTCGTGGAGCTCGATGCCTGGAACCCGGACCTCGACTCCTTGTGCACCAATCTCGAGATCGGATACAACTACTGCGTCGGGGTTTCTGCATCTCTGACTTCTTGATCGAGAACAAGCTGAGATTCCATGAGTAATGTGTCGGATGATGAAGAAGGAGACGTTGGTGTTGGGGATTTTGGAAAGGACTTTATGTCTGGGTTTAATTCTTCAGAAGGTTTTTGAAGGTGACGACTTTGCTTGGTGATCTAATTTTCAACGGGAGGAATTATGAATGCAGTTGGTTCTATATGAAACTCATCAAATCAATATGAAGCCTATTTTCTTGGCTAAGGCAAGAGTCTCGTTCACGTTGCTATCAAATACTTGTTCATGCATCTCACAGAGAATAAACTTTCTCAATTTGCATATGTAATAGCTTTAAGGATGGACATAGTAGCTGGGCATGAAGTTAGAGATTTACTAAACAAGATGGCTGAAGCTACTTAAATAGATATGGGAATTGTCTATACGCTCATGTAACCAGGCTATGATACCAGGGAACTTAGAATCAACGGATTGAGTATACGATTGTAACACTGGAAATGTTTCGATATTGCCTTGCAGATGTGCTTAATTTAGAAATACTCTATTATGAATGACCAGATCACTACGGCCATTTGCAAGCCTTCAGTGAACAACAAACGTCCTTAAATATACCATATTAGGAGCCCCCACAGTCCGTCAATATCTTAATACTCATGAAGGGGTAATAACCTCATCTAGTACCAAGACCGATAGCTCACGACGTTCAGTAATACACTACACGTCAGTGGCACGATGGTGTCAGTGATTTGAAAGAAGCTTTGAAATTTGGAATATATGTTTCACACTGAAGGACACGAGCAATATCTTTTCTCCTGATAAGTGCCCTGTAGTTCAAAGGAGAGCAACCCGTCTGATCGATAAATACGTGCTGAGTGGCTAGTGCTTTCGTCTTTGTTGTTGGACAGACAGTCATGTCGGAGTCTTAGGAAACTTCTTGATTGGTCAGCTCTACGCCGCAGTCTATGCACTCCGCTCCCATACAACGAGAAGCTGCGGTCTTGGAGAATGTGGAGTATAATGATATGCTGGCTTGCGGCGCGGGTAGGGGATATACGGAGGTCCGGATCATCGGCTTACGTTTTCAGCATCTCGTAGGGCGACTTCTTTGTCTATACCAATCAGTTATCACTTTGATTCTCAATCTATTGGAGGATAGCTGATAGCCCGGTATCGTCGTATTTATCACTGCGCAGCTTTCGAGCATCTTTCTTTGTTTAGGACACTCACTACTGATAAGTACAGAATTTTGAACAGATTCTCACAGATGAATGGTCAGCGCGGCTCCCTCACTACGACCCTACTAGTAGTTAAAATAGATAAGCATCTATCGCCATGCACCGTAGATCTTTTTACAGGGGCTGGATCGCCCAACAGGCGAAGGAAGCGCGCGGGCGCGGCTGTGATGACACGCCATTGGAGCCGATGCATCGATGGGGGTCACACCAGGATTCCATTTTAAGCACAAAGGACTGCTGCGGTTGGTCGCACTGTTCAGCTGAACGGCCAAACGGCATACCGGTATACCTTGGCCGCTTACATCTGTTTGTTTCAGTGGCTGTGTACGCCCGTCTATCCTATAGCTGCCCGCCCGCATAAACATAACTGTAGACAGCTTCTCTTTGCCTCCCTTTCGCAATGTGACGTTGAGGCGTAGATGTGTATTTCCGTCACTCTGCTGGGTCTAGTACCAATGATACGGGCGGGTTCATCGGATGTTGGAACTTCCAGTCCAAATCGGTATTCGGTCCCCTTTGTCTCCCATAGCAATGCCGACGCAGTCGTCAGCACCATACCTTAATCACAAGGCTACAGAGTCCTGTCAAAACTTTTACTATTGTCTCGCTGCTTCTGGCGCGGAGATGATCATTGCCAGTCTATTTCGGCATCGGCTTTGATGACAGCCGAAGAGGCACGCACTCGTGTTTCTTTCTTTGGCATACGTACCGTCTTTGGTTGTAATTCGTACGTAGAGCAGCGAAATGGATAATTCTCGATGTTTATCTTGGATATAAAAGGTCGGCTTCATAACCCGTGAGGCATCAGATCATCATCACAACACTCACCATCATCCGGTAACCTAGCATCTATCTGATCTGATTCAACTCGATATACTCTAATCGTCCATCAAATTACAAACACTCCACATCTAACAAAAGGATCACCCAATCAGACAACCAAAATGCAGTTCTCTCTATCCACCATGCTCCCCATCGCCCTCATCTCATTCTTCTCCGCCACCCAAGCTCTACCAGCAGGCGTGGCAACCAGGAACCCGCCCTCCCTCCAACAGCTCGCAGACGCCCAGAACGCCTGGCGAGCCGACACCAGCACAGTATCTCAGTTTCTCTCAGCAGTGCCGACTCTACACGGCGCACAGCTAGCAGCCGCCGGACTCGTAGCCCTGAACGCCGAGAACGACGAGCTGCTGCACAAGAAGGTCCTCGACCAGGCCTTCAACGGGGACGCCAACATCGCCGAGGCGAACGACGTCCTCGTCACCCAGGGCACCTTCCAGTCCGTCGTGGACGCGCTGCAGAACTTCGCCGACAACGGCGCCAGCATGTCTGCTGACGAGATCGCCTCGCTGCTCAAGACCACCAATGCCGTGCGCTGCGGTCAGGTCCTTCCTGCTATTGACACCTACTTCCGCGTCACGGGCTCGAAGCTGAATAATGGCGGCTTCTTGGTCGCTACCCGACCTAATAACTGCTGAGTTGATTAGCAAGGGCTCGGTGATTGCCTTCTCCTCTATTCATTCAAGTACTCAGTGGAGAAGAATGGGAAAATTTGGGCTTTGGAGGGATTTTCTTTTATTTTAATTAGTGGTTTTTGTTATTCATAGTTAATGAGTATTTTACCAAATTCAGGGGGTTTAGTAGGTTGAACTCAGGGAGGGTTATTAGATCATCTCACTATAGTTACCTATTGAATTATCTGATTTTATACTTTATCTGCGAAATGACTCACATTTATGAATCTTAATCGAGTTAAAATCACGGGGAAAGACGGGTTTCTGGCCCAGAAATGAGAATTTAAAGCTATAGGGAGAGAGAGAAGTGAAAGAAAAAAGAACTCTGCTCTTTCGTCCATTTCATCAATCACCTCACCAACCTTTTCTTACAGATTGGAATTTATCAAATCCGATTCATTGGACGAAACTGCACAGACCATTAATCGTTCGCGCTGTCCGTCTTCATTACCACGTTGTACGATACCCCAGCCCATCTGAAACTTATCGAATCCCAGACTTAGGAAATATGTTTTTAGCTCCTTGTCGCTCATTGATACACTATTCAGCGGTAACAAGGAAAATATATTTCCACCGATTAAAAGAGCTACTGCGCTCGCTACGCTTGTTGGGTGGTTTGGGAGTAAGGCTGTGTTGGGCATAAAAACCCAACTAACAATGAACAAGATCAGCACAGTAGCTAGAAGCGTTTGGAGAATACGCGTTGATGTGGCGTCTTGGACCACGCGTGTCTCTGCTATCGGATATGTCACTATGGCGTTGTATATATTTATATCGTTGCCGCTTGGATGTATCGTTACGTTGGTGTTGTTAAATGGAACGCGGGACTGCGTATTAAGCATTGCAGCTGCGATTATGCTGTGCTGAAATTTTATCGCATCAGCGATCTCCTTGTGCCGTGCCGGATCACGAAGCGCAGAGAGCGGCTGCGCATAACGAGAAGTTGTAAGAATAGAGAAGAAGTGGTCTAGATTATCTGATGGGCCTTGGATAGGTGGGAGTAACTGGTATACCTCTCCGCCGGGGCCGAATATACCCAAAATGTCACTAGATCCTCCGCTTTCTAGGAGTTCGATGTCGAATGTGGAGGGTATAATGCTCCTAGTAGTAGCCTCTATAGGCACGGGAGGCTTGGATGCGTCGATGTCAAGGCTAGCGCCCAGGAAATTCGCTTTAATGTCGACGGCTTCAAGAGTATCGTTGCATGTCATACCTGACGCAAATGTGAAGTTCGTAGATGATCTGGAATCAATATTGCCCCATATATATAAGTATTGGTAACTGGAAATAGGATCTTTATTGACTAGTCCAAATGGCCCTTCCGTCTGAAGAAAATAATTGGGGGGAAGCCAAAAAATATCGTCCTCTTCTCCCTTATCATTGAGGTTATAAGTTAATCCCCGAATCCCAATTGAGATTTCATACGGGGTGACACCGTCTTGGCTATCGGAAAAGAGCCTGATAACAAAGCGCGATGAATTGTATAGCTTGCAAGTTAGGCCAGTTCGGAAAGCCAAAACAACAGCATTCGAAACTAAAGAGGGATTGGCTGTGGCGTCGCTTCCAATGATAAAATCAGGAGAAAGGGCAAGCCCTGGGATAGCCAAGTTCTGATAAGTAAATGCAGGATATGAAAGGTTTGCCTCCAACACAGCCAAGGCCGATATATAGCCGTCCGTGTTATTGAAGACTTTAGGATCAGATGTCAAGAATGAATTGACAGTTGATATCTGACTTGGAACGGCCCGCGAAATGGAAGTCGTGGCAAATAGGGAACTTGTGAAAACGGTTAAAAAGTTCGCAGTAAACATTGCAAAAGTGGTGGCTAATCCAAAAAGAGCACCTATCTGCCATTGCTTGAGAGCAATGCTGGGGGCGGACTTATCCAAAAGATTCAGGTTAACTGTAAAATCAAATGGTGCTCCTGCTTTCAAGAGGTGGTAAGAGGTAAGAGTGCGTATGTCGAAGTCTACGGCACTGAGTATAAAGACAGTAGGCTCATCACAGAGGACGGAATGGTAGTCCATAGATAATGAGAATAGTTGTCATTACCAACACTTCCAAGGCCGGAGTTTTTATTCGAAATATGTAAAGTTATTTCTAGAACAGCGATGGTGCTGAACAAGACAAGACAAATGATAGTCTTGGTAGATCTGCGAATAATCAGAGGCGACACTCCTATCTTTCGTTTATTTTCAGTGAAATTACCACTGACATGACGAAACAACTGTTTCGTCGGTCTTGCTGGGTAATGAGTCTTAGTCGAGGTTGCGATACGAAATCCGTCCGAGGGGTCAGTCTTACTTGGTTCGATGAAAGGATGTGGTATCACATAATCCAAATGCTGTACTGGTTCACAAAGATGACGACTCCGTGATATAAGGATGGCTTGTGCTAAGAGCGTGTTCGGAATTCGTTCAAATGTAGGGCTTCGCGAAGCGAGGATGAACGCCGCTGCTGACAGAAAGACAACCAAGGCAAGAAGTGCAGTCATGATTGTGCAGCAAAGGCTCGGATTAATAATCTATTTTCGACGAGCACAGCGGTGCCAGTTGAGTTGATTGAAGCTGGTTCTAAGACCGTAAGGTGGGCAAGTACTGCGGTATATTTCTGATAATGTGCTGTCATGTATTTTTCAAGGTACTCGCTTTGGAGTAGTAAGTCGATTGGACACTTCAACTTGCTAGGATCGCTGAGAGCCATGTTCGTTTGATCGTCGACACAAAGAGATTCCCCGCATACGCTCAAAGCCGACTCTAGCTGGTTAATATTTTGGTTCAAGGATATTCGGCTAACATGCGAGTCGAAGTAGCCACGAGCGATACCCCAACCATCGATGCCGTCTGACGATCTTGATATATTGTGACCGGATAAAGCGACGTTCTGAATCTGGCTGCCGTTCTTAATTACATTAACAGGCATCATACTGTAGGTCGGCTTGCAAATTAGCTGGGTTGACTGCAGCACAGTAACATTAAAGAAAACCGATTCCCATGAGTAATTGTGACCAAAGTATGGATTTAATTGTAGCAGTCCAAAAAAAATAATAACACGTTGATCGCGAATCTTTGCAGACCCCCCACAAGATCCTAGAAATAGCTGGCTAGTATAGCCTCTGTTGAAAAGAGGGCTGTCCCATACGTCGGAGCCGTTTAGCAATAAGTCACTGATTTGCGCCTCGACAGTACAAGTTGGAGTGCTTAGCGTCATGTTGAACGTCGAGTAGCCATCGAAAAACGGAACCCGGCCCAGTGAGGCTTTCTCGCAGTCCAAGTCTGCAGACAGGCCATCTACAGTAGCTTGTAGTTCTGCAGTGGCCGCTAGGCTTGCATTGAACGTTTGATAAGCTAAGCGCTCCGTGACACCGTCAGGATTCTTGAGTTCTCCCTTAATCAACCCAGCCATAACCAGCCAAGGTAGGGAATCTGGTTTGCGTAGTTTAGTCGAATTGGTCGTGAATGCAGTGTGCAATATGATGGGTGCATTCTCGACGGTGACAGAGGTGGGGGAGAGGGTAATTAGACCGGTAGACAAGACGATTAGTATGCTGAAAATGAGGGACACCATAGAAGTAGTGGTGACAAGAAAATCACGGCCCTGGAACGATCTGAAGGCGGCCAATGGTGAGAACATGGACATGTAGTCCAAGAGAAGTGCCCTTTCAACGTCTACTGGCTTTTTGTGTAGTTGCGACCATGGTGCGATGAGCTTCGCCTGAAAGCTCACCCGTGCCCAACTAGCTCCAACTAGTGTAAGAATGGCAGTCGGACCATAAGTCCATAGATAGTGCAGACCCGTAAAGCTGGTGGCTAGGCCATGGTTACGGTATGAGATTTGAGACAATGTGATGATGATGGCAATAAGGAACAGAAATCCGGCTATGAAGGAACCGAGAATACGTCGGCGAAGATAGGACGGTTTCCACGACAGTTCGGCCTGAGGCGGCAGTTCCAAACTTAGCGAGTTAGACTTGCTAGCACTTTGAACAGCGTCTTCTGCAACATCCCCTTGCATCGCTTCGTAGTCGGTAGGTATGGATGCCTTACACCTGGATTCGAGAGACATACGCAAACGCTACGCCTCAATGCTATATCAAAGATTAGGCACAAAGCCATCGACATTCATTTTCTTCAGAAGAGGATACATACCAGAGAGAGAATGAAAGATCACTTTGCGATTCACGGCGCTGCTTATGGCAACTAACTGGAGAATCCTCGAACATCGGACTTGCGCTTACCCAACCGCATATATAGCCAATGGTCAATGCCAGAGCCCAGAAATCAGCCTGTCTCCTATGCCGCATCATTCGCTGTCTCATCGTAACGCCTCATTGTGAGATTCTCTTGCAATGGGACTCCACCGAATTCAATCTTGAAACAGGACCGCTTGTTGGGGGCCGGGAAATTTGACATGAAAACCAGCCCCTATTCTAGCGAGATTGAGGAGTTGGGAACGCGAGTACGTGGCGCACCTGAAGGCACAAAAAACGTAGGACTAATCGTGCAGAACGTCGCAGTTACATTGTACGTAGTGGACGTAAGCGGCCCAGTTCCCGGATTGACAACGTTCCAATCACTTCTAGGAGGCAGTGTTGTAGTTCAGTGCTTGTGGCACATTCCCAAAAGAGGAAACCTACCTGCCACTTTATCCATAAAGCTTTTCAAAATTTGAATCTACTTAATATAGTTGCTGCTAATATAGTAGCTGCAATGGACGCTCTCAGGTTACCGGACATAACCCTTCGGACGGAAGGTAGTAACGAAACAGTCGTGCCTGCTTAGCAACGAAACATAGATAAGGCAGTGACGCCGGGTCACAGCCCTAGAGGCTACCTCTAAGACCTACGAGCCCGTAATTCATTTTACACTTAGCTT
Organism: Xylaria venustula; assembly: GCA_022578775.1. Lineage (NCBI taxonomy): Eukaryota > Fungi > Ascomycota > Sordariomycetes > Xylariales > Xylariaceae > Xylaria > Xylaria venustula. The sequence continues at coordinate 397,054 of MU389358.1, read as the reverse complement.
TTGACAATGGTTCATAGTTTGAACACAGCACCATTATGAAACAGCCATAACAATGTCAGGTTACAGCCCCTATCCATCTTTGCGTGACTGCACCGGTGACTTTGCAGTTGGTGGAAGTGAGGCTGGCTTGTTGTTGCCGCCAACGAGTAGTGCCACTTCTCCGCCATCAAATCCTCACGAGAATGTCAGAAAACAGTCACACGCGCGACCCAATGTGGCGCTGGTGGAGGCTGTGGCGATCTGGAGAGAGAGAGTCCGAAACGCTCCCTCCCCGGACGGCATTCTTGAGGTTTCCGGCAGAATGAGAGATTCGAGCGTATACTCTTGTCACCCTACCGAGCCCACCAAACAGGACAGTACCGCTTTGAGACTGAACCGCACTGGTGGCCAAGATATCTCTTCATCAAGCCTTCGCCGTACGTTTCCTGTTCGGTTCGAGCCACCCTCGTGTATGCCAAGCTCTTCGGAGTCAAACCACGACTTTTATTCCGTTTCAGACACAACCTGCCCGCCCATCTCCGACGAACCGATTTCGCCCACCACAGCGGAATATAACATTGCAGCAGACGAGGCCGTAAAGACGGCACGAACTCTTACCCCGACATCCTGCGTTGCTGATGACGCTGTTCTCGCTATGCAATGTGCCGCGATAAAGGGGTTCGTCAAACAGGGGGATCATCTCGCTGCTCTAACCCATGCCATCCAGTACAGCAGTGACTTCACGTTCGAGGGAAAAATCAGCGAAGTCTTCTCAGCCGACATCCACATCTTCAACTCTGGCAAAAAGAAACAGGTGCCAGGGATCATGATGCGATTCCGAAAACCATTAAATTCGGCATTCAAGAGGTTTCTGGCCCGCCGCTTGCTCAACGGTGTCTTGATACGTTACCCGAAAGGTTTCTTTCCGAGGATATTCTGCGTTGCTGAAGGAGACCGGAAACAGTCTGTACTGCAGACCTGTGAGGCTGTGGACGATTTCTGTCATACGTTTGAGCGAGGCAACCATTATCGAGATCTTATTATCCAGCAGTGGCGGTGGGTTCATCAGTGTCGATAGAAGTAGTGAAGTGTTGAGGACAGTGTCGAGAGACGTGAAGTTTAATAGATTCTTAGTGTCTATACCTAATCAATAACGCCACTACTTCGAAGCAAATTTCTTTTGCGGCGTAATGTCTTGACGCTGTATTGCTATAGGACAACAGCAGTAACGATTGATACATATGGGATAAGTTATAGCTGTATCGGTTTATACCTCAGCAACCTTCCAAATTTCTTTCATGCCTGCCCATCTATAGAGGTATAACTCTACCTTGATCCCATAAGAAACCATTACGCTTCTATTTCAATGGCAATCTCTGTCTGTCTATCCGCCTATACCACTGCCTACACGATGTCGGCCTGAATTATATCAAATAGTTCAGCCCACTAACTTCTAAGAAGACCCGAGATTCCGCCAAAAAGCTCACCTAATAGGTCCTCACGACGTAGGAAGGGCTTCCAACGACTCGGCCTCGCAATCAGAGGGTCCGCCACCAAGTTCAGGCGCAGTCGCACCGTCACAGCGGCCGCGGCAGTTGACGATCCGACAGTACGTGGCGCTGCCGGTCATGCAGTCCGTGATTAGCAAGGCTTCATGTCCGTTGCAGCGTATAAACGAGTGTTCTGTGTCGCAGACATCGTAGACTCCGTAGGCATGCACGCAGATCCCAGGGTTCGACAAGTCGTTCTTCGGAAGGGCGGTTGATGCGCCTAGGGCCGCTAGGGATGCTATGAGGAGGGCTTGGGGCTTCATCATGTATGGCTCGATTACGATATCTTTGCTCTTGGTTGGGTGTTTGATATATTGTCTTATAGCAGGTATCGGTGTCTTTTGTAGGATTTCGACGAGGTAATGAGTATTTAGGAGACATTATTCAAGGAAGATAATGTCTTGGGTTTGACTAGTGCCATGGTAGAAAAGAGGTAGAGACATCTATCTCCCTGTGCGTCGACCACGCTCCTGCCATTTCTGGAGCATGTCTCAATTTCCTGTGGAATTGGACCGAGTTTGCTCACACCGATTCAATCAATGTATACGGAATGTATACAGCTAAAAGGACACGAGGTGATACAGGTAGTACAGGTATGAAATTTGACAAGTAATTATCCGCTTTCACAGCCGTCTTCACACCCGTTGCTTCAAAGTCGCCAAAATCGAAAAGTCGGTTCTCTGTTCCACGTGCTAAATCGTCTCTTGTCTTTCTACCTTTCTTAGACCAGTTTCGACTTTGCAGTTAGCAGTGTCTTGGTGATAACACGAGATAATTGGCGAAAGAGAACTCGAGTTTTTAGGATCTCGCTAATATACTCCTGTCTTATAACCCAGAAAAGATGACGGAGCTGGTCAGAAATAGTGTCGAGCATCTTCAGTAATGGCGAACATCTGCAAGCGTGCCCGTGCTCCAAGCATATCTTGTACGTAACGGATATCTTCTGGTAGTCATGGCTTCAAATAGACTGGTGCGGTGCGAAGCACGATCGATGTAACTAGATTCTGGGCGCTATGTCCTATCAAACAAGTAGGGCCTTGGACGTTTCACTAGATGATGACTTCTTCCGTTAACAGACGCACACAGGGGCCGTTGTTTATGATAGTGCTACTTGATACCGTCACTAAATGTCCTTCATCTTGCGATGCTTCTATTCCAGACGCTTATAGTTCCAATAGTCTCCCGGGTCTATTTGACCAAAGTGACTAGGCGGTTAGCTCGGTACAGAGACGTATTCAGTCGCATAATAATTTCCTTATAACGAGCGGCTCCGGTCGACACTTCGTTTGATGGCTTTGCAGATTGAATTACCTTTTGTCGAAATCTTCTAGAAAGCAGGCCGGCCGCTCATAGATTTCTCTTTACCTCACAGCGTATCAGAGGTTAGTTTGCAGGTAGATAGCGTTTGAGGTTGAGCTAATGGAGGCGAGAGACAACCCGGTTCAATACAAATAGGATTGGCAGTCTGCTAAACATCTTGACTGCAATAGGGACTTAGCGCTTATTCTCCTCCTAGTTCCAGAGAGATCTTGGTTTGTTCAGGTGTGACGGAGGCACGGAAAGCGACCTGATGGCCCACGTTCAGCTGAACACTGCATAAAGCTGTTAGTAAACCGAAGTCTGTAGTCGGCGTCTAACTATGCCAACAGTCCAATGTGGGTTGAGCGAGACACCAAAAGCTGCCGAGCCCTAGACACCTTTCAAGTATTCATGATTGCCGACTAGGTTTGCCGACTAGGTAATGCATGTGCCATATCCATGGATGAGATAATCATTCACTACCTACTAAAGCACTTATGGCATGCTGACTCGATTGCATCCCTATTTCTTCCCCAATCCTCTATTTTCCTGTGCAGCAGCAGCTCAAACGAGGAATGGAGGGAAAAAGAGAGAGGACGACTATATACATATATCACCCATAAATATGAAATATACTGAAACACTGGTGAACGCGTGTAAAGGTGTGGAACGGATGGCGCGGGATGTCGATCAGATGACATTAGAATAGATGCTGTTGCGGCGCTGCAAGTATTCCAATGTATCTCCGGCGTGAAGGTAGCGAATGAGAAAGCCAGCAAATAAGAAGGCCAGGAATGATGCGAGGTGGGTCTCGTAGCGGAGTGGAATGGGTACGGGATGGGCGACCCTTACTATATACAACAGAGCCTACAAGCCTCCACTTTGCTGCCTGTGCAACCTGTGCCGCCATTTGAAGAGAGCCGAGAGCCTTCTATCTCTCAGGGATCCTGCATCTGAACATCTTCATTTTGTCCTCATCATCTATTTGCCCAACAACTCGAAATTCCATCTTCAATAATTCGCTTGCCACTTTCCACGGTTCGGTGTGGGTGATTGCCCTGGTGGTACACATTGCGAGCCGACCGTGCGACGACGACGACGACTGCCTCGTTAATATCATTGGCCGACCGATCCCATACTTATCCGTGTCATCTGTCGTCATTGACTTGATCAAAAGACCCCTAACAGTCTATTTCGATCCACCAAACAACGGGCCTCACACAACCAGTCTCTGCAAAAAGCCACATAGTCACTGCTTTCACTTTCCTTCGCTACGATGTCTTGGGAACTCACCCGTCGCCGAGTCGTTCGGTCTATCAATAGCAAATTCATATTCGATAGAATTGTACGTCGCCCTCTATCGCCACCTTGTCGTTGCGCATGACACTTGCCACTTCCCGTCAAGCACTACACTGCAATAGATCAAAGGCCACAGCAGCTTAGTTTGTGTCGACGACGCTGACCGATTCTAGCCTGTCCTCCATGCCGTTATTTTCTTCATCGAAATGGGAATCATCGCACGCCTGGCATCGCGCTACAATGCCTACTTTGACGCACGACCAGGTTCGCAAAAGACCCTATCAATCAATCCTCTTCGATACTGATCCTCATTAACAGTGCTCACCATGATGGTGACAAACGCCGTTCTTGGTGGCATTGCCGACACCGTCGCCCAGACTATAACGTCCGTGAAACAGCGCGCAAACCGGAAACCTGGCATTGCCACTAGGGACGATCCCGTTTCCATCGAGATCCACGACTTTGGCAAGAAGGACTCACGGGGTGACTTTTACGCCGACCCTCGGTCACTCACGACACCTTTCGATTTCGAGCGCTTGACGAGGTTTATGGCCTACGGTTTTGCCATGGCTCCTATACAATTCAAGTGGTTTGGCTTCCTGTCGCGAGCCTTCCCCATCACCAAGACTAGTGCCTTCGTCCCAGCCCTCAAGCGAGTAGCTGTCGATCAAATTGCATTTGCGCCGGTTAGCGTGGCCCTGTTCTTCTCCGTTATGACAGTCGCCGAGGGCGGTGGCCGCCGTGCTGTTGGGCTCAAACTGAAGGATATGTATCTACCAACCTTGAAGGCGAACTATATGGTCTGGCCAGCCGTGCAAATCATCAACTTTCGTTTGATGCCCGTCCAATTCCAGCTTGTGAGTGTTATTCAGTGCCCGAGCATCAAACCTATTTCTCCAGTTTGGCGCTAACCTTTCATGACAGCCTTTTGTCTCTACTATTGGTATTGCATGGACGGCATACCTTTCTCTATCTAATGCGTCAGAAGACGACTCCCTGCAGCAGCAAAACGTCGCGCCTTATGCTCCGAACATCCGCCTCGAATAAGTTCAACGATGCAACCGACTTCTCTACCAAATCATCAAATAGGCTATTGAAGTATGATGGGCGCGTTTAAGTGGTGTCTCGATTCTGCATCTAGGCGTTAGGTGGCGTTACAGCTCGGGTCTTGGTTTGGAAGCTCAGTTCGATAGAGGTTTTGTTTGTGTTGAAAACTTTATCAGGGGAATCGAGTGTGTATGGTGGCCGTGTACAGCCTCAGGTTATTGAAGCGAGGTCGAAGGTCTATCGACTAGACAAGACACCTTAGCAATATTCACCTGTCATAACTGTAACTCTGAATAAATAGTAACTACCGAGGTTCTATGCTCACGGAAGAAAATATTACGGCTCTAGACAATTGATGTTCATATAGGCGGGTGTGACGAAATGTATCCGGAGCGCATCTACATAACACAGGATGGAGCACGCTAAGAACAGCTGCGCCGGCACCAGTGAAGCAGTCGGTAGACGCCGGCCGGAAGGCTAAAGACGTCACACCACTACTGGTTAGGATGGGTTAACAGGGGCAGTACAGGGGGAGAGCTTCAGGCTTGCACGGCTTTACCCCACCAAACTCTCTTCACGCTTCATTGCCCCTCCATCAGCAGCTTTGCTGGATGCGTGCTTTTATATTCCTACCACCCATTACACAAACGCGCCTCTTCTTCTCACCTAAACACCGCATCTGCTCTTCTACATACGTGTGTGGTTTCTCTCTTCATTAATCCTCTCCTGTTTAATATATTAACTTGGGTCAGAAATTCAGCATGTCTCTCTCCAGCAAGCTTTCCATCACAGATGTCGATCTGAAGGGCAAACGGGTCCTCATTCGGGTATGTCAGACTTCAAGATACTCGATTCAGTTCTCGTACAGGGCCCTTTTGAAGAAATCGCTTAAGGCTAATATGTCTCTGTATTAAAGGTCGACTTCAATGTACCCCTTGACGATAACAAGAAGGTCACCAACAACCAGCGTATCGCTGGTGCCATCCCCACAATCAAGCATGCCATTGACAACGGCGCGAAGGCCGTTGTTCTAATGTCGCATCTCGGCCGACCGGATGGCAAGGTCAACCCCAAATACAGCCTGAAGCCTGTTGTACCGGAGCTTGAGAAGCTCCTTGGCAAGAGCGTCGAGTTCGCCCCAGACAGTGTTGGCCCCGAGGTCGAAAAGATCGTGAACGCAGCCGACAACGGCCAAGTTGTCCTCCTCGAGAACTTGCGCTTCCACGCCGAGGAGGAAGGTTCCTCCAAGGACAGCGAGGGCAAGAAGGTCAAGGCTGACAAGGCCAAAGTGGACGAGTTCCGCAAGGGCTTGACTGCTCTTGGCGATGTCTACATCAGTAAGTGTTCACTCCCCACGCCTCTCACGCCATATGGCGAAGAGTGAGATGGATCTTATCTAACCAATTACTGCGCAGACGATGCGTTCGGCACTGCCCACCGAGCTCATTCTTCCATGGTTGGTGTCGACCTACCCCAGAAGGCCGCCGGCTTCCTCATGAAGAAGGAGCTCGATTACTTTGCCAAGGCCCTTGAGAACCCCCAGCGCCCATTCCTTGCTATTCTGGGTGGTTCCAAGGTATCTGACAAGATCCAACTGATCGACAACCTGCTCGACAAGGTCAACAGCCTCGTCATCACTGGCGGCATGGCCTTCACCTTCAAGAAGACCCTCGAGAATGTCCAGATCGGCAAATCCCTCTTCGACGAGGAGGGCTCTAAGGTCGTTGGTCAGCTCATCGAGAAGGCCAAAAAGAACAACGTCAAGGTCACGCTCCCCGTCGACTACATCATCGCCGACAAGTTTGGCGCCGACGCCGAGACCAAGACCGCCAACGACAAGGACGGCATCCCCGATGGCTGGCTGGGTCTCGACATCGGCCCTGAGTCTATCAAACTGTACAAGGCTGCCATCGACGAGGCTAAGACCATCCTGTGGAACGGTCCCGCCGGTGTCTTTGAGATCGAGAAGTTCGCTGAAGGCACTAAGGCCACACTCGATGCCTTCACGGGCGCTGTCGCTAAGGGTGCCATTGGCATCATCGGTGGTGGTGATACTGCCACCGTGGCTGCCAAGTACGGCGCCGAGGACAAGTGCTCGCACGTCTCCACCGGTGGCGGTGCTTCACTTGAGCTCCTCGAGGGCAAGGCTCTCCCCGGCGTTGTCGCGCTCAGTACGAAATGAGGGTTTGGGTCCGTGCGTCTTTAATGCCGCGCCGCACATATTACTAAGGGCTTGGTGAAACCGGAGGAATAGGTAGGAATCGAGGTGTGGCGTTCCCGCGTTGTGTTATTGTACTTTGAGTTGGGTCCGTTGGGTACGGTGGCTGGTAGTGATTAAGGCAAGGCACCTCAGCTAAGGATCGGTTAGACAGGCAGGCAGACACAAAGACATCAGCTTAAAAATACCTTTATAGATATGCCTGCATATAACAAAAATACCTACGTTAAATCCGAAAAAAATATCAGTAGATAAATGAAAGAATGTTATTTTTGGATGATTTTGTATGAAGTATAGATTTTGGCGCGCACCTATTTCGCAGGGATGCTGAAGATGATCTCGTTAAAGAGAAGGATGTTGGGGATGCCGGTTGGGTATAACTGAACTAGCCTTCATATATTTCTGATCCGATGAGTTGTCGCAGTCGAATAACCATCAATCATAGAGGCAAAAACGTGGCTATCAAAGTTGTATTGCACGGTTGGAATTGTGGAATGATATTAATTATTTTGACCCCCTCATTTCCGCATTTCTCATATACTTTGTCCCGAACTGCTTCATGATGACCATTCGGACATATTTGGCTATCTCCTTTCATAACCTTTCAACTTGGCTCACTTGACATAGGCTGAGCTAGAACAGTGTGGGCGTATTCGCGCATAATAGCCTTCTGCCGATTCCTCGAGGAGATTCACTCTTTTGCTTTGTGGTTATGAGTTCGCTCGACCCGGTACCGTAGTGCGCAACCCCCGCACTTATTGGCCTTTTCTGTTTGTGGGGGCCCTGGAGTTATGCATCTCATTGAATATTTTGTTCATCTCCTCTTCGAAGCTTCCACCTTCTTAATCTCTTCACTATTGGGGAAATACACATTAGCGCAGGTCCTTTGATTCTATGTCGGACGATCACGGTGGCGATGGGGACGAGCGTGTAGGGGTTTTGGCTGTTTTATTGTGGCGACTTACCGAAGCTGCGCCGAGAAATCGTCGCTCGTGTCGTCGTCGTCCCAGCTCTCCTCCCATAGGTGCTGTGTCGTGCCGTTGCCGCTGGCTGTCTGTGCTGCTGACTCGGTCTCCTCTGCTGGCCAATCTGTTGCGAGAGAAATTATGTTAGCTTCCAAGAGATATATCTGTTCGACGGCTACAGTGAATAACAATCATGGAGTATACTCAAAGCCGAAAAACGGAGGGCAATACGCTGCTGTTGCGGCGGTGGTGGGAAAGTCATGGTAGACAAATAGATAGGGAATAGAATCGATGGCGCACCTTCGACGGGGAAATCCTCAAACTCGTCGTCCTCTTCCAGTGCGGCCGTGGACTTCTGAGGTGTGGGCTGCTCGGGCTTCGCCTCGCTCGTGGCGGCAGACTTGTCGGCGGGCTTATCTGTCGGGGCAGCCATGTTCTGAGTTGTATTGGCAGTTTCTTCCTATATATTATGTGAAATATGTGTTTGCAAGTCGTTTGCGGGAGGTCTCGCTTGGTTCGTTAAAGTGATATGCAGTCGTGTGGTCTCGTTCGTGGTGGATGACGACGTCGGATGGTTTGCTGATAGACGCGATATGCTATGGAAGTACACAGACTGATTGCGGCTCTGCAGCTGGGAGCCACCTGTCCAACAATGCCAAGCTTTCACCCTGTACAGGCAGGCACAGGCACTTCGTTGCAGATAGAAGTGCTTTTCAGTAACCGGCCTCTGCTGACCAATCACCGAGCTCCCGAACAGCTGGTCCCAGCGCGGGTTGTTCCAGTGTCCGCCTACCGACTGGAACTAGGTAGGCACATTACCTTATTATGTACAACACTCGATTTGTTATCGAGACTCGTCGCTAGGTAGTTGGTGACGTAGCTGCTCGAAAACTACAACCAATGTACACAAATCAATATACACAAATCAATATACCCACGACAAAGGATAACCAAGAGCTTCGAGGCTTTTACGTAGCATTTGCAGGAAAAAGAAAAGGCTGAGCATACTGCGGTGGCGCTGTTGATAATAAAATAAGTTTTAAGCTATCTGCTAAATGTATCACTCACTCCCTTTTCCACTTTGCATGACTCTCAATTGCGCCTTGTATAAAGCCCTACCATGTAAGCCTTACCTGTCAGCCATCCGCTATCCATCTAAATTATAAGTCCTACTACTACCTACAGGTACTGTTTCCCGCTATGGCAGACACTAAATAAACAACCATGCTGACCCCACTCAGCTGCGTCTTCCTCCGTCATTCCTCAACCTGCGCCTGAGCCCGAGCCAAGTTGGTCCGGGCGAATGAGTCGGTGCCTGGTTAGTTTGTCATCGTCCTGACTCTCTGCTCGATCCCTCGTCTATGTTATCCAGTTTCCAGTCGGCCCATTCGGATCTTTGTTCTTTTTGGATTGTTTGTTGTTTCCGAGCTTTTGTAGCCGCTCGCCTACAGCCAGGCTTATCTCCTGCTTATCTCTTGTTCCTGAGAATCAGCAAGTTAAACACAAGAAAGAGCACACGATTTCACGCTCATGATCAGACTGCCTACATTTGGCGTCTTTTCATATACTAGCGACTCATAATGAGTCTACTCGGCGGTTGGTTTCGGGGCTCGACTCCAAAGTCGAGCAACAATCCCAGTCCCGGCGCTTCCCAGGTTGATCTCCGTGCTCAGAGCATTGCAATCCTTCAAGATGCTATGGCTGGTGCTGATCTTATCATGAACGACGACATAGATGGGGCTGAGAAACTGCTGGGTCAAAATACTTCCACTTTTCATTCATTCGGTATGGGAACCTGCGTCTTCATGAAAAGCATTCTGGGCTTCGAGAAAGCCATCATGGCCGAGGCTAGTACCCGCTTGAACGAGTGTGAGACATCCGCCTGGCAAGAGATCAAGAAAGCCGAGAAGGAGGCAGCCAGCTCCAAGTCACAATCCGAGCGGATTTACCCACCTGGTAGTGAATACCAGTTGGTGCTCGCTGAGTCCTACCTCATGTCTGCCATTATCGGCGTCTTGCATGAGAGTTTAACCGAAGGAATCAAGAGTTTCTATAAGTTACGGAAGGCATATGTGGCACTTGACGCAATCATACAAGCTGAGAACGCTTATCTGAAAAAGCGCGGATTGCAGCCGACAGACCCCAAGGAAGCTGTGAAACCCACCAATTCTAATGAACGTGAAAAAATGCCAGGGGGCTTCGATGATGACGATGATGCTGAATTTGAGTTTTTGGACGCGGATGAATCCCACTCGGGTGAACCAACACCGTTACAATATGACGGCCATCTCGCCAATGGGAACGTGGATGGGGTCGAGAAGAAGTTGGGTGACTTGTCTTTGAATGGCGATAGCCATCCAGAAACGAAGGATGTGCCCCAAACTTCGCCTTCACGTGGCGAGTTCGAGGGTGGCCCAGATTCCGATATATTTTCTGATCCGATTGATGCCTTTATTCATTCGTAAGTATACTGACCAAGACCATTTTCGCGTTCAGGGGAGAAGCCTATTCTCCCTCATCACTCACTCAGTACTCATATGTGTTCTTATTATCCTATAACCCATATTATTATTACCTAGTTCGTTAAAACAACATACTTACGTGTATATGATAGTGGAACCAGTATGTGTTTCGGTGTTCTGCTCCTCATCATCTCCCTGGTGCCACCAGCATTTTCCCGCCTTCTGTCCATTATTGGCTTCAAAGGAGACCGCGAACGAGGCATGGAAATGCTTTGGCGCAGCTCTAAATTCGAGAACATCAACGGAGCGGTGGCTGGGTTGATGCTCCTTTCTTATTACAATGGTCTTTTAGGGTTCTCCGATATTCTCCCCTCCGACGCCGATGTCGACAAAGGTGCGATTGTTGGTTATCCGACTGAACGACTCGCGGTACTTCTCGCTAAGCTGCGAAAGCGGTATCCGGACAGCGGTCTCTGGCGGTTCGAAGAAGCCCGCAGTCTCTCAAATAAGAGAGATCTACCCGGAGCTCTCGAGGTCCTCAAAAACAACAAATCCAAGATGAAGCAGGTAGCAGCGCTGAACAACTTCGAGATGTCCCTGGACTCGACATACGTTCAAGACTGGGCGCACGCCCGAGATGATTACCTTCGGTGTATCGAGCTCAACGAGTGGAGCCCTGCTCTCTACTACTACCTTGCCGGAGCCTCGGAAGTAGAGCTCTACCGAAATGCCAGTCTCAAGAGCCCGAAAGACGAATCGCAGGTCAAACTCCATAAGAAAAAGGCGGAAGAACTTCTGAAGAAGGTTCCTGCAGTAGCCGGGAAGAAGAAATTCATGGCGCGACCCTTACCATTCGAAGAATTTGTGGTCCGAAAGATCAAGAGATGGGAGGAAAGGTCTAGCTCATTATCTATCGATTTTGTTGATGCAGTTGGCGTCAGCCCAGCCCAGGAAATGGTGTATCTATGGAATGGTCTTAAGAAGATGCGGCCTATTGAACTCGAAAACGCCGCTAAGGATCTCGATTGGGATCGACTTACCTGCTCAGAAAATATCCGGGCTAAAATTCAGGCTGAGACGGATGAGAGGGCGCTGCACGATTTGTGCCATGCTGCTATTTTACGCAACTTAGAGAAGTTTGATGAAGCCAGGAGTAAACTTCAACAGGTTCTGAAACTAGACAAGTAAGTCTGTAATCTACTCACCTTCTTCAAGCTGATGGCTGACCATAACGTTAGGTCTGCGTTCAAGGGATCCACAAAGGACGATTATATCCCACCTGCCGCCCACTACGAGATGGCTGTTCTCGCATGGGTTGAGGGACGTACAGGGACACCGGCAGAAACCAAGAAAAAGATCGAAGACTGCCAGTCATGGCTCGATAAGGTTGCTAAATGGGAGGGTTACGTGCTAGACGGTAGAATTGGGATGCGTGTACAAACTGGTATGGATACCCTCAGGTGGTATAAGCGAGAACATGGTTTGTTGGCTTGATCGAGAAGCGCAACGTCTGTCGATATAGGTGCATGGAAATAGAGGGATGGGTAAAGGTATAGACGGTTCACTGGTTGATAGAATATATGAAGAGCGGGTTTGGTACTGTTTCAAAAATGGGACTTGGATGGTGCGGTTGTACTGGAACTCGATTGATTCTTTTGAATATACAATGAAGAGAGGTGGTACAGAATCCTCCATGAATACAGATCTATTTTTGAGAAACTCGCCTCACGAGGGATAATACCAATACGATCACCAAGATTCGCGTCCAGCACGTGTTACGCATATGTGAGATACCTACCTATTATACGACCTTAGCGTCGCGCTAGACAGCCAACCCCGCCAAACCATCCATCTCAAATGTATCGTATCGAATAGGTCTGTCAAAATGGAACACCAAGGAGCTAGACAAATCACGCTGACCGCCCATGAGCGCGAGACTTTCTACGTGGGCGGGCGCTGGATCGAGGATGCTCAGGGCGGACAGAGGTTCGGAGAACAGATGTACGTCGAAAGACTGATTCCGATTCCCGCGTCCGCGAGCGCCAAGACCGACCCCATTGTCTTCATCCATGGAGCCACGAGATCCGGCGCGGTAAGAACATCTGCTTCGTGCAAGGAAGAAGGCCGGTTCATTTGATAGTCAATGGTAACCTGTATCGTAGGATTGGCTCACCAAGCCCGACGGGAACCCAGGCTGGGCATCCTATTTCTTATCCCGGGGCTTCGAGTGTTACCTCGTTGACCTGCCGTTTCGTGGCCGGAGCCCCTGGCACCCCGATGATGGCAAACTCATGACCTTCCCGACGAAATCTGTGCAGAGGCTTTTCGCTGCCGGCCGCGAACATGGCGACTGGCCTCAGTTAGTCCCCTGTGTCTATTGTTTTCTTCTTTACCAGGAAGTCTTAGACCGCATTGCACTCGCATACCGATACCGCCGAGACATTGCTCCGTACGGTAAATACTGACCCCAGCGGGCAAACAGAGCCAAGCTACACACGCAGTGGCCCGGCACAGGCGCCATCGGGGACCCCTTCTTCGACCACTTCTCGGCCTCAACACTGCCGGTGCTCAGCGACATCACGAAGCAGGAGAGAGCGGGACAGGCCGCCTGCGCGGCCCTACTCGACCGCATCGGCAAGCCCGCTGTCGTCGTCGCCCACTCGGCCGGCACCTCAACACCGTGGCTCCTCGCCGACGTGCGCCCAAATCTCGTTCGCAAGATCGTCGCGATAGAGCCCAGGGGCCCACCTTTCTTCAAGGCCCCCGTGCCCGGCGCCGCCTGCCATTACGGGATCGCCTCCGCGGCGCTCACGTACGATCCGCCCGTGACGGATCCGGACGTAGATCTCGTCCGGGCGGTGCTCAAGGCCCCTTTTAAAGATCTCCTCGACTGCGAGATCCAGGCCGAGTCGCCGCCGCCGCGGAAGCTGGTTAATCTGCGGGGTATCCCTGTGGTTGTGGTCACGGCGCCGGCGTCGTGGCATGCGCAGTTTGACTGGGCTGTGGTCGAGTACCTTAGACAGGCGGGCGTCACGGCTGAGCATATGAAGCTTGAGGATAAGGGTATTTTGGGAAATGGACATATGATGTTCATGGAAAAGAATAGTGATGAGGTCGCGGCTGAGATTGTTAGGTGGATTGATGGTGAGGGCGTATGAAGGTCAACGAGGGCATCCACGTATCATAGTTCCGAATGCTCGCATGAATGAGGCTGCTACTACTATTGGTAGGGACCTCACATATTCAAGCTTTGTCATCCAGCTTCGCGTGGGTTTAACTATGCACACTTTGACCACGTGTATCCCACAATATGGACTTTTATCTGAGAGACTAAGGCATGGAATTGCACGTGTACAAAGTTTAACTCTTTATACTTTCTTATCTCAGTATCACCTGTAGTATGTGTCAGGGCTAGACACGTCGTCAGCCAATTCTCGACATTAACCACAGCTTTTTCTCCCAATCACCGTGATCATCCCAGGCCACACATCTCACAAATTCATAACGATGCGCGCCATAGTCCTCCTCAGCGCACTGAGCGCAATCATGGCCTGCGCCGCCATGCCATGGAACAACACAATGACAGCCCTCTCCACATCTCCCGACGATATCGAGACCGACAAGAAGGAGCCCAAGAAAAAGCCCGAGCCCCCGTTCCAGATACCCGTAGGGTCGAGGGAATGCAGGGGCCACAACTTGTCAGCACTTCGCCAAGACTGGGAAAACGCCAAGGAGGAACTGGTCGAGTGGACAACGGCGCCCGACCACATCATACTCTCGCGGAGATACTTGGCAATGAGCTCCCCGAACAACTCGAAGGGCGTGACGTGGTACGTCTGCAACTGCAAGCTGTACCATGCGGACCGCGTGCCGCAGTGGGAGGCGGATGCGGCGCAGAAGTTGCTGGCCGATCACTGCGGCGCGTGGATGAGCGGTGGGATTTATAGCAAGAAGTGGAAGAAGGGGTATTATGTCGTGCCTACTGAATGGTTCCTTGCTCATTCTCTGCAGGTCTGCCCTTCCAAGTGCTTTTTCGGGTAGAATTTGAGGCAGGAATGGAGGGCGTTGTTGAAACATATTTGAAAGTCTACTGTGAGAACGGGTTCCGGACTGTGGGTGGCAGATGTTGGGAATTTGCACAACTTTTGAGTAGTTAGTAATCTGGGCAATGGACTCTGTTTCCGGTAGAAAGCTATATTATGGGCGGAATAGTACCCATGGGGACTTGGTGATACAAGTAATAGTCTTCAAATCTACCTAAGCGTGCACTTTTACTCATGATCCAAGTCGGACTAGGATAGTCGCCCTAAAAATGAGACCAAAGAGGCGATACAAGACGGAACCAATAAGAAAACTACTCTGGTTAAAACGAGTCTTGAAAGGATTTCGTAATGAATTTTCGTTTCAACTGCCTACTTCAGTCAATTGGCTTTCGAGGGAGAATATTGAAAAGGGGGAAACTCATAAATAGCGATGCATGACAATAGCATCAATGCTGAAAAAGGCGGCATCTAGGCCGGGTTACAACCGTGGGCATACCTCCTGAATATCCAGATCTATAAACCTCTATTTCATATGTGTTTTTCCGTTCGAATTTACTGTGGTTGGGCTCCCACTGCGGATATCTTCGAAGTGGTTCCCCCGTCTTGAGAAGCAGAACGTTCAGTTTTGATAATGGGCGCCATTCGAAGAATCGTTGTCCCACTTCCTTAGCAGAGTCCTCCGTCAAGATGGGCTCTATGGGCTTTATCGGATCCGATGCTTTCAAATTCCTCGTTTCCATGTTCTTGAGACCCAGCTCGAGATGAAGCGTGAGGTATCGAAGGTTTTCGAATCCTGTTGCGAGTGCCTTGATAAAGTCCTCGGGCTAGAACAGCGTAATGTTAGCCGCTACTCATGCTCTAGAATTCCGAATTCTGCTTACCCATTCACCGTCCCGGTACAGATCGATCTCCAGTGTCTCGAGATCAGGGCAGCTCTTGTCAAGCTCTTGAAGTTGCTCAACACTGAATGCGGGCCTGGGTGTATCCATGTAAACAGGTTCGAACAAGTGCAAGCATAAGTGCTTCAAGCCTGAGTGATGCTGGACGAGTCGTAGAGGAACGTAGTAGCCTTTCACCGTCAGGGTTTCTAAGGAGGTAAAAGTGTTTAGAAACTCTTCCAGCGGCGCGCAGTCATGGTTTCGGCCCCCCTCTGAGTAAATTTGAATCGTCAGTTCTTGCAAGGACGTGGCGTAGCCTGCAGCGATATTCAAGAAGTCGCTTGAACGTTGGGGTCCAAGAGTAAGCGATCTCAATTTTGACCACTGAAAATCATTGTGCCAGTACTCCCACTCCCCTTTGTCGGGCAGGTACCCGTCAAGTGATAGCTTTTCCAACGGTGGGAACGTTTCGTCACCAGAAAGCTGAAAGGTGTACAAATTTTTGTACAGGGGTATACTGATCACGCACCCGCCATAATTCCTCCTAACTTTTAGAGAGAACGACGTCAAATTAGGACAAAAAAATAGGAGCTTCTGGACACCCAAGATATCTCGATTCTGCCCTCTGCTTTCGTCTCTGGGGGAACATTGGGCTGTCAGAGTAGCAATATTCTGTAAATCGGCTTTGACGACTCGCCTTCCGTCTTCACTGGACAATAAGTGAAGCGGTATTTGTTTGCTATGCCTAGCGAGTTTCCGAAAGACTTCTTGTGAAAGCTGACTCCTGATCCTACGAGGATGAGCTGGTTAGCGTAATGCGTCTCATTTGCTAAAGAAGCTGAAAACTCTTACTTAACCCGCCGTAGATTTGGCAGAGAGTCGACTAGGGCCACTAATTTGTTCTCCATCTCACTTAGATTCTTGCCTTTGAAGAAGCCGAAATCCAATTCGTGCACTGCATTTCTCATTCGTTCATTGCGAATGTCTAGGAGTCTAGACGATAGAGGACGAGCGAGAACCAATAGGTCCTCGTCGCGCTGCCGAATGAGGCTGTTATAATCGTATCTGATTTCGATGTGTTTGATTGACAAGGTGACTGTCTTGTATAGATGGGGGACAGCCATCGTGTACCATGCGCGTGATGTCAGGCAGACATTGCAAAGATCCTTGAGACTTCCCAACTGTAACGTCTCCGTCAGATACAGCAATTCTAGGTTAGATTAACACTACGTACTTGGCCAAAAACAAGGCTCCAAACGTCGAAATTCAGCCCAGCCGAGATCCCATTATCGCTGGCCTTTGGTTGTTTATTGAGGGCCATTCTTAGAGTTCGCTCGTGACTTTTGTTGTAAGTTTCTCTACTGGGGCTGTTTCAATGAAACCGACTTTGATGCTAATAGAAATATGTATTGGAACGCGACAGTAGTCAGGTTTGATGATTGGGACTAGGCGCCTGGATGCCCGGTGTAGCACTTCCGCCTGGTTCTATATACCATCCAATATATATAAGATCCTTCTAAGGTTGCCTGGGGCGCGCCCATGAAGGATGCCTACGGGGGTGGGTGGGCTGTGTCTGGCCAGTAATAGGGGACAAAACCAATGGCCCACATCCATGCCCTGTCACTATTTATGCAGCCAAGATGGGATTCTTTGACATAGGTATCTATCTAGATATTACGTATAAAAGCATTTTACTTAGAAGTTCTTATATGGGCACAAATGTTAATATCATGTATCAGGCAATTCCCCTGGACCGAAAACTACGTCATGAATGCTTCCGGCAGAGAGCAATGACTATGGCTGGCTTCATGTTGAAATCCAAGAAGTCCAACCATCTGGGTTTCTCTATTTAATCTTGGCCATTCGTCTGAGAACTCCCCCTGATTTTGGGTAAATCTGCTCACTTGAGATGGCTCGAAAGCAAGCGGATTTGTGCCTTCAACGGATTTAAAAAGGTGAAAAAGACTTAATGTATTTATAGACTCGGCTCACAAATGAAATAGGGGCCTTTCATGACGCCTCGACTAATTCAAACGTGTACATCTATTCGGGGCCCTTGATACGACGAATCCCCAAATGCATACTGTTATTCTTGGTCTCGCTCTTTTTGTTGACACCAATTGTCATTTTCGACAACATCAACACCGCGTCGGCTCGAACTACCATTGTTCGTTCGTGTCCGTCTCCGACTCTAGCACGCCTATAGAGTAGAAACGCCAGGGAGCGTGACTACAAAAACAGATAAAGCAGCATGTTTGTTACGACGGGCTAGTATACCAAGCTGTTTGTAATTGGATTACATCGCTGTTGTCCATGGCTCAACGTTGATATTGACGTTTTACGAAGCCTTAGCAGTCTGTAATTGCATGTGTCGCTGAGCATCTGTGACATGATTGGAGTGATCTTTGCTCTAGAAGGAATATCTCATTGCATAGGTATGATCATAAACTATGGTAATCCGGAGGCTTCCGACAATGGCATAATGCAAGTAGCTAGATGTATATAACGTTACATCTAGTCTGCTTGTGGCTACCAATCAACGCCAAGATAATTTGCCTTCTGCCATCTGTCACAGTGAGTACCGAGTAGCATGATTCTTGGGTTTTGGTATTTGTATTGTATTGAAACGGAGGATAGAAAACATAGCATCCTTGGCACTCGAATTGCTTGTAGACTGCTATCTATGCCAACATTCCTATTGTGCTACCAATTCATCCGCCCTATGTTGTAACAGTATTCAAATTCATTTCTTACATTATTCTTAGAATACAGTACGCAATGAAGTGGAAACGACAAGATCCGCTCATAGCATCTTGAAATACACCGTCCAAACTCTGTTAATCAAGCTAGTATTTGCGTTGGAATCCGCCCAGGCAATCCCCCAGTAGGCAACATACTGATCAGATATTCTTTCGCGTTCTCTTAGCCATCATTTTCTGCCCGGCTGTCTCCGTCTCGTCTGCGTATCGTTTTTGTCCTGCATTGGTGGCGAAGGTGGCCAGCTTCTTCGAACCTTCCGAATCTTTGACGTTTTCTAGCATAACGAGCTCACGATAGTCCGCATCATGTAGTAGCACTTGGATATAACGGGTCCGTAACCCCTTAAAGGGCCTTTCGAAATTCAAGAGCTCCTGCTTATAAGCTTCCACATCCCGCTCAAATATGTTGTCTAGCCCCGGCAACTTCTTGGGGTATAATGGGATCGCGACATGCATGTATCGGTGGATGAAAAGCTTGAACATATTTCTAACGGGTCGTACAGTAGGAAGCCTTTTGTTGCTCAGCTCCCATCCCAAGAGTTTTAAGAAATCAGCTACGCTTGACCGGTTCTGCATCAACGGGAAATCGTTTGGACTCGTGTGCTGAGCACTTATCTCAGCCCAACTGGCTTCCAAAAGCTCCGCTCCCAAGCTCACGAGGTCCGCTTTCAAGCAGTTGGAAATCAAGCGCAGAAAGGACTCCGCCCCAGTTTGCCGACGTCCCGGGGCCGGGGGTTGAAAATCTGAGAGTTCTAAGGCTGCTTTCGATCCTGTGCTTTGCAGAATCTTACTCGCAAGATCTTTGTTGTATGGCTGTTTTACAGCTCCGTCATTACTTAAGAGATCTGTGACAAGACTTCTGATGAGCGTCTTTTTACCCCTCTCTTTAAGAGCTGGAATCAAGCTAGGGTTTGTGAGCTATAAGTTGAATGAGGATAATATATATTTTATAAGTGCACATACCGTCGGCTAACCCAGTTTTCGGGGCTCCCCAGTACTAGCCGCCTAATGAATCCCTCATCTTCAGCTCCTAGCGTTTCTTTATGGTCCAGAGCATGTTTCTGTCTTAAGAGCTGCCATTCTTGAAAAGAAAGTCTGAGATCGGGTCGTATGCTGTCTTTGATAGCATCTAGATTCGCCGAGAAAACCTCCAAGCTTCTTATGCGACTGATATGATCACCGAAGCTGTCACACACTATTAGTCAGATTCATCAGGCTGGCGTCATATACATACTAATTGTCCCACTGTGCGCTAGACATAGTTTCTCCTTCAAGGTTATCATCGTTGATGATTTTTGCGATTATACTCATGTCAGGACTGTGGTCAGCGTCTTGCATTGCGGCCCGCACGAGTTTGAAATATAAACCCAGGTACTTTCTTTTCCAAGCCCACTGTATCACGTCAGGTCGGAGCTTACAACAAAGCCTCCCATTCACTATATCTTCCAAAACGACTAGGGAGTCTCTGAGAAAGATATTAGAATCGGAATCTGTATCCAAGTCATCCATCACCATGGTGACTATGTCTGGCCAATTAGTGCTTCCAAATGACTTCAAATATGAAACTAAGCGCAGCCTTTGACAGATAATAATAGCCTGTAACAGATTTCATTAACAATCTCGAATGATATTCAGTGATGAATAATTTGCTTGACTTTAAGAAAACATTTGGACTGGGGCAGCCATAGCAAAGACATACCGTATCATAACCCTTGTCCAATTCACGTTGTGTGCCGCAGGTTAGCTTGAATTCTGCTATGCGTCCGCTCTTGTCGCGCAAGCTATTCAGAGTTTGATCTTCGGAGAGAGAACGGTGCATAGCCACTTCAGTACCGTCTAGCGTATTGAGAGAAGCTAGAAAAAGGCGAGCTTTTGCCGTGTCGTTTTCGCAGCCAGTGTCCACTCTATTTCCACAATGGCCAAGAAAGAGATAGAGTCCATGCTGAGAGCATAATCTCTTCAAACTCTCGCAAATAGCGCGGTCGCGCCCTTTGAGTTTGGGCAAAGCCAGTTCCGTTTGTAGGTACTTGTGGTCAAGCAAATAAACTCTCGCCAAGTACTCAGGGAATTGTCGACGGCACTGAAGCAGTGCATGATCAATAGGGTCGGCTTGTGTAGCTAGAAACTCTTTGGATTCTTTCCAGTCATCTCCGCGCACGAGACTGTAAGAGAGGACTAACAGATGACCTGAGTCAATCTCGCCTAATTCATAGGTAACACCGGACGGCCATGACAGAGCTGCAGTGGCGAATTGAGGCAGTTTTCCAAGATCGAACCTGTGATATTGACAATCTTGAGAAAGTTGAAGTCGACCGCCCTCCTGCATCGATGGCAGGCAGATGAGGAGCTCCGCTACTTTGGATTCTTCCTCCGCCGAGTCAGTTGAAGATTTGAAATGCGAGCCTTGTTCACAAAGTACGAGCTTGCGTAGTCTAGCAACGACGGTACCAGTTATGCCGAGCTTCGGGCGGATATCGTCTAGAATCGTATCGAGGAAAGAGGGCCAGGCGGGATTCAATATGTCGAACTGGTCAGTACTAAGTTCCCAGGCAACGTGATGGTTGACGTTTATAGCTTTTTGCGACTCATCGCCAACTGTAGCCTGTTTGGCGAGCTTCTTGATAAACGTAGCAGCGCTATTACTGAGCGGGGGGGAAATGAGAGTGTTTTTGACACGAAGGCCAGGGAATGGAGCGGATGGATACGGTTTCATGCTTGAATAGTCATCCAAGCCTTTCATAGCGTCGAGAGACGCTGTCAGATGTTCCCAACAAGACAGAGAAGATCCCTGTCTGCGAGAGGAAGTATCCGATCCTGATCTGCCCTCCATCCTGAGAATTAGTTGTGTTGGTCTTTATGGACGTGACCCGATGGACTGGCCGCCAAAACAACACGGCGATCAGTGTGTTCTGAGGAGCAAAGAGGAGTGGTTTGCTGCTCCTGGGTAACAGAGCTGCAGCAAAAGGAAAGGGGTTCAGGGAAGGGAAAGTGACGTGGAATGTGGTGTGACGGAAGAAGTGTCAACAAACTTCAAATGTGACCTTGACGCAGCTGCCTGGGTAACATACCTACCTTGGCTCACTCGGAAACAAACAGAGGTAGGCAAGAACTAGGAAGGAGCTCAAAATGTACTTGTGTACCTACCTTGTCAAGTTTATGGACAGTGAGAAAATGGAAACATCTTATCCTCTGTTTATACCTTTCCCGGTAGGTAACCATATATATCTATAGGTACCTACTCTACCTGTTGCGTATCACTTTACGACACCATCTCACTCAGAATCTATGGTCCTTCTCAATTGCCATCTTAGTCCGTAATTTGATTCTCTTTACTAGTCTAATTTTAATTACAGCAGAGCTCGACTGCCGACTTATCCCAGCCCTCGCTGAATAGAATATGGATTGCAATTTCCGTGTCACAGAAATTGAGGAATGCGATATCCTCTTCAACCCTCCGTTTACTTCCCCCCCGTCTATTACCTTTCTATCTAAGGCGGCAAACTGAAAACCGAGGTAATTAAGCGGCCCGGTAATCTGATTCAATGCTTAAAACAAAGACTCAATAATACAACATAAAATTCCCTATACTGCAAAACTATTCATAACCTACGATACAATTATAAAGCCGTGTGCAAGTGTGCTACCTAGGTACCCATCTCTTATTATAGGAAGTTAATTTACCTTACTAAGTGATTAGATCGCCAAGGTCGATTTATGAGGATTATTACCACCCTTCAACTCTTTGACTCTGAAATTTCACAAGTTTAGACTTGCGTGCGATATACAAGTCAAATCAACACAGCTCAGGTCTTATTCAATGGTATAACTCGGTCGTGTGCGGAGCCAATCGATGAGCTTCAACTCAGTGACGTCGCGACTTCGTCATAGAAGATCACTGTCAACAAGGAGGCAAAGCTCCAAGCAGGACCACCGAAATATGGAAATAATGCATTGTGACATTTAACTACTTGATTATAGGAAATTCAAACAATAAATACATCAACCTGCACATTCTCACACACAAGCCGCAACTAGCTCGCTCATATCTACATCAACTGCATCCCTACCTATTATATAATCGACTAAACTTACCGCTACTATCACAAACCTCAAAAACAAGAAAAGCAACACGCCAATAATTCAAGAATAAAGGGGAAAAGGTAGAATGTCACCTCTCCCAGGCGGCTGCTACTGCGGCGCAATCCGCTACACAATCACACTCTCAGACCCAGACTCAGAAGCCCGTACAAGCATCTGCCACTGCGGGAACTGCAAACGGTTCACGGGGTGCAACTACGGGATCACGACTAAGATCCCGCGGGCATCTTTCGCGCTGACGCAAGGGAGCGACAGCGTGCGCGTGCACGAAGCGGATAATGGCAGCGGGGTGATGCTGCATCGCGAGTTCTGCGGGACTTGCGGGGGGAGTTTGTTGGAGTACGGGGTAAGTCATATATCATGGATATTTATACTTACACACATCTATCAATACAGATGTAGACAAGTGCGGACGTAGAATTAGAGAATCGGATATACCTAGGAGTGGGAAGATAATACGAGGCAACGGACTTTCATTTCATTCTTACTAACGATCGCGGCAGGAACACGCCGCGGACAATATCTACGTCTTCTACGGTACTATGGACGACCATGCGCGAGGACAAGTGGAACCCAAGGGCGAGTTCTTTTGCAAGCTGCGGGATCCGTGGATGCCTGCGATACAGGGTGAGTGAGCAGCCGAATCCTTTTATTTCCCATCTGTAGTGCGTTTCGATGTGAGCGGGTGAGTGAAATGATGCGATGCTGTTCGAAAGAGCCACTCTCAGCATATGAGACAAGACTTACAGTAGTAAACACGCAGGGTTGTTTCAGAAGCAGGAAATAAAAAATTAGCATTCATCTGAAGACTCTTTGTCTGTCATCGATGGGGATCTTATATCTAGCGATATGACACCAGTGCGAGGAAGCAATAGTTGGCCGCTGGATCTACCTTCGTCAGCTCGCCTAGGTATAGCTACACTAGCAAGCAAGTCGAAGTTCTGAGTCCTTTTCTGCAAATTGTGCTCGAACACATCTCGTTTGAATTATTTAGTATGTATTTGTATGTTCAACTATTTCCATTCTCTGTTATTCGAAGCTGAACAGGAGCCGACGTGGATCCGTGGGTCTTTTCATGTACATTAAAGGAGCGTACGTAGATACAAGCGCAGCGTAGAAGAGGGAAGCATCGACGGATGCCGAAGAGAATTGGACATCGAATCATAAGGTCATGACAAGATTGTATATACAATAGCCCCTGTGTAGGAGCTGGATTAAAATGCAAATTTGAAGCATCGGCAATAATAACCATTTTTGAGGGGTATCGAAGTGGTGGGATAACGCCAGTTGTGCCGACAGAGAAAGAATGACTAGAAACCAGATTTAGTAGAAACACTGCTGCCCAAGCGAGTGTCCGTGGGGAGGGGGGGGGGGGGAATATATTCCACACGGCAATTCTAGTTATTATTCACTCTCCCATGGATCCCCACCGCGGCTGTAGTCTTCATCTGACTCCACTTCAAATGTTGTGCCCAAAGCTTCCTTGCCCTGGCGGATCATGTTTTGCAGTCGGGTGTTGAAATCATTCATACGGATATCAGTCTCCATCTCTTCTTTTATTCGCCTCGCTGCCAAGTTCTTAGCCTTAGCGTCAAGCCTCGGACTGTTATCTTGCATCTCGAGCAGAGACTCTCGTTTTTTCATCTTTACTGGCGAGATCGAGGCAGCGGATACAGCGCTTTGGCTTCTCCTATGGCCGCGTTTTGCGTAAGGACTAGGGCTCGGTATCCGAGATGGCTGCTGGACAAAATGACTGGCTGCAAAAGCACTGGGGGACTGTGCCCGGGAAGCGATGGGGATTCTGCTAGGAGTATGCGCTTTCATAACTGGTGAGGGAGCTGGGGACCTGGTCGATGCAAAGCTTGCAGACTCGCGATTCGAGATCGGGCCTGCACTGGCGGAGCTCGGTCTTGTAGGAGGGTGACGGTTGAAATTGGGCGCGTTGAGACGGCTTACGGGCTTGCTGATGCGACGAACCAACGACGGAGTTGTCGTTCGTTGCACAGAGCGTGACGAAGCGCGTGATGCAAGAGATGGCTGGCGGTTCACGTTAGCTGGCTCATCAATCATGACCCAGTTTTTCTGTAGCTCATCTGTAGGTGTCCCATATGAGATCTGTCTTCGCTTTGGTGGCGGTGTCGATTCTGGCGTCCCGCGCTCATAGTAGAGCGCGGAATCGGCTTGGGCAGGGGCGCTACTCAGAGGGCGGAATTCCTGCGTACGGATGTCCTCGCTGGTATTGTAGGTGTCAGACCCAGACGGCCGGTTTGTCGGTCGTTGTCCCATGTCTTTCGACATTTCGTAACCCCTACCACCTCCAGCGTAGAAACCGCGAAATGCACCAGTCCTGCAAAATTCCCATACTCTGCCAACAACACCGCCAATCGTGCTAATGGCATAAGACTTCCAACCACTCGCGACTGGGTTGTCCGAGTCGAGGTCCATCGGTCTCAGGGAGGGAGACTCAATACCGCCTTCGTGCGATCGTCTAGAGCCGAGGGCACGCCTGTAGTCGACATCAGAATAGACACTATCCTCAATAGACCCAAACTCTTTCCGGTGATCACCATTTGGTGTTTCCATCTGACCAGCTAAGACATATCGCCGCTCTTTCGCGTTCACGTCAAGGTCAAAATAAGAGGGGTCGCCCATAATGATTTCATCGAAATTGCCATCGCCTGTCCTTCTCCAGTCATTGGCGGGTGTCGACTCCCTCGCACCTATCCGCTTTCTCTTGGCGTTAGATATGGGCGCCGGCGTCTCGGACTGCAGGCTTCCAGTAGATCTCCCCAAATACACAGAACTAGATACCGAAGGGGACGTCGGGGGTCGAAAGATACCTGGATGCACGCCCGAGAAAGATGTACCCCTGCCAGCGCCACCATTTGGCAGGTCAAAGTGATACGTTCCTGACATAAGAATCTGAGAATTGAATGACATTTCTAGTGCGGTGATTAGAGGAAGAGATGGAAATGCCTATGAATGACGAGACGGGAAGATTGCAGAGATTATTGAAACAAAATGCGACAGCGAGAAGTCACGCTGCCAGAACGTCTAAGCAGTGTTGTTGTCGTGTAGATCTGATCTGGTATCGTGACAAGCCGAACTCTAGAATACGTGTGCACGCAGTCAATTTTCCGGAAATGCTGTGCAGGTGCTCGCTCGTTGGAATAGAGGGGGAATATGTTTGGATGCTGTCGCTATTGTCGTCGCCGGAGTCCTCGCTCACGGTGACCGTTGGGGATGTTCGGTCCCAGCGCTGTCGATGCGCGATATGATAATCAAAGTCTTGTTTTGAACTTAAATGGGAAAATCGCTAGCTGATGCAGATGCGACCGCGGCTGACAGGCAGGACAGGAACACACAAAGTCGGCGTGCAGCTTCGGGCCAGCTCTACCCGGTCTTCAGCGCGCATGTGTCGAACCACAAGACAAGGGACGACAAGAGGCGACAGGGTAGGATTTCTGCTGCCTGCGTGAAACAGAAGCACGAAAGGACATGCGCGAAGGACGAGTAGGTATCTGGTCAAGATGATGATAGCTGAATGGTGTTGCAGATAGCTTATCGTTGTTTGTTGCGCAGGTTTCAGCCCCTCGTGGACATAAGACACATGACCCAGACAGAATCACAGAATCAGCGCTTGGACACGGCTAATGCCTGGTGTAGCTGGTGTGACGTATGGGAGGATTGTCGGAAAGCTTATTCGATACTAAGAAGGGCGTATATGTATATGTCGTGCGCGGCTTCTGGATTTCGTCTCAGTCGCGGTGAACTTTTGCGACCGTACAGCTATCTACACGAGAACATACCCGTCCGTAGTTCAGAAGGTCAAATGAACAGCTACCGGTACTACTTTTGCGCTCGATTAACACAAAAAGGAGCTTGCGTTGTTGTGGTCGCGTTGCTGGGTCAGCCCTGTATTAATCAAACGTTAGTCAACAGCCTAGAACAGAACTGGAGTCGCTGATATTACCTAGGTACCTACTGATAAGACCCCCTGGACCCCTGGTGATACCTATGGCACTGCGGGGGGCCGCGGGGCATAACCTACTAAGTAACCTTTAAGGGCCTCTTCTACTACAGTGCTAGTGCTCACTTGAGCACAGTCTACGGTGAAAGAATAAAGATGTAGGTAGTCCACTCATGAAGAGTAAAATAAGACAGATTTAAGGCTCGAGGTGTATCCCTCTATTACTATTTTTTCTAGTACGTGCGTATAGGTCTAGGTATATCTAGGTGGTTTGCCCGTACCCCTCATGCCGGGTTCTATCCTCTGTCCTCTCCTGTACCATGATGAACAAAAAAAGTCAAATATGCCATATGCCTTGCTTGTTTGCAGCGTAATCAGATAAGATACAAGCACAATATCCGTAGTGGTCGTCTTATTATCTCTTCTCTACTCCTTGTTGTAGTAGGCTTCCTGCTGCTGAAGCTTTTCGGATTCCACGCCGCCGTCAACGCCGGATTCGCCGTGAACGTGTGCTTTGGCCCCCCAGAACTCGTCACGCTCCTTGAGAATCTCCTCGGCCCACTTCTTCGTCTCCGGGAGCACTATTCTCGTGGCGACGTAGGCGAACTCGCCGAGATCGAGAACCTGGTTGGCACGCTTCTCGTATTCCACCATCTGTGTCAGAAGCTCCATCTTGTCAAGGTCGTGAACGAAGTGGCTGTCGAGCGTCTTCGAGTCCTCGTATTCTTGCCAAATTGCCCGAATCTCCGCGCCCGCCAATCCGCCATAGACACCCCCTAGCAGTTTCTTGGTGATATAGTCCATTGTCTCAGCCTCGCGACGGCTCTTCTCCGGCTTAGCTACGCCGTCAACTGGGGTGATGTCGCCGACGATCGCCTCGGCCATGTCGTGGATGAGACACATCTTCATACATTTGAAGAGGTCGAGTTTAGGTGCGAGGGTCGGCGGACAGAGCATGGTCATCAGGGACATACGGTACATGTGGTCGGATATCGATTCGCCTCTACAAGTGGTAGTGCCAGTCAGTAAGTATGGATGACCGAGCATTGTTGGATTGGTACCTTTCTATGCCGAAACGACGCCATCCTTCGCGCTTGCCCGTCTTCAGTCTCTCGAGTATGTGGAAATAAGGCACAGGCGAGTCGCTCTGCTCAGCGGGTGGTGACGAAGTCAGGGTATCTAGTACTTTCTGCACTGACCACGGCTCAGAGACCTTAGGGGCTTCCACGATGCCAGGGTCTGTGGTTCTTAGAGTTAATATTTTATATAGATGGCTAAAAAGAGGATGCGACTGACCGACGAAGCCCTTGCTATTGACGTTGCTGGCTCCTGAGGCCATCGTGTCTTTATGGCGTATCGTAGCCTCGTATGAACTTTTGTGTAGGCCGTGTAGCTGTTTGGGCTATCCGTCCAGAGGGATCTGAATTGCGAAGGACGAAGAGAGTGGCAGAGTTCGGAACGGGTACGCAGGTCGTGAGGAAACGAGAAGAGAGGGAAAAAGGCGGGAAGCAAGAACTACCTAGGTCATCAGATATATAGAGACTGAGACGCAAGGCTCTACCGAGGCACAGGGGCTAGTGTCACTGCCAGACCTGACGGAAATAATAAACAGATCTTTGTTTTGTTGACGAGATTCAGTACTACACAAGAAGCTGCTCGAAATTCATGGTTCAGATAAGTGAAAGCCATGTGAAGTACCTACCTGCCCCACTAAGAAACGGCCATATGGGCACCATGGTAGAGGGACCCCAGATAGCGCGTACCTCGTGCTAGAAAGTATCTGGAGCAGTGTGCTGGAGTGCTGCATTGACATTATCCATCATGCTATTGGATGGGTCTAGATACCCTAATTGGGCTGGCCGGTACGCTACCAATGACGGCTTTCATCAGCATCGTGGTTCCATGGAACTCTTGGCATTCCTTGTATGGTGACCTCAGCAAAACGCGCATGTAGCGTCAACATTCCAGCCTGTCGGTGTAGGACATTGTCGTGCAGAATTAACAATTCTTTGAAAAAGCCATGTCCATTGTAAAGAGTCAGCAGACCGAAGATTTTGAAATATAGTAGTATCACTTTTTGTTGGATTCTCAAAGGCTACGGTATAGTCAAGTGTTGTCCAAATGCGACTTACAGGGTGAACAGGGACTACCAGGTCATTGTTAACAAGTTTGACTGTCCTTGACTGCCTAAGATGCAGCAACTATATATATGTATAGAAACCGTCCCTCCAAGTATCTCCCAATCACCCGCATTAGTCCGAATTGGTGTAGTGGCTAACATTTGACGCTCTCATAATCGTCTAACGATAGAAGGAACCGTCAAGCCCGGGGTTCGATTCCCCGATTCGGAGTAATTTTTTAGGCTTTGTTTTTTTTCATTTCCTACCCTACTTTTTCTTCCCCCCCTTAGATCCTTTTCCATACAGGTTTTCTCTTTTCGAATTGCCAAATCGTTTATCTTAGAACACCTACTGATCATGCTGTCTTGTTTATTGCAATAGTTCTGCCTACTTGTTGCCTCAATATCAGGGTATCTTAACTGCCTATTTCAGTAGTTCTAGTATGAGTATCTTGTTCTTCTCAATAGATTCCATGAGTTCGCTAACAAGGACGTACTCGTCCGTGCCGTGTGCCACTCGGATAGAGCCAGGACCGTAGAGCACCTTTTTATGATCGCCGCGCAGTCTTGGTATATCCGTGCCGTACGCCATGGGCTCGGCCTCGAAGCCTTCAAAGTCCCACTGCAGCACCATCTCACTGTACTGGAACTTGAAGTCAACATCAACGTCGGGATGTTTGTCTATCGCTGCCCGCACCGCCTGCTTAATCCCCTCGATATCTTTTGAGACACGAATGCTACAGAGCGCCTTAGCTTCGGCAGCTAGGATGTTGTAGCCCGCACCCCCTTCGATCTTCCCGATGTTTAGTGTTGACGGACCGAGAAGGTCAGAGACAGGCCACTCGACTGCTCTGAGGTCATTCAGCGCGTCGAAGAGAAGTAGTGTTGCACTCTTGCCCAGGTGGGGATACCCGGAATGACTATTGAAATCTCCCAATCAGCTCTGTGCCTGTTCCCAAGAGCAGTTCATAAAAACCAAAAGGTCCACGACGTGCTTACCAGGCTTTCCCCTTAGCCACGATCTCGAAAACGAGATTGCCCTTGTGGCCCTTGGCTATCTTCCCCTCTGTAGGCTCGGCAAAAAGACCAGCTTCCCAAGTAAGCCCCATATCGTTTGCCGCAATCATTCCCGGGCCGCCCTTTTCTTCACCCACAACCCACAGGAAGCTCACGTCGCCTTCCTTCAACTTTCCCTCGGCGCGCAGCTCTTCAACTGCAAATATCTGCGCCACCATTGGTCCGAGGTCGTCGCAGGCGCCACGTCCACGGATCACGTCGCCGTCAATACTGAACGGGATGTGTGGCGGTACCGTATCCATGTGTGCCGTCACGAGGAGTCGGGCTTTTCGCTCCTGGCCCAAGTATGCGTAGACATTGTGTCGTGTAGAGCCCTGCTCAATGGCAATCCTCTCGGCTGTGAAACCGCGACTCTTGATGTACTTCTCTAGATATTGTCCGATTTCGAGCTCCTTTTCACTAGTGCTCTCGATGTTCATAAGCGTTTTTAGGAGCTCAACCACCTCCTTTGACTCGGTTTTGGTCGCCATGACGCTCCGCTTAGCTATCCAGCTGCTTTATTTTGCACGCGACGCACGTTGATGTAGGTACAGTTCGATACAGGATCTACTTGTAGTTATCGCAGGTCAAGTGCTGGCATGTGTGTAGTTGGTACCAGCTGGGGCGGGGTTAGGCCTGATCTGCGAGACCGCTCAGCTCTAGTCGTCTCTACTTAGCGGCAGTGAAAAGCCCAGCACGCGAGACACAGCGCGATGCTATTAATTTATCCGTACACTCTTGAGACTCATGTTCAAAGAACGAATGTCTTCTTATCGCCTCATAACGTCTAAAGGCTTGAAAGACATGTTCCTCGAGCTTGGAAATAACCACAGTGGCCTAAATCAAAACTACCCAAATGTGTCTCCCACAAGAATATCTTATAAATAAATGATGGGTAAACAGTATAAGTTGACTCGTCACTGTTATTCAGATGGCGTAGATTGAATTTATTAGCTTGTATGGTTGAAATTCGCCGGTCCCCACTGCGCAACATCGCGGAGGTCATAGTCTTCAAACATCATACTGGGGAAACATATGTAATAGCCCAGTTGCAAGGACGTATGTAATACGTAGTTTATATATCAAGATCCTTTTCCTATTGTTCTTAGAGGACGGACAATCCCGTTGATGCTTTTGGTTGATGTTTTGACAGTAGCTATAGTTACAGGGGTCAGTACTTTAGGTTTTAGGTATGTGCTAAAAGAATTGTTGACGTATTGGTGACGCCGCTACAACGACACGATGCTCGACGATTCATCATGGAACCAAATCACCATGAGCGACAGTTAACGCAAGTATCGTGAATTCAAAAGAGGAGTAAAAAAGAGGGGTGATGTTAACTACTTAAGGGGCCCTAATGTACTCTGATGAGAATAGAACTTCATAATTTTCGTATTCCAACATATTCAGTTTTTCGAAGTACATGAGCACTTTACCTGTAATTTGACACCGAAAAATGGACAAGATACTTCAAACCGGACTTTCAGCCGGCATGTCTGCAACGTCGGGCTTTCACTCTAGCAAGCCGAGTCGCCCCGATCCGAAGTACGATGGGAAGCATTTGCTACCCCAATCATTCTGCCCTGATGCTCGTGCGCGCTATTCTGTGCCGACGAAGAGTGGCAAGCCCATTCAGATGTCTTACATCTGTATTGGTGCCTGGTCATGGGGTGACTCGGCGACATGGCACTGGAAACCAGAAGA
The DNA here is from genome assembly GCA_022578775.1 of Xylaria venustula. Lineage (NCBI taxonomy): Eukaryota > Fungi > Ascomycota > Sordariomycetes > Xylariales > Xylariaceae > Xylaria > Xylaria venustula. The sequence goes on along the minus strand of MU389358.1, from coordinate 365,608 downwards.
GCTTCCCGCAGTCAAGGAGGCTTGGAAGCACTTATACGAGCAAGGTATTAACTTCATTGACACTGCAGAGGCATATGGCCACGGGAAGAGTGAGGAGATCGTGGGCGAACTTGTCCAAGGCCTTCCGCGAGACTCATTCGTCGTTCAGACTAAATGGTTCGGCCTCCCAGTTGCGCCGACGAATATACTCCATTCTTCAGATTCTCCTTTGAAGAGCTTGCAAGCTATAGTGAAGCGCATGAAGTTGGAATACGTGGATATCCTTCTCGTGCACGGTCCCATCCACAGACAGAACATATCGACTGTCGCTGAGGGTCTCGCCAAATGCGTCGATCAAGGACTGGCGCGCACCGTTGGTGTCGCCAACTATTCTCTAGAAGACTTCAAGCAGATGCGCCAGGAACTTGCCAAGTACGACATTCCACTTGCTATCAATCAATGTGAATTCAACATCCTACGCCGCCTACCGGAGCTCGAGGGCGACATGACTGCATATAAGGAGATGGATGTTCAATTCCAATCCTACTCGTCGCTTGCTCAGGGAAGGTTGACGGGAAAGTATAACGCGGAACATCCACCACCGTCCACTTATCGGTTCAGCAACTATGACATGGAAGATATCCAGCCGACTCTTGCTGTGCTGGAGAAAATCGGCGCGAAGAGAGGAAAGAAACCCGCGGCGGTTGCACTTAATTACAACTTGAGCAAAGGAGCGTTGCCGCTCGTCGGAATTCGTAATCCAGCTCAAGGTGAACAAGCTCTTCAGGCGCTCGGGTGGAGGTTGACAGAGGATGAGGTTAAGATGATCGACCGAAACAGTTTTGTCGGGAAGAGGACAAAACTTTGGCAGCAGGGTTGAACCCGGTATGGATACAATTTGATTGCTTTCATATGTGTGAGGGTGTTCTTATCTACCTGAAAAGTATTGAAGCTGAAGGAAATACGTGTACACCTATTATTTCATTAAATCGCATATTCTCATCTCTATCTCACCCATAATAACCTATCCCTTTATCACTTTGATTGACTCGGTACCAAGAGACTGAGTATTTGGTAGCCTGTGAAGCATCATCTCAGCTCATTACATACTCACATGTACTGCTTCATACACTAAGAATACACTTCATATACATGGACTCTCCATCAATAATCCTTGAAATACTGCAATAGGATTGATGTGGGAGAATAGCTAGTACCAAGAGAATATACCTAGCCTAGGGGCTGAAAAGAAATTCCGATCGCTTTTCGACGAGTTATCTAGCTTCGCCACTTAGTGAAGCCACTTATAGACTTATATATTTCACCATGAGGCAACGACCAGTTAGCCGACTGGTGATGACCGAGGCCTGCTGGAGCAGTATAATCCATATCACTTCCGTACAACATGGCGTTCACCATACTGCGTCAGTGCTTACAGGTCACCGAATCTTACCTGCTGTGCACAAGGCACGCTTGCAGGAGGTTCAATAACAATTCTCTGTATCTGAAGATACAGTTCACTCTATCGTCTACCTATAGGCGGTCGGCTAGCTACTCGAGAAACTTGATAATTGCTCAATGGATAGCCTATTCCCCGCCTAATCATCATTCTTTTCTAGTCCTACCGGAATCGTAAAATGCTAGTCATGAAGATTACGCTTACGGCCCTTTGACGAAAGCATACGCTGTGATATTACCGACGTATGCAATACGCAAACCGGCGAATTTCGTCACCAAAAGATCGACTTAGTCTGACTATTCAAGCCGCTTAGAATAGACCGGATATTCTCCTGCTGACTTTGAACGCGGTATGATTGGTCGGGAGTTACTACCAGCTGTACGGCGAAACTAGCAATACTGTGCGGCTGACCTCACTAGCTATATTGTGTTACCACATAGGACTCTGTTGCTAATGAAGCTGTACCATAAGGGTAAGACACCTGTCCAGTATCATGTTGCGATTTCAGCCCTACGAGGCTATGGCCTTTAAGTGCTTACACCGCCGTTCACTTGAAGTTGCTGACGTTGGACGTCGTCACTTAATGAGTAATCTCAACTTGACATCCTAGTCTTATGTTCGGGTCACGCCACCGACCTCTTTTATTCGTTTGAATTGTTTGCTCGCTGTCTAGTTCTTAGTGGTGGTGTTGTCGTACAGCGTATTCCTGGCCGAAAGACGTATCAGTCCTTTGTAGCTACTATTGAGTAGACCAAGACCAGAATTCGGAGTAATCCGCTAGTGTAAATGCGAGAGAAATTCTGTTTGATCATGTGCTCTCCGGTTAGCCAAGGCAGCCAGTTTGTGGCGTAGAGAGAACTTGTTTCCGTCGTATTACATCGACAATGCTTCGTGGCCGATTACCCAGTCATCTGTAGACTATACCTAGGCTAATAAGTTCGAAGAGAGATTCGCACCGAGCGACTTAATGATGTTAGACACGCCATTGGACTAGCTACGCGGTCAAGCTGATACATGTGACGACGAGTCCAATATTTATTGGGCATGCGGCGTAAACAATCGCCGACGTAAGACGTTCTTTCTATTATAAGACACTGTGGGTTGACCTAAGAACTATGAAGAGAAAAGTCAGATCCATGTACCTGCAAAGTTATTGGCCTGAAGCTTCGTGAACAAAAGCCACTTTACGAAATCAAAATCTGAGGCTGTGGACGGCTCCGCGGCTCAAATTACTGCTGTGGCGGGTAATACGGAGTAATAAAGAGGCTATGGATTTCAAGGACCTCGTGGATGAATATATAAAGGGGAACTCTCACTGAGCAGGCTTCAAGTAAATAGAAATGAGACATTAAGAATAGAAACAGCTAAACTTTTTATTTACAACGCATTACTACTATTCAAGGTTCACGGAAAGATCTTAGATATCGTACAATACCATCAGCGCCACAGACAACATGACTAGCCCACCCCCACTTGACCTTAACAATGTCCAAGGTGACATCCTGTAAGTGCCCGAAGCCTATCTCTTTGTCATAACCTAACCCTAATATAGAGAGGGACTGGGGAAGAAGAACGAACTCTTCTGGTTCTTCCGCATCAAAGCCGGTCAAGTGACACATTTCCGCGACGACCTGAGATCGTTCATCCCTTTGGTAACTACTACGGTGGAAGCCAAAAACTTTCACCAGACCATCAATGATGGCAAGAAGAAAGCTGCCGAGCAAGGGAAGCCATTTCCATTGATTGAGAACAGTGATGTGAATATCTCCTTCTCCCAGAAGGGTCTAGTAGCAGTAAGTCAATAGCCCATGTTATTAATTCAACTAAAAGAATCGACGTTAATTATAAATCTTCAACCCTCAGCTTGGCATTACAGACGACATTGGAGACAATTTCTTCAAGATGGGAATGTTGGCGGACGCTGCTGCTCTCGGTGACGACGTGTCGCAATGGGATGCCGATTTCAAGAAAGAAATACACGGGGTGGTTGCTATTACCGCCAATAATACAGTAGTCCTTGACAGGACCCTCAATCACATCAAGAAGATATTCCGAGTTGGTCAGAAAGATGCAACAATTGACGAGGTCACCCGCCTCCTAGGCCAGACTAGGCCGGGTGCTGAGAATGGTCATGAGCAGTGAGTGCTACCTTAGGGTGTCCAAAAATGCTAAATTGCCTACTGACGATTGTTTCGTTTTAAGTTTCGGCTTTAACGATGGGCTCTCGCAGCCAGCCGTCAAGGATGTTAATGCCGGCGTCACATCTGAGCCGGGCGAGAACCCGGTCCGTCAAGGTGTCATTCTCCTCGGCCGCGAAGGTGATGATGGCCTCGTTGTCCCAGGGAATCCCGCACAGCCCGTCACACGGCCCCCATGGGCTCTTGACGGAAGTTTCCTCGCTTTTCGTTATCTCAAGCAGCTCGTTCCCGAATTTGATGCCTTCTTGGAGGCGAATCCTCTGAAAGTCCCCTTCCCTCCCGCTCCTGGAGATCCCACTGGGTCCGAACTCCTCGGTGCTCGGCTTGTTGGGCGATGGAAAAGCGGTAAGTACATCTTTGGTCGACAGTTTCACAAAACGGTAATGAACTTGGTTATATACTGATGCCGGTTAGGTGCGCCCATTGACCTAACACCTTTGCGTGACAATGCGGCGTTCGCCAAGCGCGAAGACTTTCGCTTCGACCCTAACAGTCAAGAACGTTGCCCGTTCGCCGCACATATTCGAAAGACGAATCCTCGCTCAGATCTAGATGCTTTGGGAGGCACAGAGATCCGCCGAAGTGAGTAACACAGAAAACCCCCCTTCCCCGCCCCCCTAAAGAGAAAAGAGTGTGATCCCTTCCCTTTCCAATTAACATTTGGGGTCACGAGGATCCAGTATATTACTTATCAAGGAGGCTACTAATTTTGGTTATTGAAGTGATCCGTCGTGGTATTGCTTTCGGCCCCGAGGTGACGGCAGAGGAAAAGAGGACAAAGAAAAGCTCCGGTGATGAGAAATTGGAGCGCGGCCTACTCTTCGCCTGCTACCAGAGCAATCTTGGAAATGGGTTTCACTTCGTACAGCAAAGTAAGCCAGGTTTACCAGTCTGCAGTCCCTCATGGATATGAATGGGTGCTAACGATCCTACCCCTAGGCTGGGCAAACAACAGAAACTTTCCTCCAAAAACCACGGTCGCGCCCCCAGTTCCGGCGCCCGGTATTGATCCGATTATTGGCGTTGGCAACCCTAGACAAATGGTAGGAACAAGTCCGGATGTCTCAGGGGCAAATCAGGAATTGAACTTCGCTGCTGAATGGGTCATCCCGCGTGGTGGAGAGTACTTCTTTGCGCCATCTATCCTGGCGCTCAAGAACACTTTTGCTTCTCGGCCTGGCCACCACGAATTGTAAAGTGACAATTTAGTGCCAAGAGGAAAGTAAAGCTATTTATCTTGTCATACGAAGCATGATCTAAATTTAACTCAATATATGCCTTGTTTATCACAGGCACCTGAGTGTGATAATAGTACTATCTTGATGTGCTCTTCTTTGGGCCCTCATGTTGGCCTGCTATAATATGAATGTAGTAATGCCTATAAGTCCATACAAATTATATTAGTATCAGGATCATTACTAGAATACGTGATCCAGGTAATAGAAATAGTCAACCAGCCTTTGAATATTACTACCAGCGAAATCACCTGCTGTCATGTAAGTTTCTACTCAGCGAAGTGAGATACTGATCAAACTTTATAGATAGCCTCAAAAAAATATTTTAAGACACCATCGCTACACTTCCTACATCGTTTATCGCATCGGGGGCACGCAAATTGAAAGAAGTAAACCTACATTCATGACTATATCTGGGAATTTCGACATAGTGATCCTGCGTAGTGTTTCGCGTAGTATTCACTCCTGGCCACGGCCACTAAGTGACTCGTTCACCTCAAATATCTGTCACCCCCTAATCACCTTATTCCAGTTAGTCGTCGGAGCATTTGCAAAGCTAATTTTGGATTCTCAAAGTACAATTCATGTACTGAGATAGAGCAACATCTGTGTAGTAATTTTAGGGCGTCAGAAGTTAACAACTGCGATGGAAGTGTCGTCTTCTGTTACGGACCAAGGCTGTTTATGCCAAACGTAGTGATTGTATCGCTACTGTGGGGTATAACGCGTCACCACAGACAGAAACCAGAGTTACTCCATGGTTCATATTTAGATTTGGGGTAATTTAGACACTTCGAGTAGGTATCGTGAAGATTAGTGATCTGACGATCTGAATTCTTGGTCAGCTTCTCACTATTGTTAGCTAAAAGAGGGTCACCAACACAAGCTAGCGAACCGATACTTGAGTTGGATTAGCAACGGAGAATGCTCTTGTTAAAGAGAGTTAGTCAGTGAGGATAGTGCAGGGATTCCGATATCCACTCAAGTTCACAGCGGGCTGACTTAACGTCCGGTTACGTGACATTGAATAACCCGACGGATGAAGATATATAATATCAACCAGCCCGTAACGACTATATATAGGGTAAGTTATCAGTTAACTATTAGACATAAACATCAACATTAACGTGCACAATCTACACCGATTCCAAAATGTCCAAGCCTTATTTTCTCTTCGTTACCGGCTCATTCGCCCCAGCGGCGTTTTACGACGACCTGGTCAACCGGATCAAGGCACATGGATACGACATCAAAGCTTTGCATCTTCCAACAGTCGGACTTGGTCCAGGACGAGGAAGGGATACGCCGCCTGCCACTATGTACGATGACGCTGCTCTCATCGCTAAAGAAGCTGAGGCTCTTGCGGATGCAGGCAGGGAGATTATCCTTGTCGCACATTCATACGGTGGGATGCCAGCAACCGAGAGCATCAAGGGCCTCTCTGTTCAAGATCGACAAAAGGAAGGAAAGAAAGGGGGCATTATAAGGCTCGCGTACAAGACAGTTCTCTTGATCAATCCGGGGCACTCGGCTTCCGAGGTGCTACCACCACCCCAAGACGCGACGTCAGGTCCACAAATGGATGTCAGTGTACAATCTTTTCTTCGCTTCCATGTACGCTGGTTTGAGACTCGTAGCCGACGCTGACTTGAGAATTCTAGGACAAGGGCTGGTTACACTTAGTGGATGCTGAACACAACGCTGCTACCTGCTTTTCTGATCTGCCCAGGGAACAAGGTCTATACTATCACTCGCAATTTGCCCAACACTCAGCGGTGAGCTTTACGAACAAATTGACGTATGCCGGATACAAAGACGTCCCTGTGTCCTATCTTCTGTGTGAGGAAGACTTGGTTGTTCCCCCGGAAATCCAAAGGAGGGAGATCGAGATGATTGAAACGGAGACTGGAAGCAAGGTGGACGTGACGAGTATCAAGTCTGGGCATTGCCCGAATGTTAGCGTCCCTGACAAGGTTGTTGATTGGTTTCTTCACGTTGCATCACTGTAAAGAGAGCCTCAGGTGGATTAGTATAAGTACTTCGAGCAAGTCCCGCGTGTCAAAAACATCATACTCTGTGGAGCCAGAATAGACCTTTTATTCCGTGAATGTGCTAAACCAGATTCCTGTGCGTTACCTAGCTATCTGAATCCGAATCTCTTCGTGTTGTGGTGATGACTTATATTACCTGGCGCGGGAAGTAGAACCCATTATGTTAAGAATATCTAGTCCGCGGTGATGGCACGAAAAATATCTACCGCAAGTTATTTCATATCATTTTAATATCTGATCGGAACACACTCGCGGCCGTCAGATGATAGAATCTGAAGGTTGTTGCCAATTCTCTTGCTTTACGCATAGATATTGGCACCATCGTCTGAAATGCTCTCACATCCCCTGATTGGACCGAAATAGACGTTGTTGTCCTGAAGTATGAGTCTCGCGCATCGACGCCGGGTAAATGTCCAGAAATCAGACGTCCAGCTACTGAAGATGAATATGCTATTATATCCTCTCAACTTATGCTTGGAAGGCAACCTCACGCTTTGTCGTGTCGTGTCCACAGCCGGATATCTGAAAGGCAACGTTGCCACCGAAGGGACCGTTGTTGTTATTATTGGCAACTTTCAAGAGGCAGAATTTACCCTGCCCAGTTGCAGAATCCGATCCAGTACAAGTCACACCGGCAGGGATGTTGACCGAGAATTTCTATCACACTAATCAGTCCATAACCCTGACAAATGTTGTAATAGGACGTTTGACTCACTGCGTCTGCGCCAACGTTACTCGCCCGCTTCTTGATCCCAATGGCTTGCAAAGCGCGTTGCACTACATTTCCACTGTCTCCCACCATGCTCGACGTGGCCACTAGCTGAATACCGTCCTCGTAATTGCCCGTGCCTGTTGGGTCAATCACGGCGAACATGTGCCCATACTTGTCATTTGCCGTACCGTCACTTGTGACAATCCGCCAAATACCAGTAATAGACCCAGTCCCATCGCCAGAAACTTGTGGCAAAGTGCTACCAGAGAGAGCCATAGAGTCTGCCAGATCGGAAACTTTTAGATCTCCGTTATTGGTAGTCTTTCCAAGGCCATTCTGAGCTGGTTTGTTGGCATCACCTCCAAAAACCGTGGTATCCCGCTCTGTATCGTCGTTTTTACCAAATCTAGGCACAACGGCGCCCTTTATGCCAAGCGCGGTGCCATTACCCCCGCGGTCACCTCTAGACAACAATTATCAGAAAAGCAGCAGCAGGGGAGCGGTGCATATGTGCCTTACGTAACGGATTGTATGTTGCCGTGTGCAGACACCAAACTGGCGGCGGAGAGGACGACGAAGATAATTGACTTAACATGCATGATGGTGGCAAGTTGAGTCAAGAGAACAAAAAGTCAAAGGAATGGAATTCGAGCAAGCTGCTTGGAACGAAGAGAACAGAACAGTCAGTCCGAACCGGCCGGAATAAAGCAATGAGCGGCTGGAAGTGAAATGAGACCGGTTGTAAATGTTGTGGATGAGCTGGGCCCTGTCCAGCATATCCAGGATGAAGACCTCCATCTTATATACTCGGGTAACCAGTACTGTTCACGATGATGAAGTCATTTCAGTATCTAGCGGAAATAATTCCATCCCACATGTTGTTTCTTCTTCGCGCATGTATCTCTATACCTAAGCGCAGTATATTTTGCATTGGTACATAACAACCCCTGGCCAGAGTCTGGTTGCTCCATGATTTGGGCTAAACCAGCCAGTAGAGAGATAGATCGTCAAGGATCCTCCCGAATCTGCAACCTGCCAAGATTTTTCGGGGAACCCAGGCGAGCCCAGGTACGCTAATATCAGATCTTCCAGAGCTACTGTGGAGTCAATTGATCTACGCGCCTGTGATTAAGCGCGTGTTATAAAACGGTGGCCGAAACGTTAATGGTGCGACAGGGTTGCAGAAAAGAGACCGCGAAGTATATAATAATTGGCAGCTAGCAGCTCAAGACATCTGGTTAGAAATTTAAGGTTCATTGTATCCTTGCCGGATTCCGAATTGGACCTGGTACCAAATTATAAGAATAGATACTCACGTTTTCTAGACGACTTCAGCCTACGTATACTATTCCTATTTCAACGACAAGAATGTCGAGCTGAACCCAAAACGCATCCCCCTCAAGCGGAGAAATGTAGTATATATTAGTTCGAATGGCAGCGCGCGCTTATCACATGGAGCTCATTGCTAGTGTGAATTCAAATTTTCCGCATTCTAAGCAGAACCAAGCAGGCATGTCATGGTTCCGCCCTCTGAAAAGAAGAGATGTATTAAAATTATTTATCTACACAGCGAACTGATCCGTTGGGAAGAGGACTGATACCAGTTATCTAAATATTATACTTCGCCGCTCCCTTTCGCTGATTCAAAATCCATCGTTATACCGTCTACAGGCTTATTGTCATAAAATATTCATATGTATCTTCGATAATTGTATGATATATCTTTAACCAGCTTTGGCGTTAAGTTAGGTATGTTCTGCAAATGAATCTAAACTAGTTGATTGTTAAGTCTACTCGTAGTCGGGGTCAAGTATAAACCTGATACACCACGTTAGTTAAGGAAGACTGGATTTCTTCGATAATAAAATCACATACTCTTGCGTAAAATTCCTAATCGCCTTATCCGTTTCATCCTTCGGCCTCGCAAACATATTTGGGGTCTTGTTTAGTACAGCGTTGCTAGCCCGATCAAGTGCCTGCGCTAGAGTAGGCCGTCTTCCAGGGTCTAGATACATGCATTCCGCCATGAGATTGGCGAGATCGGTGTCCAGCCATGGGTAAGGATTTCCCCGAGGTCCAGGGAGAAGGTATCCGCCTCTAGTCTGGGAGCCTTTATGCATTCTTGTCTGATTTAATATCTTGTACGGCTTCATAGTTATAAACGAAGCCAATGCCTATTTGACGAGAAGTTTAATCAGCAAGAGCCACTAAAAATATAGCATCGGACTGAGAGCTGGTTCTAAATACCTCGGAGATCCCAAATAGATTGTTCGGAGAACCTGCCCGGACGCCCTCGGCAGCACCGAAGTCGATCAGTTTGAAGACGTGTCCTGTTACATGCTCTTTTTCTTGTCCTGGTGTGCCTATCATGATATTTCTAAGTGCAATGTCACCGTGTTTAAGTAGGCCTGGGGCCCTGCCAGGAGGAATTGTTTCCAGTGTTGATTTTGCACTGGTGAGTGCTGCACCGATAGGATATGCCATTCCAATGCATGCTCGGATCACTTGGACAGATAGGTCAGTCCACACATAGAAAAATATGACAGTACTACGATGCATGGGAAGACAATAGAAGACATACTGCAGAGGAACAGGGACCACAACATTCTGTTGGGCATATGCACCCTCTCCTGTTCCATCCGAGAGAAAAGATTGGTCAGGTTACCACCGTTGACATACTCCATTGCGAGTAGTGGTCCTCGGATTCTGACGAGCGCATCAAAAACCCAGGCCACCGGCGGGTCTCGATTGTTGTCTAGATGTGGCGACTGGGGATCAGTGGACGCAATCATTCGAACTATATGCATGGCTCCATTTAGTTGCTTTATTTTGCCTCTCAGTCAATATTCGATTATTTCTCTGTAACTGGATAGATCGAACCTTAAGCCAACTAATTTCATTTCGCAACTGTGTACCTCCAGAATCCAGCGCGACTTTTACCACCATTCGAAATCCGTTTGACCCGACTCCCTTCTGCCCCACGAGGATTGCCAGGCCATAGGAGCCATGACCTAGCATTCGCTCGTACTGCCAGAAAGTCGACGACGTGAAATAGGCCGGTATCTCCTCGGCGAGTTCATACGCATCACTCGACATTAGCGCAGGTTCATTGAAGGCCACTCCAGTGGAGGATCAAGCCTTCAAGGGCCCACGCTGAGGACGAAGGGGACATAGCATTCTCTTTCGCTTTGTCATATAAAAAGACGGGGACATTCACATCCTTGCTTTTGTTGTGAGACAAGTAAAGCTTTGTGGCCATCATGATGGATAAAAAGATCACTGGTTCCGGTTAAGGCGCCCACGGGTCTTTCTGCTGTAGTTGGTGGTCAAACCATCTAAGCATACGGCGAGACTGCATCTCTACTCAAAAGTGATATTAGCTGTTTTAGAGTTAAGATGCAAATATGAAGGTACACAAGCAGTATCTCGGAGGAATTCTCCACTAGCAATAGTTACTACTTAGTAAGTAGGTGAGGTATGTTCATTGTGCTGGGAGCGGGTGTCAGCGCGGGAAGCACCCGGGAACAAAGGATCCGCCCAATGTTCCTACATATATTGACTTAGGTTTCAATTTTAATACGCACGGTGTACCAAGTTGATTGCGCAGACTCTGGAAATCTTACCTGCTGTCGGAAATATGGAAATGTGCAGCTAGAGAGTCTTATTGCGCCAGTTAACCTCTTCTTCTTGATATAAGGTTGTTTCCCCTTGTCCGCATGCCTGGTCCCTGCTTTTGCAGCATAATGTCAGAGCCAACAGTCACACATTTGACACGTTAAGCTCCAGATTGTCTTCGCAACTCCTAACTGCTGATTCCAAATCCACTAAGCCCCAGCTTTGCTCGGCAAGTCGTAACGTGATCTGCGCTAACCCCAGCTTTTCTCGGCTGAAAATAAACCTCCACCTAGCACACCTATGCATACCCCACGATCAATGATATGACAAAGGTCTGATAAATGCTGAGAATTCCCCCGACTGCCGTAATTCCGGGTCGGAATTCGAGTCGGGGCTTTGCTAGGGCTCATAGTTCAAGATACAGAGTTAATGATACATTAAGGATCGAGTAAAGCAGTGAGAGTGGAATATTCAGTTGACGGCATAGTTAGCAATTCTGCAACGCAATAAAACCACTGCTGTGACTTAGACACAATGATAGCAACGAAGTAGTAGTTCACTTCAAGTATCTCAAAATAACCAGGTAAGTAAATGGTCATACAATACAGGCAGACGAAGGCTGCCTTCACACATATATCGAGATTAAAACTCTGTGAAATGATATTCTTTTCATACTAACCTCTAAAGTGTGCTGATGAAACGCCCGGCAAACTTTCTCCGAGGGAGGACGGAATTATCTACGGAGAGGGTGGGTTATGGTTCATGCGCTTACCTTCATTGAAGGAGTAAGCTGATCTTAACGTTGTTCACTGAGAAGACATCAAGAATGTGAATATCACATATTTATATCACGGGCTCTGCACTTCATCCTCTATATCTTAAGATCCAGAAGCAGCCAATCACCTTCTTCCTACCTTCATAAGAGAGGTCTGCTACGATTAGAGGACGAAACGAAAGACGACATTCAATTGGTCGATCTGCTCATCGATTTCAGCACAATGAGTGAATCAGCAGAGGTCAGACACTCAGATGAGATTCTCATAGTAGGAGGTGGGCCGACGGGTCTGATTCTGTGCTATGAGCTTCTTCGTCGCAAGATCCCTGTGCGAATTATTGAGAAACGCAGTGGACCGTCACATACAGCTCGGGCTTTCACCATTCACGCTCGGACGATGGAAATGTTTGATCACATGTCCATTAGCTACCGATTGAAAGAAATCTGCTTGGAATGCCCAGGAAACATCTACAACTTCCCAGGCATCCCTCCTGAGAAGTGTCCCAAAAATGACTACCGTGGCCTACCGACAAGATACCCCTTTTACTACAAGATCAGCCAGAACAGCTTCGAACAGGTTTTGAGAAACCATCTCTTTGCCGTCCATGGAGTTACGGCAGAGTATTCGACGCCGCTTGTTGGTCTCTCCAGTCCGGAGGAAGCGGAGGCTGATGGTGGTAGAGTCACGGCCACGATCCAATTGCCTGATGGGAAAACTGAGAAAGTCAGCTATCCTTGGGTAATTGGATGCGATGGAGTGAGAAGCTTTGTTCGTCAGGCTGCCGGAATAGACTTCCCTGGCCGCCAAATCAATTCTATGGCCATGATGGATGTGCACCTGTCAAACGTCACCTTTGACACCGAATGGTTGCATTACTTCTTTACTAAGAACCTCTTCATGAATATTTCGCGCATGCCCGGCAAGGAGCTCTATCGCGTCTACATGAGCGAGCCCACCGGCGATCTTGTGAACAGGGAAGACAGGCAGCAAGTCTTTCAAGAAGTCGCTGACCAGCTGGGCATCGGCTTTAAGGTCGGTGAAGTCGAATGGTCTACGGCATGGCAGGTGCGCAACAACATCGCCGCGAGTTATCGTGCCGGTCGACTGCTCATATGTGGCGATGCCAGTCACGTTCACTCTCCCGCTGGTGGCCAGGGGATGAACGGATGCATGCAAGACGCATTCAACTTAGGATGGAAGCTCGCGGCCGTCTACAGAGGACAGGCGTCACCCGACATCCTCGACACCTATGAAAAGGAGCGCAAACCCATCGGTGAGCAGATCAGTGCCGGGGCGGCTGCCACGCACAAGATCGTCATGGGCTTCGGCATCGAGCCCGCGGAACGTCTTCCTCTCACTCAAGTCCCGAACTGGGAAGAGAATACCGTGGCTCTTGTCTCAGGACTGGCTCATAATTACATCAAAACTGTCACTCCTCTCCTGCCATCCATGTATCGGGACAACCTCCTCCCGGGCCCCAAGCCAGGCACCCGCGCACCTGACGCGTTGCTCACTGTCTCCCCCCAGCGTCACGTTTACGATATTTATCGACGCCCGCAATTTACCCTCCTCGTCATCCCTGATCTTTCACCTGATAGAAAGTCTGCACAAATCGCACAGGCCGTTCAAGTTCGTGACGCCATCGTGAAACGTTTCCCAACGCAGGTGTGCGTGTTCTTGATATCCGACCACCGTGAAGAGGAGTTTGGATTCGATAATCAGAGTCTGGATGAAGTTGGCGAACTTAAGGGTAGGTACGGTATTGAGAAAGACGGGGAAGGACCTGGGCGGCTCGTTCTCACTCGTCCGGATTTGTATATTGCTCTGACCTGTGAACTGCCGCGCTGGGAAGGCATCCTTGAGTACCTTGCCGGCTGGTACTTCGAGGCCAAATAGAAGCTAGCAGGGGAGTTACAGGTTTTAGAATATTGCCTCTCGTTTTTCTACCAGCTCAGCATACAGTCACTACCTTGTCTATGATTGCAGTATTATATGGCTCGAGGGAATATGAGCTGTTGTCTGCACTTTTCCCCCATTGCAGACTATAGCCATACGCCCTGTCGTAGTCATCTCGTATAGATATCTGCCTTTCAACTTGAATCTTGAGTTTTGCTTTCTGTAGCATACCGATATGAAAGCAGTTTGTAGAAGATTCCAAGACTATTCATTTCTTTATGCCAGGGGTTCCGTTTCAGGTAGTAGATAAAGAGGGAGGATTTGTAGACGGTTGAGAAGTCAGCCAACACCTTACAAGTGAGTGAACGGATGAATGAATAAGAGTTGTTAGCCTCCTCCCGTTTTATCTGAGGATTGTCGGTATATATAAGCTGAATATGGAAATAGAAAATCGTGCCTTCTAAACTCACCCACCTTCTCTCTCTCTTTATTAGAGTATCTAGTTACTTGGTTCCCGTCCAATTCTTATGACCTGCTCACTCGAGCCTTCCAAACTAGTTCCAGTTTCATTATCAAAGCTGAGCTCTAGACTGTGAACCCCTATTCCGTGATCATAAAGTGCTTCGCATTGAGCTGTCTATTTCGAGGATTTACAGTATACGAGGTGCCGCAAGGGAAATTCGAAGTTGTACATGGCGCAGGGCTTTGTTTCTTTGGGTCGAAGTTTCAATTCTTAGTTCTAATGTCTTCCCACGACATTCCCATCCTTGATCCCAAACACAGAGAATCCCATAATGTAATGCTCGTCGGCGCCCCTGAAGACGTCAATGGACCGTAATATCATGGGACGGTTCCCGGGTGAGCGTGCGAACTTACTAGAGCACTTACCTCAGCATGCAATACTACTTATATGTAACAAGAGTGCGCAACGATGGACCGCCGGGCGGAATCGATGGAAATCCACTTGGTATCGTACACCGATTCCGTGAAAGTAAATTCGCGGCGAACCTATGTTTTAAGTTAGACAGGTTCTTATAGTAAGTGCATCAAGAGTACCAAGTGCTCTGAAACAGTCGCATTGCGGATATCCGTGTTTTTCCGGGCTACTATCTTCCGAGCTTGGTGTAGCCAAACCTTATTGTGTAAGTCAATATTGAGATGATAGATATCTTCAAAATTTATATTTACCTAAACTCTTCCAGAGTCTTTGGATCTAGACACAGATAAAATTTCAACAAACAAGTAAAACAAATTTCTCGATAGCGTCGTTTCATCTTCATCCCATTCCGCGTATCAATAGTTTGCTTTCCCCCTCTCCAATGAATCAGGCGCACTAGACGACTGGAAATGTGCCGGTCACTTAGTTTGGGTCAAAGTAATCCGAATAGCCTAACATGCAAAATGGGTATATTCCAAAAGCAACAATCAACCGACTTATATATCTCATGAAAAAATAATCGGCCACTGGCGACACCTCAGCCGCCAGGGACGTATAGAATAGACAATAAACAATATCAACTAGATCGTTCGTTATATGCAGAAATTCGAGAATAGGTTCTGATCCGGACTGCTCTGCATTATGTACTGAAGTGAATTAGGTCGAAATGGCGCTATTTGTAAAGCCTTATTAACTTCGCGCCGCAAAGAGTAGTATTGCGACTACCCCAAGTCGAGGTCGCAAATCTGTCACACTTCTCATCTCATCAGAGTAGGTAGACGGCAGCCACGAATGCAACAATGAGACCGGCAACAGCAGCACCATCCTGTCGTCTACCTGCGTTCTCACTCTTGCTTGACTCAGTGGGAGAAGAATCGCTCCCACTGCCACTCCCACTCCCACTTGCGCTTGTGTTCTCGCTTCCACTTCCGCCCTCGCTCTCGATTTGACTTCCGCTTGTGCTATCGGCAGGAAGAGCCGAGGTGCCAGTGGCACTGTTCCACGAACGATTCGCAGTGGATGTCCCATTCTGATGGTAAACAGCACCAAAAAATTGTACCGAGCTACTTGAGCTTGCGCTTACGGAAAAGCTCGTTTTGCTGACACTGGTACTGCTGCTAGTACTTGAAGACGTCGTCGGCACATTCGATGACGACGATATGGACGATGATGTGGATGTAGAGACTGGGGTTGATGTAGTTGACGGAACAGACGTCGTCGTAGGGGCGCTGCTTGTCGTGGGAATACTTGTCGTTGTGGGTGTGCTTGTCGTTGTAGGCGTGGGGGTGGGCGTTGACGTCGAGGTTGAGGTGGAAGTAGGTGTCGATTCAGGACTGGATGTGCTCCCATCACTATCGCCGCCATCACCGCTGTCTCCTCCAGACCCATCCAAATTGGAGACAATAATACTGGCCCTGCCGCCTTTGGGGACGGTAACCACACAAAAGTCAGAACCGCCGGCGCCGGTTGCCTTCTCATTACTGACTACACCGCTACCGTCAATCTTGCATGGTAGACCGTTGCAATCCCCGTCACACTCAATTTCGAGACCGAAGGTGGGTTTCGTGCTATACAAGGCACTGTCCTGCCATACTGGGTTTAAGCCAAGCTTGACAAAAGTGTTTCCGGTGCCATCGGTATTGGCCCCGGCGACATATGGCGCCCAGTTACCAATAGGTTGCGAATCATCTCCCCAAACGCAGCCTTTATCAGAGCTCACTCCCGGGGCATTGACGTAGAAACTACATTGATTAGATTCATTTAGCGACAATTCGAGACAAAGAGACTTACTGAGACGCTGTTGAATCCCAATAGGAAGGATCTGGAACAGCCAAGGTGGCAGTATCTTGGACATCGGTGGGAATGATCATATCTTCATAACCAGGGAGTACTGTTTGGCAGAACGAGACGACGCTACCGGCTTTATTCACAGCTTCAACGGTACCTGTGCCATCTACACACCACGGACTGTCTTCAAACGGCACCTGGATCTCGCCATTGTCACAATAGATTCCTCCGCACTAAATAACCAGTCAGCGGCCAACTTGCATATACGTGGAGAGGATTGCACTCACGGTGGATTCCGGGTAGGTATAAGTAGTGCCCGGTTTCCACTGGGCCATTACTTGACCAGAAGGGCAAGCGATAGGACACCATGTCCCATCAACACACTCTTGATCAGGTGCCAATGCCCAGCCTCCGTTCATAGAGTCTGGAGTGACGGCAAAAAGCCCTTTTGATGTCGGGAATTCACACTTAGCCCCCCCTCGAGCTTGTAGTTTCTCGGGTCGGCGAGACTCGTATCGTGGGTTGGCAGTAGCATTGCTCGAGCCAAAAACATCCCTTTTGCTGGTGGGGTGATGTTGATGGGAGAGTTGCCGGTGTTGGTGATGTAGGTGGTGATGTTGGTGTTGGGAGTTGACCCCCTCTGGGTGAGTCGCCAAGAGCCAAACAGCCGACCCGAGGGCGGCTTTTAAAGTTGTTGTCTTCATTTTCGCGTCTAGTTATAGTCGTTTCTCGGTCGGAGATCCTCAAGTTATTTACTTCGCTAGCACGTTATAGAGCCAACGGGTAAGCTACAGGTCGAATGTAGCACTGCGAAGGCACAGTTTGGTTCAAGTTTAGCTCTCGATGCTCGTCGAGGTTGGGTAAAGGCGCGTCTTTGCTATAGAACGAGTGGAATGGGAGAATATCTCCAAGATGGTAACGATCGTGACAAGACTAAACGAGTGTAGAAAGCAACGAAACCCACGACGACACGACTCCAGCGTAACGAACGACGAACGACAAACGAAAGGAGACGTTCGAAAGGGAGGGGAGAACAGGGAAACGAAGACATAATGGCGCCGACTGCATGCGGCATAGCAAGAACGTGCTAGCGACGGCGGACGGAGCAGGGAACCAAGACAACACGCTGGCGGGCCCAGGCCACACCAGCCAAGCCAGCCAAGCCAGCGTGCCATTTGGAGACCAAGGCGGCTTAGGCCAGGACCAAGCACCAGACAGAGCCATGACTCTCCGCCTTGACCTAACCTAGTGCAGATACAGACTGGGCACTGACTGGGTGTGGTAAATAGGGGACCCGCATGCCATCCAGCCACTAGTCGTTGGTGAGTGTCTTGGGCGGTGGAATGAGATGAGCGATTGTGATGGTTGAAAGGGGAAAGGGGGAGATGTTCCACGGGTATGGTGTGGATAGAGCGTGGCAATTGGCTGAAGAGGCTTGCCATATGCATGATTCTGGGCCAATGGCACGAGCGCAAATGGACAAACGAGATGAACACAGCTGGGTACCTGGAGCTAGCCTGAACTAGTCCGATAGACTTTACTTACATTATACATGTACTCAGTAGCTGGCGTTACTCTACTGGTAGTACATCGCACTTAATGTTGCTAGTTACTCCTGCAGTTATCCCTCTGTTCTTAATACTAAATTTGTATTTAATTAATCAGGACAGCTGTTCAAGAGGCACATTGCCTAGATTATAAAAATATACAAGGGTATTTTCCACTAAATTGCTGCAGTGTAGATAGAAAATAGCGGCCTAAAGTTTATCTTCTTTTCTCATTGCCGGCTCCACTAATCTGGAGTTCACTCCCGGAGTATAGAACAGGGGTCAGAGAAAACTTTTGAGGAGCCCCTCGCCCCTCTCGCCCCTTATGCAAGTGCCCGATCTAATTCTGCCACTACTGCAGGTACAGGAAGAGCAGAAATACCTACCTATGTAGGTAGCGAGAGATCTTCCTGCATTGTATAAGTCGATCTGAAGCACCAACATGATTACTACGTATGTCAGGAGTTTTGACTACGAAATGTGTTCCCTCTACAATCTTAGGACGCTACTCATATTAATAACAACTTCAGCACCCACTTACGATTTCAAGCCAACTGTATGATCTATTTGACCATGTTTCGTCACGAAGATTGTAGACTAATATTTGGTAGGCGCTGAATGAGTATCGACCGGCTGCGGTCTGGAGCATACGAAGAGTTGTCGCTGGTCCTTTACAAAGAAGACGGAGACTATCGATGTTTAGGTTTGATTGTAGGTAGGAAAATACTGGTGCTGCAACATAAAACGAAAACATAGAACCCAGACATAACACATCGACGAGATAGAACTCAAGAGACAAATACCATGCGATCAATGACGAAGCTGCATGCCAACGAGCTCGAATCATTCACACGTTTACCATGACGGCATCCACGTGCCCACCAACCAACCAGTTTGATCAAATTCAGGGTGGCCGTGCTCGAGTGGTAGTAAATAGCTTACTGTAGGTATGTGGTCACCTCTCCACGTAGTACACTACCTGGTATAATAAGTCACAACCAATATTATCACGATGCAGGACAACGTACTAAACCAAGTAACCCTAAAAAGACTCGGACCAATCAAATATATGTAAATGTGTGCCTGAGCGCGTTGTCGCCGAACCCATGCGCTTTATTTCGCTGCACTGTGACAGAACCTAATTTTGAAAACAAATTGATATTACTCCAGTAACCCAAGCTACCTACCTATATCTTTTTTTTCTTTATTTTCGGGGCAGCAACATTCAGGCCTGGATTGGCGGTAAAGTGACCATGAAAAATAGGAGAGCGAAAGTCCCCTAGTGAGAAGCTCCAGAGGCTCGAGCTAATGAGACTGGTTCAGCTTTGTAACCTTCGGGGTTATATATAGTGCATATACGTGCTATAAATGTCGCAATGGCTTCAGCTTTGCGACATGTTAAGAAGGTCTTAGATCAAGAGGGATAAAAATTGTATCAGTAATAAAACCTCGCTTTTCGTGATATACGCTAAGACCGAGGAGCTGTGGGAAGCAGGCCAACTGTGTAGTAATTGATTGCTCTGAAATCGTATTCCCGCTCATCGCACGTTGAGTTTGAGTACGGTGAACACACGGGCCAAATTCACAAAGATGAGGCAAAAGCTTGATAAGATGGCTCGCAAATGCGGTATGCCCCTCGGGGCCCATCATTGCGCTCTCCGATACCTACGATCCTAGTCCAGCTATAAACAAATGTACATGAATGAAGTCCTGGGAACAGGGTATTGTCCATGGCACTAAACCGCGGGTTTCCATCAGAGACATACAACCAAAATACGCGCCTCTACAGTACCTAATTCGGGTAGCTGGCGTCGTACCAGGCACCGCTGGCATAGCCGCTCCCGAAAACCGTCTCCTCAGTAACAGCGGAGCTCAGTGTCGTCTCCCACGAAACGCGGTCGCCGCTGGCGCCATCGCCCGAGTTGTCGTACTCGGCATAGTAGACATCAGAGGTAACGGTGGTGTCGTCCCAGATAGTCCAACCAGCAGAGTTGATGACTTGATACACAATCAGCGATTTTGCAATCATCGTCTTCATACGATATGGATTGGGCAGATCAATTGATAGGGTAGGTAAGGGGGACGGGTGGGTTGATACTCACCATCACTCAACTCCGTATTCTGGAAAACGACGCGCGCGTACGTCCGCCACGGCCGGCCGAGATAGTACTCGCCGCTCGAGACAGATTCGCCCGAGGCAGCGGCGACATTGCAGTTGTTGAACAGGTAGTACGAAGGATTCGAAGACGAATCGCGGCCATTCGCTGCATAAAATTCCGTTGTGTCAGCGCCTTCTCTTCTCCTCTTGTACACGAATGTGCAAGGAAACGGAAAAAGAGTGAATGGGATAGTGGCGAACCTGTGATATAGTAACCACCGCTACGAACGCGAATATCAACACCCTCGAACCACGCCTGTGCAGTCTGGCCGAAGATGAAGTCGGTGGCGCCCGTGATCTCGGAGTTGCTGTAGTACTGCAAGCCCTTGTTCGCCAGGACAGTGTCTTGGAACCCGTAGAACTGGCAGCCGTAGTATCCGCTGTCTGCATTTGCGCTGAGTGCGATGGCCTGGCTACCCTTGCCATCTGCATGTCCGGGATCTGGTCAGCTTGCTTGGTCTTCTCGGGGGGCTTTGGTCACATTATCTTCTGGTCGCCCTTTTCAGACGCATAAACACCACCAGGACCAACTAGTAGGGTAGACGCACAGGAATTCACCACGTTCACATTCTGTAAGAATGAAAGTTAGCACATCTCTTTCACTACTAGGTTCTGGAAGTCGGCTTGGCCTTGAAGCTTGAAATAAGCCAGTACAGGAGAATCCAACGTCCGAGCAGTGGTTGAGAACAGTATAAAGCCACATTCGGGACATCACTCACGTAGATCTTGACATTAGCAGCCCAGACCCTCAGCGTGCCAGACGCATCATCGCTGCCCGCAGACGTCGCATCCAGGTTATACGTAATGGTAGCGCCATTTTCTGCGTACGAGGTTGTATCCGTAGTATACCCATAGATAGTAAGTTGGGCAGCACGCGAGGCGATGTACACTTGCTCAGTGTAGGTGCCCTGGTCGAGGAAGACACACTGAGCATCCGATGAGGTCGTCGAGAGGTCGTCGATGGCGTCTTGGACCGATGTATAGTCACCGCCGCTCGTGGCCACAGTCACACATCCCGATGGCGCGCTCGTGCGGCTGGCCGCAAGCACAAGGGATGCGCTGCCGCAGCAGCTGAGAAGCAAGGCGGACACCTTCATACTTGCGATTTATGTGCACGACAAGCAAGAAAGTGTATGTCGACTGCACTATGGGTTCCGATGTGATCGCTAGGGTCACAGTCACTGCCTGTTCACTGACTCTGGCGATGGGACCAAACAAGCTGAATCGCACACATCTCCAATGCGGTGGTAGAGCTAGATATAGTCACTATTTAACAAATCTCTGTACTCTAGAAGTGCGCGTCTCTATCGTCCTAGACGCGCATCTACTTCCAAATTCGCCGCGGAAGCTGCGTAACGTGTACAATTCGGAGTCTGGGGAACCCTGGCTCTCTATTTACCTAGGTTAGGCTTACTGCCGACTGCCTATCTGGAGATCAATCTTCCAGAAGGTGAATTGGAATACGAGTGATTAGACGGAGAAATCCAATGCCACATTGGCATGGCTAACACATAGGCTACATGTGCTGGGAATAAAAAAGCCGACGTCAGCTGAACAGCGATGTTGGTTGGTGGAGAAACTCTGGTATTGTGAAACGGGCAGGCTAGTCTTTAATATACTCCTAACGGTACCAAATTCGCCTCGTTCGTTGATCGTCGTTTGTATTGTACTGAGCAATACATATATTGCCGTAATAAAAGCCTTCTTGTCTTTTAGCTGATACGTTTAATCATCACTTGCCTGCGGACACTTCCCAAACTTAGGGACTGGCATGCGACGTATTGTTGGGTATCATTAAATTCGTAAATACATTACAGGGTACCACCAGAACAAATCCCCACTATCATGCAATTTTCATATAATGAGTCTCTAGATCTAGGATTGTGAGGTAGTCAAAATGTTGTGGGTTGACCAGGTCTCGTTTCACTGTTCTCTAACCCACCCAGGTATTTCATCATCCGCCCGAAAGAGAACTTCAGAAACGGAAGGCCAGCCTGCAGCTACAGCGCTTCCCTTCTGCTTTGTACCCATGATAGCAAAGCGGCCTTGGGAATGTGCCAGGTATCCATGAAGAAGACCTTGTGCACAAAGAGAAGCTACCATGGACTCAACGTGTTCTGCTGTGACGGCCAAGTTCCCCCATATCAAACCCTCGTTTGGCCGAAGAAGCTTGGGGCCGCCAGGTGGTGGAGCAAGTGTAGACTCACTCGTACCGGACCCTGCACTATTGGAAACAGCCTTGAAAAACATATTGTTGATATGTGATGACTTTCCTTTGGCCGCAGGCTGGGCCGGCAAAAACCCTTCCAGCCTCTTTTGAACATATAAAGCAGTGATCAGGAGGTGCGACAACTCTAATGTTGCGGCCTTGCGCGAATCAGCCTCTGTGGGTACCACATAGGTAAGTAGAAACGTTCGTCGAGAGAGGGAGCGCCAGAGTAACGGACGCAGGCGATAAGTAAGGGTGAGTAACAACCCCTTACGAAACAGCCAAGTCTCATGTATGTCAAGGGCTTGTTGAAATAGAAGATAATTCCCCGTGCGGATGGCTTGGGCGAACTGTGAGAAAATTGGCGCCATCGACTGCATCTCTGGCCTCTGTAAGAGAGCTCGGGAAGGTAGACGCCCAAGAAGCATATTACAAGGTACCAGATAAGTAAGAATAAGCCGGCGATGCTTCTGGAAAGTTAGAGGAGTCTGCAGATAAGCCGCTTCAAGGCAACGAGACGCTCTTGTAAAGTGGTTGTTGATAAAATGGAACCGTCCCAGGTAATAGAGATACGTGACCCTCTGAGCCGCTGGGTAAAATGCTAATGGAGGGGCCTTAGCGCTGACGTTGGTAAAGAGTTGTTTGGCTAGATGAGTCTTGCGGCACTGCATCGTATTAGTATGACACTCGAATTTCTAACGGAGTGGAGGGGTACACACGGCAAATAAAAGTTTTAGAGTTAGATTCGCGAAAATGTAAACGCCGATCTTTTTCCCCTCAGGCTTGCCATAGCGCTGGCTAGAACGATCGGTGAGGCATGTGGTGAATATCTTCTGTATGACTTCTGCAGTTGTGCCAACTATGGAGGTTTGGTCATCGTCGCCCGTATCTACGGCATTGAGCTTCTTGGTCAAATCTGGACGCTTGTTCAAAGTCATCGAGAGTTTGGACAAGGAGCCACATAATGATATGCTGGTCTGCAGCATGATGGTTCCGTATGTCGGGTGATTGAGTGCTGTTGTACATGAGCTGGTGTTCGCCTTGGTTAGCCGAGCGTCAATAGCAGATGGGCGAGCGAAAGCGCTGTAAACCACGTACTTGGTTAGGCCCATGAGCAGCTGGTGCGCGCCGAGGAGGTCGTCGAAGTCTACATCTCGCCAGTATTCAAAGTAGTCCTTCGCAAAGGCGACAAATCCCGGCCAGGCAGTGCCTTGATCTTCCGGCAGATCATCCTCCTCCGGAAGACATTTCTCGACGAGCTTTGCGACGGCGTCGGCATTCCGATAGCCACTCTTCAGTTCGGCGGCGAGATTGAGGTACTGTTGGGGCAGAGGTGGTTCTACGCGAAGCCAGTCGCGGAGCCCGTGTCCGTTACGGGTTTTCAGAAAGCCTCGAATGCTAGTCAAGAACTCGATGGCTAACGACATGGCGTGTACGCTTGCAGCTGGAAGACCTCGACAGCTGCTCTAACTCCAAGGTCAACGCATTATGCTGTATGGATGAGCCGCGCGACCGGATTGGCGGCAGAGGCGTCCGTGTGCGTGCGTTTGGGAATCGATCGATGGGGTTAATCGACAGACCAGCCAGCGTTCCAGCTTCTGTATTTTCTCGACGATGCCGATTCCTGCTTGATTGTGCTTGATAGTAGCTTTGCTACCTATCCGTACCTATCCAATCAAAAACTTGGGTAACAACCCCTAACCTACCGTGACGCGCAGAAGTATAAGTACTGTAGCAGCTTGTATGCGGCTAAAGAGGTATGTTCCCACCTCGCATATGCAATGTGAGGCAAAAATGACATCATGCCTCCCAAGGCGCAACTATCACATGCATACAAACTAGTGCGGCTTATTATGCTCCGGTCAGAATCCGGCCAGGAACTGTTCAAGTCAAGCAAATACCACATGGTGATTTCTCAGTGGAAATATGGAAAATTCATCTAGGAATAGCTAAGAGGTTTCACTCATAGTAGAGATGGTAGGCAGCTCGAATCACGGGAAGGATGATTATTTGGTAAACGACGACATCATGTCAAACCATCATATCACATTGTATAAGCGCTTCCTCTACATTCCTGACTTATATACAAAATTACTCTCATACTCTGTCGATACGTTGGACAACCACAGCTGTTGCAGCTCCGCCTCCATTACAGATAGCAGCAACTCCGTACTCCCCAGGCTTAAGTTGATGAAGGAGTGTGGTTAAAATCCGAGATCCCGAACTACCCAGCGCATGGCCGAGGGATATGGCTCCACCTAGAGGGTTGACTTGAGCATTTTCCAGGCCCAAGATCTGCAGTTTCTCTCTGTCAGTGCATGAAGGTGGTATCAGAAAACGAAAGGGAGTGTTACCTTCTCGTTAGCCTTGATAACGGCTGCAAAGGCTTCGTTGAATTCCCATACAGCCACTTGGTCTTTGGTTATTCCAGCGCGTTCAAGCGCAATAGGAACGGCTTTAGCTGGGGCAATGGGAAAGTCGACGGGGTCTACAGCCGCATCTGCTGAACTGCATATCCGAGCTAGCACCCTCGAGCCTGACCCGAATTCTTGGGCAATCGCTTTATTGCCAAGCACCAAAGCGCTAGCGCCATCGTTGAGTGTAGATGAGTTGGCTGCTGTGACTGTGCCTGAGCCATCGCGAACGAATGCTGGCTTGAGAGTCGGTACCCGCTCTGGCTTGATATCCAAGTATCCCTCATCAGTGTCGACGACAGTGTCCCCCTTCTTGCCTTTAACAGTAACGGGTGCGATCTCATCTGCAAAGGCCTTATCCTTCCAAGCAGCTTGCGCACGCTCGTAGGATCGAATCGCGTACTCGTCTTGCATTTCACGGCTGATGTCGTATTTCTTGGCTGTTGTTTCAGCGCATACTCCCATGTGAAATTGATCATAGACGTCGGTCAGACCATCCTTGATCAGCCCATCCTCCATCTTGATGTGGCCAAACCCGGGCAAGCCGCTGGCTCTGGGCAGATAGTACGGAACTTGTGACATATTCTCCATTCCACCAGCCACTTGCGCTTCAGTTAGACCAAGTTGGATGTTTTGAGCGGCAAACACGACAGCCTTCAAACCAGACGCGCAGACCTTATTGATTGTGATCGCCTCGACGCTGTTGGGCAGTCCGGCGAATATGGACGCTTGTCTAGCGGGTGCCTGTCCCACCGACGCTTGCAGGACATTTCCCATATACACATCGGTAATCTTCTCGACGGGTACCTTGGACTTATCGAGGGCTGATTTGATGGCAACAGCTGCAAGCCTCGGCGCAGATACTGTGAGAAACGAGCCGTTGAACTAAGATCGATGGTCTGTTAGCCCAAGCAGGGTAAAGCCGAGCAGGAATCGGGTTCTACGAGCGTACTTTAGCTGTCGGTGTCCTAGACGCACTTATAATATATGCGTCTCGAATCTCTTGCCTGAGGGCAGTCTGCACCGAGAAGTGGCGAGTCAATATGTTGCGAGGCACGGCCGGCGAAGCGCCCAGTGCAGACCGCATGGCTGTCTGTAATACCATGTTGCGATATGTGGTTTTTTGTTAAATAAAGAGTACGGTGTACCGGTTGTGAGGTATTATGACCTGAAAGTAGAAACCCCCCGTTTTAATTCCCAAGGGAAAGGCTCGGACTTTTTAAGATTTTGAGGAGATTATACATAACTATGTTCTAGAAACGAAATGCATGGAATTCTACGTGTTGGTATACTTAGTAGTTCTCCCGACAGGTTACCGACGCTATCCTGGCCCCCAATGCCTCGGCTTGTGGCGGGAGAGGGACGGCCTAACTCCAGCTTCCCCACGTTCATTCACGCCACCTTTTCAATGGACCCACCAAAGTACCTACCTGTAGGTACCTTATTCCGATTAAATACCCCAGGTAGGTACATATATCCGAATGCATCTACAAAGCATTGAAGTTTCCGGTTCATTTATTTCTATTAGCATGATTACCCCGTAACAGTACTCCTAGGAATCCTCGACCTCAGTCTGCCGTTCGCCGCTGGCGCCCCGCCTGGTCCCTTACAAGTCACAACCTACAACATCCCGCTTTCCACGCAAACTTGCTCTTCTCGATTACATCGAAAATTTCATCTCGTCTTACAAGACCATATCATCTTGACGAGCGACGCCTTTGATATCTCGCAACCCACGATCACCTGAGGGATCGAGGGTCGTCCTGTCTTTGGATCTATCAGCGTCGCACTATCATTTCCAGCCAACCTTCTAGTCATCATGTCAACCGCAGCTCGCCGTCGTTTGATGCGAGACTTCAAGGTACAACAGGCTACTCGTATCATCGGCACACTTGGCTAATGGAATTCTTCTTAACAGCGGATGCAGACAGATCCTCCTGCTGGCGTGTCGGCATCTCCCGTGCCCGACAATGTCATGACTTGGTGAGAACAATGCCGGAAGCCGTGGGTACTCGCCATAGTTCCAGACTGACCATGGCGTATAGGAATGCTGTCATCATCGGCCCCGCTGACACCCCTTTCGAGGATGGCACTTTCCGCTTGGTGATGCATTTCGAAGAGCAGTATCCGAACAAACCACCAGCCGTCAAGTTCATCAGCCAGATGTTCCACCCCAACGTATATGCCACCGGAGAGCTTTGCCTCGATATCCTGCAGAACCGATGGAGCCCCACGTATGATGTGGCTGCCGTTTTGACGAGCATACAGAGGTAGTGATAGTTCTCAGCGTGGCTCAAGAGTTAGTGAAGCTGACTTTCCGGTCGTCTCTTAGTCTCTTAAACGATCCCAACACGGGCTCCCCTGCGAACGTCGAAGCTTCGAACCTCTACAAGGATAATCGTAAGGAATATACGAAGCGGGTGCGCGAGACGGTAGAGAAGAGCTGGGAAGACTGATGCCGTCAACTACATCTGGGCTATCCAAGCCTCTACCCGGCAGCGGGAGTTCACTACCGGCGTTGGCGTTCTGGCAGGCTGGGAGGGAGCATACTTCAAGATAGCGAAAGACAAGGCGTCATGGCAGGATCACACCCACATACCCACGACGCGAAATCTACCGGGCTGGAGTCCCCATAGGTACATATAAGTATGCGTGCTTGGTCGACGGAGTTATGGGAATTCTCTACTTTATCAATTATTTGCTTTAGGTTCACTTCGCATGAAGGCGGCGTTATCGCAAATCATCTCTATCTACTGATTTCGTATTTCCAGACCTATCTTATTTGCATGTTTCAGTGTTATATACGTACTCATCTTATCTCATCTCTAAGTTGGAATCCTAGCCTACATCCAGTGCCTGATCGAGAAGTGAGCGTGCATAAACCCGCAATTTAGATGCATAGTGGCATATGTAGAGACACCGAGTTACTAAACCTTGTACCCTGTCCGTCCTTCGACGAAGCAAGTCGACATTAGCAGGTAGGTAAGTACTTGTTACGTACAACAGGCACTGCCTCGACTGCCTATGTATCTGCTTACTTATTGTGTCAAAACAGGGTTCCTTGAAAATAAAAAATATAATTTCCACATATCCCATATAGTAGGTATGAAATGTTTTGTTTTACGTTTCTTGTTGTAAGCGACATACTTAGTAGTAGGCTTTCGATGCTTAGGCATGCTAGGTTATTACCGAACAGCTCCGTCAGACTCGGTCTTGAGGCATGCAGTATTTATTGAGTGTACACTCTAGGGTAGGAGATGCGAATGGTTTTACTCTAGATGGTAGGTGGGGTAGAGAGGGGCCCCCTTGAACCTGTGCTGGAATAACACCTGGAACCGCCTAGACATGCTAATCTCCAGGTGGCCGTAGGGGGGCGTCATTCAGGCACCCGTGGCCAAACCCCCCTCAAAACAGTGCCAGCCAACCCCCTGTCCAGACGCTGTCCACCCATGTCGTGCTCCTCCTCGCAGCCAGTCACCGATCTCAGCTTATCATTTATCTCACAGCTGTAACATACCACGCTGCCTCCAACTTACACATACAACGCGACTCTGGGTTTTTGGGCGGCTTTTCTGTCGTTTCGGCCGCACGACTTCGCTCTTTTTTTGCTCCCGATCACCAACATCCGTCCCTTTGGCCTGTTCGCCGTCTAGGCGGTCGAGCTGTGTCAGAGCACATCCAACTAGCTTCGTCGGGCTTTACATAACATGCCATAGGACTGCTCACTCTCGTTTCTACTTCTTCGCCGTGCCTCGGACCAACCTGCTCCCGTCATCCCACCACGAGCTGCGCATACCCGCGTCGACGCTACGCAACGCAACACTCCGCCATGTCGAGCGCCAACAGCATCAAGGTCGTGGCCCGCTTCCGCCCCCAGAACAAGATCGAGCTTGAATCTGGCGGTGAGCCCATAGTCAGCTTCGATGGCGACGATACTTGTGCCATCACCGTGCGCACCACCACCACCACCCCCCCTTCTATTCTCCAGGGCTCCCTGACTGACCATCGTCCTAGTCGGCCGAGGCCGCTGGCTCCTTCACCTTCGACCGCGTGTTTGATATGAAGGTGAAGCAGCACGAGATCTTCGATTATTCCATCAAACCGACCGTTGACGACATACTCAACGGCTACAATGGAACCGTCTTCGCCTATGGCCAGACCGGTGCCGGAAAGTCGTACACTATGATGGGCACCAGTATAGAAGATGACAATGGCAAAGGAATCACGCCTCGTATTGTTGAACAGATCTTCACTAGTATCCTGTCAAGTCCTCCGACCATCGAGTACACCGTCCGAGTTAGCTATATGGAAATCTATATGGAGCGTATTCGCGATCTCCTGCAACCGCAAAACGACAACCTCCCTGTCCATGAAGAAAAGAATAGGGGAGTCTACGTCAAGGGCCTTCTGGAGATATACGTCTCGAGCGTCGAAGAGGTCTTTGAGGTCATGAAGAGGGGTGGTAACGCTCGAGCCGTCGCTGCGACTAACATGAACCAGGAATCTTCCCGCTCACACTCCATCTTTGTTATCACCGTCACTCAGAAGAACCTAGAAACGGGTTCCATGAAAAGTGGACAGCTCTTCCTAGTCGATCTTGCCGGTAGTGAAAAAGTTGGCAAGACTGGTGCAAGTGGCCAGACTCTTGAGGAAGCCAAGAAAATTAACAAGAGTTTGAGCGCACTGGGCATGGTCATTAATGCCCTCACGGATGGCAAATCTTCACATATCCCCTATCGTGACTCCAAATTGACCAGAATCTTGCAAGAATCCCTGGGGGGTAACAGCAGGACTACCCTGATCATTAATTGCTCACCCAGTAGCTACAACGATGCCGAGACGCTGAGTACGTTACGGTTCGGCATGAGGGCCAAGTCGATCAAGAATAAAGCCAAGGTCAATGCCGAACTCAGCCCTGCAGAGCTTAAAGCCATGTTGGCCAAGGCCAAAAACAACATCACGAACTTCGAAAATTATATTGCGACCTTGGAAGGTGAGGTGCAACTTTGGCGCGCCGGCGAGTCGGTTCCAAAAGACCGCTGGGTACCGCCACTATCGGAAGGCGCGCCAATAGCAAAGGCTGATACCAAAGGTCCACGGCCATCCACGCCGTCACGGCTCCTTTCAGATAGTCGCTCGGAAACGCCCGCGCTAACGGATCGTGCTGGGACTCCTGGTCTCCCTATGGATAAGGACGAGAGAGAAGAGTTTTTGCGAAGAGAAAACGAGCTTCAGGATCAGCTGGCAGAGAAGGAGTCCGCTGTAGCAACCGCCGAGAAGTCTCTTCAGGAGTCTAAGGATGAATTAAGTTTTTTGAAAGAGCACGACAGTAAAGTTGGAAAGGAGAACGAGAGGTTGACGACAGAGGTTAACGAGGCCAAGATGCAACTTGAGCGATTAACATTTGAGAGCAAAGAA
The DNA here is from genome assembly GCA_022578775.1 of Xylaria venustula. Classification (NCBI taxonomy): domain Eukaryota; kingdom Fungi; phylum Ascomycota; class Sordariomycetes; order Xylariales; family Xylariaceae; genus Xylaria; species Xylaria venustula. The sequence continues at coordinate 335,216 of MU389358.1, read as the reverse complement.
GCCCAGATTACTATGGATGCCCTAAAAGAGGCTAACTCGGAACTCACCTCAGAACTCGACGAAGTCAAGCAACAGCTCCTGGATGTGAAGATGAGTGCGAAGGAGACAACCGCAGTTCTGGATGAGAAGGAAAGGAAAAAGGCTGAAAAGATGGCCAAAATGATGGCCGGTTTTGACTTGGGAAGCGACGTATTCAGTGCTAATGAGCAGTCTATCGCTAACGCGATAGAACAAGTCGAGGCTTTATACCAGCAAAGCTACGAAGGCAACCCCATCCCATCCGACGATTTACAGGACATCAAAGCGAAACTTGTAGAAACACAAGGTATTGTTCGGCAAGCCGAGCTCTCACTTTATAGCGGCGTTTCTGGCGATGCAGAGGCACGTCGGAGGATAGAACTAGAGAGTCGCCTAGAAAGTTTACAACAGGAGTATGAGGAACTCCTTGCGCGCAATCTTGGGGATGCCGATGTTGAAGAGGTTAAGGGTCGACTGCAGAAGGCGTATGCCAATAAGCAAACTACACAGATGGAGTTAGTTGATGAACTGAAAGCGGATATTGCTCAAAAATCATCTGAGAACGCTCGGATGAAGACCCTGATTGAGGAACTGCAGTCTCGCATCAAGTCAGGGGCTGCAGCAGCTCCCGGTCTTGCGAACGGGAAGACTATCCAACAGCAGATTGCTGAGTTTGACGTGATGAAGAAGAGTCTGATGCGAGATCTACAAAACCGATGCGAACGCGTTGTCGAGCTCGAAATTTCGCTTGATGAGACACGAGAACAGTACAATAATGTTTTGCGGTCATCTAACAATCGCGCACAGCAGAAAAAAATGGCTTTCCTGGAGCGCAACCTTGAGCAGCTGACCCAGGTCCAACGCCAGCTTGTAGAGCAAAATAGCAGTCTCAAAAAAGAAGTCGCCATCGCCGAGAGAAAGCTTATTGCCAGAAATGAACGCATTTCAAGCTTGGAAAGCCTGTTGCAAGATAGCCAAGACAAGTTAATTGCGTCGAACCACCGGTTTGTGCCCTTTACAAATAGGAATCAATATGTATTAACAGAGGCTGCAGGTTCGAGACACAGCTCTCTGCTGTCAAGGAACGTTTGGAAGCAGCTAAGGCGGGTTCAACCCGTGGCCTAAACACGGCATCTGGCGCTGGCGGATTTAGCTTTGCCAATGCGGGCAGTCGCATTGCGAAACCACTTCGAGGAGGCGGTAGTGAGGCACCTGCTCAAGCTCCCACCATCGCTAATCTACAGAACGAAGGCAATGCGAGTAAGAGAAGCAGCTGGTTTTTCCAGAAATGAGGCGATGAATGGTAGATATTGCGGATTCTCGAATATCCACGCGCAGTTTGATGTGGAAATGCCGCGTTATTGCAGGAATATTATACCCTCATAAATTTTTTGTTACTCGATCTTGGAATTGGCGTCAAGAAATTCCCTTGTTCTTGAATGACGGTTATGTGGGAGAGATATCGGATTCCCCTAAAGGTGGATAGCCCCAATATCGCTACAAGTCGATGTCTTGATGAGAGGGTGTAGAGCCAGCGACTACGATATGGGACAATGAACGGGCAATGCGAGATGCTTCACCGCTCGTTCTGCTTCTGCTTCTTTTTCCTTTGTTTGTTGGTCCCGCCTGGAATGCGTGCATCATGCCGACATGCAGACATCAGGGGTCGGGGACTTTGAGTAACTGACTAAACTGCGATGAAGACCATGATGGGTGGGTGGGCTTTTACTGAACGAATTGTATGGATAGAAAGAAGGCTACATCCGAGTGGATGGCATGCATGCCAATAGACAAACCTCTATATTCCACGGTTCTCTCCCGTTGGTTCCTGATTGCTACTATGTGCGTCACCTCTTGCTCATCAGGGAAAGGGGCCAAAAAAAAAAAAAAGAACGAGCGGCTGGGGACGAGGGGAGTATGGCACGTAGAGATAGATTGGTTGCGATTCATACCTCGTCGACGTAGCTTACCAGCGAGAGAAGAAAAAAGCGACAAGAAGCTGCTCGCTCTTGAATCAGTTCCTCAGGATACAGCTCTGTTATATCCTAACCACCGTAAGAAAATGATATCAGATGTACTTAATGTATACCTACAATGATAACATGTGAATGAAGCAGATTACTTACGTTAATCAAGAGCCAAAGGCTTCTCCATTGAGATCTGATCTTTGCACAGATTATAAAATGGACTTGGCGGGATTGAGATCAATAAATAAATGGAAGTATCTAGGGTCTATATACATAACATAATACTCAAGGCTCAAAGAGTAGTCTACATGTAGTACATAAATAGGTACGTAGGTACTCGGCTGTGTAAGCAGATAAACAAGCAAGCTTGCTTAATCATATCCGTCTGTCCGTCTGATATTCATTCCTCTTCTCGAATCGTAACATGCACGGCGACGCCGTCTTTCCTCTTCCCTTCTCTTCTTTATCAAGTAACGGCGAGGAAGCCCCGAGGTGTATAGTGATGTGTTAGCCAAGTCTTTCCGCCTGTGGCAATGGCAAAAACGTAGCAGCCTGCTGTCAACTGTTTCAGTCGCCCCTATCTGAGTCCAGGTCCATCTTTTCGGTTGTTTCCCTTGGGAGTTCGGCCGAGCCGGTTGTTGAGCTTACTTCTGTGCTCCTTCTCGTGTCATAAGTACTAAGCATTTCAGATTTTTCATCGCCTTCTCCCATATTACCGAGCACGTTCTTCTGGTCACCCTTCTGGGGTGTGGATGTCTGGTCTCTCGAGACTTTAGGGGTTGTCGGGACGATCACATTGAGAACGCAATCATCCAAATGCTCATAGAATTCCTGCGCTGTAGAAAATCGGGTTTGGCAGATCGAGCATTTGGCATCTCCACCGTTGCGAGAGCTACTTCCGCTAATGATCATCTTCCGACTGTTCGGGGGTGTTTGCTCGACATTGTGTACAGCGGTTAGGTGCCGCTTGAAGACATCGGCGCGATTAAATGCCTTCTCATACGCCGTTCCTGGACCTGGACAAAATGGGCATACCATTGTCCCTTTGTAATGGGTAAGAGCATGTCTATTCTTGTCATACTTACGGGCAAATCCTTTGGTATGGTATTCGCACGTTTCTATCGGACACTTTTCTGGTCGCTCTTCTTGGTGCGTGAGCATATGCGCTGCTAAGTCCTTGAAGACCCGACCACAATCCGGGTGCGGACAACGATTCCTATTGTCCTCAGCCTTAGATATGTTGGGGCTGCTATGAACGGTGCTCTCCAATGATGGTGGCACGGATGGTGCCAATATGGGCCCCTGAGGTGGCGCAGGAGCAAGCCTGGGGGCTTCCAGGAAGGACGGCTGTCGAGGCAACGTGTAGTCCTCTATCATCCGGACTTCATTTTCGTCCTCCCCACTTGAGCTGTCGTTCTCGTTGATGTCGATTGACTGACGCACCTCGCGCATCCAGTCCTTTAAAATGGACATCGGGGGCCAATCGCCGCTCGCCTTACCGCTCCTGTGGGGGTGAAAGTGTGCTCGTCGTAGGTGAGCTGCAGCGTTATAGTAAGCACCATATTTCTTTTGGGTAACACATGCTTTGCATTTAGATAGAGGGATGAGTGGCTGCGGTGCGTTTGAGCTCGGGTTAGGCGGTTCGGTGCAAACCCATCGTTTTACTAAAGCGGCATGCTTCGCATCAGTATGCCTCCGAAGCTCGTGTTCGCCGCGAAAGCCTTCAGGGTATTCACTGCATTTCTGGCAAAACACCCTGCGGAGAGGCGGGCGTTGATACGAGGTCCTTAACTTCGTAGGGGAACTGAGGCCGCGTGCTATTGCGCGTGTGAAGGCGGGGCTTTCCGCTACCGTGTGTCTCCTTTCCTGCTGCATTCCGTAGACAGATTGTAACATATCCTGGTCGCCTCTGTTCGCCCAAGGGTCTATTGGTCGCCATTCGGAGATAGACCTGCGGGGTTCCCCAGCCTCACCAACGACTGCCGGCTGAGTGTACGAAATATGGCGGTATATGGGCGTCCGCTGTCGGAAGAACCCGTTGAACCCGACATTGTCGACCAAATATCCGCTTCCCAGTCCAAGCAAGAAATCTTTAGTCGAACGAATACCCCATGCAATCCACTCCTCCTTCCGAATTGCAGACAGTGATGTAGCAAATAAAGCACGTTCATTCCCATCCATTTCTAAAACTGGGCTGTCGAGGATCATTGGAGTGGACCACGCGAATACATGAACCAGTGCCTTATACACGCTATGCATTGCCATTGCGCCCCCGGAGATGGGCAATCCGTTCTGAGCCTGAGCAGGAATAGTTCGTGATGGCGTCGAAATGAGATCGGCTAGGATTGTCCTCACTATGCTAAATAGGCAGAGTGAGATGAACATGGCGAGCCAGCCTTTGGGGTCAGATACGACTCTTCGCATCGTTGCACCCTCGAAAGACTGTAAAAATTGAGCCATACAGTTATAGATCAGCCGGTTACGGCTATCGTAATCCATATCATCAGGAAGAAGCTGGGCATTGACAATATTGACTTCTGTTCGTATCGAAGGCTCTGGCTGCTGTAAATCGTAAAAAAGTATCTCTCGTAAGAGTAATTTGGCGCGGTACAAGACCGGGTATTGTACAGCTTCGGACTCCCTGCTCTCTGACATGAAGCCCGTAAGTCTAAAAAGCTCCCAAAACTGGAATGGAACACCTTCAGTATTCCAGCTGGCGGCGAGTACTTTGAGTACTGGCGGCGGATAGTCTTTCGGTTCCTTCGAATAGGTCGCCAATGTAGGATTCGGCATGGGCAAAGTGGCCAGGTCCTCGGTCCACCAAAACCCATCATTAAAATCAAGATGAGTCTTGACCAATTCTACCATATTTTGATTCACGAGGTAGGTCCTCTCAAGGTATTCATTCATGTTTCGCCGCCTTGCCATTGGAGACGTGACAGGTGTGTGAGTTTGCCTCGGAGAGAGGGCTTCTATTTTACAGTCAGACAATATGATTGAATTGCGATAAGACAATGAACTTACCTGGTAGCATGTAGTCGGCCAAGTTAGCCAGGGGGCCGCGGTGACATCCGAGAATAGTCCAGAACTCATCACCAACAAGATTCGAGTCCTTAGAGCAGAATGAGCATTCGTCTCTCGAATCACACTGGGACCTGTCAGCTCATTCACACGTCTCTAGTGGCGGTAATTAGCTTACTGGCTTGGATTGTACTTTACAGCGAAGGCAAGGGCCCGTATCACGAGGTAGCCTAAGTTCACCGATAGACTCTAACCTGGAATGACCCATTCTACTTCGTTTGAGGGGTGGAAGCATTGGATCAACTTCTGCCTCCGTTTGTAGAGAGTTCCGGTGCTGAGATGGAAATTCATTTACTGGAGGATACCCCGGCACTGAGCCTCGACGGTCTCCGGGTTGATTCATCGAGGCTAAGCTTGGCAACGTGGACGGCACTGACAAGCGTGGTAAAGGGGCAGGAGAACCCTGTTTGAGATTATCTGTGCCGAAGACCCTAGGTTGCGTTGAATCCGAGAAGGCCAGTGGCAATGCATTAACAACTGGAGGCCCCAGTTCTCTTTTTAAAGGATTCACATGGCGCTTCATATGCTCCTCTCGATCCTCCACCGTCGAAAACCCATAAATTTGATGGATGCACTCATCATGCGAACATTTGAATGAAACCTGACGCCTCGAGATTAACGGCACCGAACCTCTTGTCCTCCATCCTCGAAAGACAGGGTCATAATGCGAAATGTTCTGTTCTAGCCATGAAGCGTAGCCTGGAGGAGCCTCGCCATGGGGAGTGAGCCTCAAAGCTTCCAGGAACCTTGCATTGTAAAGATCGTGGCCTATGTTTGCCGTGTAAGATTACATAATTAAAGATCAACTTTACATATATAGAGCAGAACCATACCTTCATCAATTAGATAGCTTTCAATGCATTCGCATTGGTACTGGAGTGACCGGGCTTCCTCAATTTCACAGAGAACAGGAATATTACCGGACAAATCTTGGCAGAATGCTCACATTAGTACCACTAAGCCAGTAAATGGGTGACGCGACGACGCATCTATTAGTGTAACCAAGGAAAAGGAAGGAACATGGTCACATACTTTGACTGCGCGTATACGCTTCAAGAGCACTGACTTTATGCCGTAGCATAGCCAGCTCATGGCGACCACTGTGTATAGGCCTATACGGAAGCCTCGCGGACAGCTTGACCTGTATCTCATCTTGCTGAGCAAAAAGGCTTCGGATCGTGGGGTCCAAGTAAGGGTCAGGGCCAGGTGCCGCCACCGAAGTTTCCCGGGTATCCAAGATGGATCCGCGGCGATCTTGTCGCGGCTCAAAAGGGTCTGTGGCCATCTATCCAGGAATTGTTATGACCTTATAAATGATTCTTTTTCCTTTGCTTTGTTTTTTTGATTTGGCATTTCGGGACACAATTCGCCAATTCACCTATTCACCTTCGCCTAATACGCACCTTCGCCTAAGACGCCTATTCGCCTACCCTCCCCAATCCTCACCTCATGGGCCGCGGAGGCCGGTACGGTTGACGGGAAAACCTCTCGCCAGCCGTGTCTGTGAAGCAAAAAAAGGATCAGGCTGGTGCTCCAGGTGGTTGTGCCCTGTGGACGGGCTCGGCGATAGTTTTGCGACTGTCCACCTCGCTGAACTCACTCTCGCACTGGCGTCTTAAATGTTCTATAACTAAAGACATTAAATCCGGTTTGGCGAGGGGTTGAAAACAACCAAAACCACAGTTTTCGGAGGTTTAGAGCCGGTGTCTAAAAACACCAGGAGAGTAGAAAAACGATATCAGATTATCCTTGGGATGAAATGTTCATCATCTTAACATGGACCAATGACAGACCAGTTGCAGAATTCGTCTGGTCCAAGTTTTGATGTACAGGATGTACAGGAGGGAGACAGCAGGTGGATTGAACTTAGACCGGGATGGTCCAGCTGGTCGTGGAAAAGCGCGGGCTGAATGGAGAAAATATTGGGGTAGTCACACTCTTATTTCCTGGCCTGGCCTGTTCGATGTTTTGTGCTCTGGCGCAAGTGTCTCGGTATCAGGTTAGCAGGCGAGGCAGGTAACCAGTAAAGAATCCCGCAGGGAATCAGATAATCAGGTAAGCAGAACCGGCATCAAGTACACGATAAGTAGGCGCTATGTACCACTGATATGTGTCGAGCATGTATAAGTATATGTAGGTAGGGAGGTGGGTAAGCAGTAACGGGCGTTAAGCAGGTAGGGAAAGAAGTGAGATTGGATCGAGAAGAGACGGCAGGCCAGGACGGCAAACTGGCTGATGGTTAATGGTTAATGGTTAATGGCTAATGGCTAATATTTCGACGAGAGCAGAAGGGCAGAGGCTGGCAGCGAAAACCTCAGACAGACAGATACTTGTCCCTATCTAGGTAGTGTACAGTAGGTCGATGGTGGGTCGTAGCCGGCGACGATGGATAGATTAACCACAAAAAACCCCCTGGTAGCGTTTGGTGTATGTATAAGTATGCAGGCTCGGCAGGCACTAGTTGGTTATGTCGACGTCGCTAGTGTAAGTAAGGCGAGACTTCTAGCCCCCGGCACTCCCCAGCTTGCCCCTGCCCTGCCATGCCCTGTTCTGCCCTGCCCTGCCCTGTCAGAGCCCTGTCAATCTGTCTCTGGTTGTCTTGTCTTGTCTGTCCCTGCACGGCTGCCCACCTATGATACCTATACCTGGTGTTGCTCTACAGTAGCCTCTAGGGTAGAGACAAGCACGGATCGCTCTACAGTAAACTGCCCCGGCCTTAGTAGTAGTTGTACTCGTTAGCATGCCCTCACGCAAGGGCAGGTGTTCTCGTGATACTGTCTACTTACTTTGTATACCTACATCCTACATCGCATCTCATTCTCATCGACTGTCTGCATGTAGTACATCGAGATACCTACCTACTGACATCCTATACCACTCACTCTCTTATCCGGAGGTATACACATACTACAGTAGGTAAGTACCGTAGTATATTACCTACGAAGTCCCAGTTGACATGACTAACAAAACACGCTACTCATTGACCCATTGGCCTACTGAGCATCGAGTAAGTAGGTGGCATTGCCGGAGTCTCTGTAGACATAAGATGTGGATAGTTAGTACCCTTTAAAGTACGGTTCTAAGGAAAACTGTAGATAATACAATATGAATCAACCGCGCCGAAGAATTGTGCAATAGAACTTGGGTGGGCCAGCAGCAGACACCTAGACCACGCTACCTGTAGATAGATCCCTGATTCGGCATAGCTCGTGTGTGCTACAAACTACACTAGTGTGGAGCCACCGTAAAGAGAAATAGGTAAAGAATGAAAAGAATGAAAGAATGGGAAAAAAAAAAAAAAAAAAAAAAAATAGAGGAGCAAAGCAAGGGTCCGACCAGTAACTGGCAGCTTAATGCTATAGGTAATACTACATATAAGTACACAACACAATGTCAGTGGTTTGCGTGAAGGCGTGATGTAAGTATATACTTATTTAGGTAAAATGCCTAGATGTATGCATGCACATGTCTAAGTGCTGGCAGATTGTTGGATACTGTAGGGCGCAACTCACTTATAGGTATTAGTAATAAGTCGCCGGTATAGGCATACAGAGATCTGTGTTACAGGTACACGTTGGGATACAGTAAATAGTGTCTTTCATATACCGTGAGACAGAAGTAATAAATTGGAATATTTCTTTATTATACATTATGAGACAGAAATCTCTCCATGAAAAGGGCAAGAGAGAGATACTCAAAGTTGGAGTACTAGAGAAGCTCGGACACCCCTCAGCCAACCGCAGGGTGAGACAAGGCCAGGTGGTAGTGCTAGAAGTAGGGCGCATGGTTCACTCGGCTGATAATGCATGGCAATGAATACGGTCAACTGAAAATATAGAAAGGAATGAACTAGATACGGTATAGAGCAGATACAGTATGTGCAATACTTACATGCCTAGATATACACTACCGTAGTTCAAGGAACCAGAAGTGAGCTGGAGACTCAAGTGGCCAATAAATTCCAAGTTGAAGGACTGGAAACGAATGATACGAATATTGATACAATGGCTGCTATAGCAAAGAAGAGAAGAGGAAAATCTAAACCACTTGCCAGGTCACATTCTGCTAGAACTTGTCCAGCAACGTCCACTATTGTCTCGGTGTTCTCGGTGTGGATTATACCCATCCATATACACAGTAGGTATGTAGAGGTCAGGCAGTCTTCGTTTTAGACAGAGACAGCTAGACTACACTAGAGTAACGTCGAATCGATCTAGTCAACGATTATAGGTAGACTATGTAACTATAGTAAGATGGGAGATAGCCTCTTGTCTCACATGTACATATATGTCGGTTCATACATTTATGTATCATGCCACTTATTCACATAATGCCGCACCCAGTTCGAAGAACAGTATATAAACGCACACATGAAGCGGTTGCAACAAGCAGATTTGCGAAACGAAGCACCGCACGAGAAAAAATCATCCAAGACTATCCTGAATGGGTACCATATATGCGGTTGCTGATGGCCCTCCCGCTCTCTTGGCACAGACCTACATGCCATGATCGATTGGGTGTTTAGGGTGTTTCGTCAAAACCATTATACATCCTAATAAGAGTCTCAACATCGAGCCCCAGGTGGCAGCATCGTACTATGTCGGTGTCAATGTCAGTCAGTAGGGTCGTAGTACTAATGTAGGTCGAAATATAATAAGCCCGTACGTACGCTACCTGGCTGTGATGTGCGAATGAAAACGTAGGGTAAGATGGAGCAGAGGGGGCAAAGGGACCAGACAAGCCTAGCCTCTCAACATTTTCACTCTCTCTCTCTCTCTCTCTCTCTCTTCCTCCCCTCCACCTACGCTACAGTACCTCGAGTACTTAGTAGGCAGTGTACACGTGCAATCGTTCGCTTGCTTCGTGCAGACAGTCAAGGCTGCCGAGCTTTAGCTGAATGCTTAAGGCAGGTAGATAGCCAAGGAGCGGCACCTCCGCACATTGTGAGCCGGGCTGAGGAGTGCTCAGGTGATCATGACGGCCGTGATTGGTGTGTGCGTTCTGCAAACGATTGCACAGAGTGTCACGGTACATGATACCTGGACAACCGATCCAGGCGGCGCCAGTACGCCCAACGCTCACTGTCGCCGTTTCGATGCTTTCGTGCCTCCTCGCCTCCTCATTGGGCTGATAAGGGCTCGATCGAGAGACTGTTCACCCACATTCTACCGTGGTCAGGCTGGCATCAGCTCGGCATTCAGGAGCTGTATGGCCGGATCATACCGTAGCAACAACGGCGCGAGCGAAGCTAACCCATCTGGATATATTATTTAATATGCGACGGCACCAGATGTAAGCACTTACTGTAGTGCAGTCTACTGTAGGCAGTCCCCTCCGTTGCGGGCCATGATCCTATCCCATACCGGTTAGTCGGTAAGCTGAAAGCGACAACAGTCAACTGCTATCTCCGAAATGCCCTTTGCGATTTAGTTTAGTGTACTCCTCGGTACTTCTCTGGATCCAATTGGTACGTATGTAGGTATCAGTATGCAATGTCGCAAAAGGGCCTGGAGTGTACCTACACTACGAAGTACACCTTTGGGCGAGACGGACCAGGCAGGGAGGTCAGGTAGGTATTTGTCGTTGCAGGACCGACTGAGTAGGTACACTATGGCCGTGAATTGTCGGGTAATAATTGCCTCACAAGCTCCAGCCTCCCCCGTTTCCATCTGCAGTAGTACCAAGCTGGACCTGTGATCGGCACTCCCCCAAAGTGGCCGTTGGAACGTTCCCGTCGTTGACGTTCACTTGTCTTGATTACCTGCAGGATAAATAGCAAACTCGTCAAACAGATCTCGCGAAACCAGGCTGCCCTGGCACTGCGGTTCGAAACACACATAACGACCTTCGTCCAACATGGCACACGAAGTGACAACGACCAACCCAGCCGCTAGTAATATATCAAGCCCAAGTGTCACTATGGCATCGACGGCCCCTCCGCCGCACTCCGAGCGTGATCATATGTTTTTTTTTCTCTTCGATTTAGCGTGTAGTGTAGGTATCTCCAGCAAATGTGATCTCCTCAGGCCTTGGTTTCATAGCAAGACGGGGGCTTCTTCTGGGACAAATGAACACGTAGACAGGCGAGACAGGCAGCTGCTGGAGTGGTTACAGGATCATGCCGTCCCAGACAAGCACGACAGTGCGGCACATATCAGACGGACAGCTCCCGCAAAGAACACCTTGTGTGTCCTCTCCCGTCCGTCCCTCTGTCTGTCTATCTATCTATCTATCTATCTATCTATCTAGGTACCCATCCGCCCACCCTCCCTCCCACGACATGCCCATCAGCTCAGCTGTGCGCGTTGATCGCTTGTGGATGTGGATGTGGAATTGTCTTGGGAGGGGATTAAGGGAGGGAAGTGGTGCGTTACACTGAGCCGGTAGACACGCCGAACGCTTTGGGTCGCTGATCCTTGCCTCGTTGGGATCCTGCAGCTTTTTCAACGGCATTAGCAAACCTGAAAGTGCCGAGCGAAGCTTACCGGCCCGCTCTGGCGAGATGAGCCCATTCTTCTTCTCGCTGGGGCTGCCGAGGGAAAGTATACACTACTCGACAAGGATCTGCAATTCGTTTCTTTCGTGGGGCCATTGGAGATAGCTGCTCGTGCTGCAAGTTTCTTCGCAGGGCTCGGCAGGGTAAGGCAAAACAAGGCGAGGCTTTTCTTTTTATTATGTTCTTATGATTTCTGCCTTTATTCCCTTAGACTTATTCCCCCCCCCCTCCTCCACCCTTATCCGGTTCGCTCACCCTTTCCCCTCATCTTAGGGCAGCTGATCGCCATCCTGAATCATGACGGGCCACCGAGATAACAAGTCTGGAGCTTCCCCTTCACATTCTATAAGTACACTACAGCTACTGTTTCTTTTCAGCTGCTTCAGCTCCGCACATTGTTAGTGATTTACTGGAGATTAGTGTCCAGCCACGTAGCGAACGCCCGGAAAACGTCGGGGTACCGTCCAGGAAATCTAAATTAGCTTAGGTATATAAGTATCGTACGGCAGTCAAAACTGCCATCACCGACACTCAGTATATACATCAATGTCTTAAAGCAGCAAGCGGGCATGGTGAGATATGCAAAGGGAGGGGAGGGGAGTCAGAGGACGTTTGAGCGTAATAACGCCGCAGCTGGGATTCGGCCGAGGTGGGATCACAAGAGTCTAGTCTAGTCCGCGCTCGATTCATCGGTCCACCGCCAAACCAGCGGCCAGGAAGCGTGTTGCGGACAGAGTCCGTCCCATGGTAAAGGCGGTCAAGTGTCAGAAATGGTCCGAGATGGATGAATAGTCGATATGCCTACACTAGATACCCGCCCACACTGCACTACGCGTACAGGAGACATTCAACTACATACCTACCTACCTGCTGTAGCTAGGCAGATACTGTAGTGTAGGTATGTACGTAGCTATCTCATTCTCCGGCGGGCGGCAACGAGTTGACGTGCTTGAAATGTGTCCTAGCGCATACGGCTCATGCCTTTCGCTACGGCTCTCTTCGAATCAACGTCCGGGATTCCGGCCGTCACATCTGGGATCGCGCGTCGCCAAGAAATAGGGTGCAGATAAGTGTGAACCGATATACAGCGTCGAGCGAGTGCCTGGCGAGCCTGGTCCGGGTAACCTCTTTTTGTTTCACATACCGTGCACTACAGGATACCTATGGTAGGTAGACTAGATTGTATACTACCTATCTAGATATCTAGATCTATACATCTGTCTGTCATCTTCACCCCTCAACGAAACATCTGTATAGACAAACTTGAACTAGTCATGAGGGAGCACACTCCGCATGTTCTGCTTTTGGCAATGCCCGTTTCCCGTCGCCATCTGCTAGGTATCTTACTGAAACTCTTGTTCGCTCACCTGTAACATGTAGACTTACTTACCCCTTCCCACTTACCATTGGACAGAAGCACTGGGGGCAGCCGCTTATTCTGGTGAGATTTTTTATGAAAATTCGGCAGCATTAGACGAGCGCTGGTTGATCTATTCAGCTTCCTGACTGGGGCTGTGCGGCCGAAAAGGCCCATCTTTCCTCCAAGAGAGAGCTCTCCTCCTCTTTGCCTTGCCTTCAGCTGGCCCCCAACATCTACTAGACTTGATCTAGAGGCGCCCTGCATCGGCACTCTCTGTCTGGATGGTTGACAATTACCTCCCCTAAAAGTACTTTCGCTGGACAGTTAATGTACCTTGCTCTGCTTTGCGCTTGCTTTCAACTTTTGCCGCGCAGTGGTGAATCATCGTATACGACACTTCTTCACTACCTACACTATACTTACCCTGGACTCGTGTAATCTTTGGGCTGACGTATACCCTACCTCGCCTACCTTATGTACTTGACTATGCGATACCTACCTTTTCTACACTAAGCTACTGTCGACAGGGCACGAACTCAAGCGGGCCCTTTGTCTGGTAATCCCTCCCCGAAAGAGCTCTAGGGTAACTCGCTATCCTGATCCTCCAGCCTCAAAATCTGCTACCCCAAGTTTCTCACGAAGTGCCGGCCCAATCAGATTGCTGATAGCTGTCACGGGAGAGGCGTAAAAAAGTGCCTTTTAGGTGCGGTCCTAAAGCGCCACATTCTTACAGTAGCTCGCTCGCGGAAGGATCATCCCAATAATTATCATTGCGTATAACGGACACTTATCGCTTTTTTATGTAAACACCTAGGTATGTCGGTACTCATTTTACAATGTCGCCTATGTACTATCTCCATGAATGATTAGATCATAAGCAGTGTGTTTTCCCATGTGTGGCAATTAGTGACAGGGGATAGTCGATGAGAGCCGGAGGAGCGGCGCAGCACATACCTATATCGATGATATCGCTGTAGTTCACAGATATAGCCTCGGCCCACGACTTCTTCAAGTGGTTTCGCGTTACCTCTATCGTAGGTAAATTCGAACAAAATGAGACGTGCTAGTTATACCCCATTAGTATAAACATAAACACGGGCAGGTCCTCTTAATACTGTATCAGCATGCGCTACAGCAGCAGTGGCCGTTGAGCTTGACGCCGACGGGTACGGGCATAGTCTCACATACGCCCTATACTGAACTCTGTACGAAACAAGAGACTATGTATACTCGCATGACGTGGTGACACCTGTCCATTATAGATAAGATAGATGAGATAGATAGATAGATAGATAAATGGAGAGACAGTATGAACCCCATGCAATTAGGGTATTGTCGCGCGTCGCACGCTTAGACAACAGAGTAGAAAGAGAGGAGAAATATTGACATCTTATTATAAGAAGATGATTAAATTACACCAGTGAAGCGCAGCTAATTAAAGGGGCTATGTGTTGAATAGACCTACATGTTTCCAAGTAAAAGGAACGATAAAAAATTAAGCCCCAAATAAAATGAAGTTTTTAAGTCAAGTGACCGAGACTTACAAGCCATAGAGTGTAGAGACGGCTTCATGCCCAAGTCTCTAGGGGACACAAATTTAATATACCAGGAAAGAATTTTAGATAGACAGAATATCAAATAGACAGATGAATAAGCCAGAAGTTTATGACAGTTGGCACAATGCAGGCAATGAGACAGACATATTATCTGCCCGCCTGCCCACCCATCAGATACCAAGACAGGAAACCTTGCGTCTACCAGCTCTACTTTAACTAATAATAAGAAAAGGCATTAATATTCTCACGGTAACGTAGACAGCATTTGAACCTTAGAAACAAAGAAGAAACACAAGAAAAGCACTACCGAGGAGAGATACTAGGTACCAGCAAACCCAAGAAAAGGGGGGGAGCGCACCGCAGCAGTTCATACACAGCCATAATCAACATCTCTCTACAAATGAAGGCCTATGCTGTATTTCTTTAGTAAATAGACGATAGTCTACAACTATTTAACCATAAGGTGGGCGTCGTACATGACCGCACATCACAAGTATTATAAACATTGTTCTTTTCGTTCTACCTCTGTTCCTCCCCTAACTTTTCCTAGATCTATTCCCAGTGAGGTCGATACAATACCCAAAGGCCGAAGACTGGCGATCTGAGAGAATCCGATTACCACTGAATAATCATTTATCCCTACTCGTACTCACTTACTCACCACACAGGTATTTGCGTGCCCAAACACTTATACACACACACACACACACACACACACACACACACACGTACTCAGAATATACTGAAGAGCATGAACTGTATCAAAACCACCCTCGCACAATTTAATCACCAAAGCCAAACACAAATGAAAAAGACTCATAAATGTCTGAAGTTCTTTTTTTCTTCTTTCTATTTTTCTATTTCCCATTGTCACTCTATTCACCGTGTCCTCTAATGTCATATTACCCCCCCTCTCCCCCTTCCCGTCTCGCCTCTTCATTAGATATACAGATAGATAGTTCGCTATAGATGAATGAAGCAACAAAATAGCTGCTGTCAACCCCGAGTTTTCTTTTCTCGAGAAGGAAAATGTTGAGCAGCACAGTGGTTGTTCTGAGTGATATACTCACCGACGCAGTGAGGAAAAGGGATGAAAAAAAGGCCCCGCTTGTCTATCACAGGTTTCTATACTGTAGTGAACAAGAAACGGACCGTTCAAGGGCTGCCATGCCAGTAATGATTAATGTATTGATCAACCCCCCCTGGGGCCCTTTGGGGTGAAGTTCTTCACTCCAGTTGTGCCCATCTCTTCTCGCGCAGCGGCACCTCTCCCTTCTGCGACCCATCCATCGCGTCTCGCCAGGCCCAGTACTCCCCCAGTCGGACCTCGGCATACTGGGCGTAGTCGAAGTCGATGTGGGAGATGGTGGCCTGGATCAGGGACCATATCCCCCAATAGAAGCCCGGCACGCCCCGGAACATGTCCACCTCGGCGAGGAGCCTCTGCGCTTCAGCTTCCTCATCGATCGCACTCCCGTTTTCTGGGGACTTTTTCTCAGTCAGGCTGAAGTAGGTATGTATGTACTCGCGGATGAACTCGAGCCGCTGTGCCCGTGTTGGCAGCACACTGAAGTCGCAGTCGAAGCCACCCCACTCAGCGAAGTGGTTCGCGAGGTCGAAGGCGGCAGGCGACGGCGTCGCATATTCGTAGTCGATAAAGTTCACCGAGGGTTGTTGGTGCAGGCTATCCTGGCAGGCTTCGCGAATATCACTAGTCCCATTCAGCTTGGTTCCGGGACCTTTTGGCTCGATAATAACGTTTCCGCTCAGCAGATCGCAGTGGGCGAAGACGAGCTATGACTGAGAGTCAGTTATGTCTACGTTCAGACAAAGGGGGAAGCATAGGTTCCTTTCCATTGTCTGGAGACCTAAGGGTAAGCAACTTACGCCATTCTCTCCCAGCCCAGGTCGCTGGCTCAACTTATCAACGAGCCATGATAGCTGTTCTTGTAATTCAGACTGCCTTGTGCGCTGGGCTTCTGTCTTGGTGGGCAATGCTCTTATCCATTTCTGCATAACAGTCCATACGTTCGGTGTGGGTTTGCTTGGTGCAATAAGGTTGGGAGACGACGAATCGTGACATCCATTTGTAAGGCCGTTGTTCCCCGTGTTCGTCTCGTACAGGCAAGGCACAGTAGCATGCCACTGAGCTATGCGCCGGGCCACGGCGAGGTATATGGAGGGCTCACGCAGGTCGGCGGGTTGGCACACTCTGCCCTGGATGAAACAGTACATCATACCGTTGCTAAACCGAGCCAGGAGCTTGGGGGCCAGGCCGTACTTCATGAGCTGTTCGTGGTTTTGGGTCTCGCGGTGTCGGTCTATGATGACGTCGGTGCCATGGCCGTAAGCTCGCAGTAGGATGGCCTCGCTGTCGGTCTGCTCTTTGGACAGGCCCGGCTTCCGATTGACGGCCTTGAGCAGGGTGTTTGTGATGCCGTCGGTGAAGCGGACAAACTCGACTTTTGAATCTGGACTTGACCACTCAGGTCGTAGGGCGAGGATAAGTTGTCGGGCGGAGGAGTCGTCGTCTGCGGGTTCGTTGGTAGAGTCGTAGGATAGGGGGATGTAGCGAATTTGGCCGATGTGGTCGCCATTGGCAGTCCCGTTGGATATGTGTGAGGCCATGGTATTGTACCTAAGTATTAATCTGTTCGGTTCCTCCCTCCTTCTCGCTGTTGTTGGTGTTATCTGGTCTTGTCGTGTGTCGTTCTTTAGTCTTGTCAGGGGTTTGTGTAGGGTTGTTGTCGAAATACCCTCCGGGTACCTGCTCCAAGTAGATAAACAGGGCAGGCGAGGGATGGTATCCAAGGAAGCCACGAGGGTAGAGACGGGCTTTATACGGTTGCCCTCACAGTAGACGACAAGCTCCAGCAACCCAAACAACGTTGAATGGCTTTTGTTGCTCTGTCCAATGCCAAGAGGGTGGGTATCCTAAAATTGCAGATGCGCCTCGAACAGACTGGTTGTGTGTTTATCAGAGACGCAGCGGTTAGTGCCGAAGCGGGCTAAAAGTTGGTTCGCATGTGATTAACACTTAGGTAAGGTGTAAATAAATATATTTGAAGCTGAGGCAAGCAAATAAAAATAAAACAAATAGGGGAAGATAATATTTTTTTTCTGTTTGGATAAACAGCCTGAGTTTCTTTCTGTTTTTATTATCTTTTATTATTCGAGGTTGTTGGGGTTCTCACCTCAAATAAATACCCCCGATGCAAATCAACGTCATAAATGAGCCAATCTACGAAACTTGGCTGCACATAGGGCGATGATCAACAACGAACGTCGGTCGGCTGCCGACGGCAAGCGGCAGACGGCAGGATACCTACCTACATCCTAAAACACTAAGACAAGTGTAATGGAAACAGAACATCTACTTACCAAGCCACTTCTTGTCTTTTGGTTAGAAGGCAGTGACAGGTTACGTACTGTACACCGCTTGTGAACTGACGAATATGCCTTGTCATAGGTATCAAATTCAGGGGTAGCTGCAGACATGAATCAGAAACTGGTTGTCGCTGGCCGTGTACCTACAGTAGTACAGCTGCCTACCTACAGATCCCGGTTCGACAGCGGACCCGCGTCACCGGTAACCCGTCGGGGACTTTTTTATCCCCATGAATCAGTTGATTAGGGATAGATTTGAACTTTTTTACCTTCTAGACGCCGGGTGAAAAGATAGCACGAGATCAGCCACTACTACCGTTACAAAATACTAAAGGTAATAATATTATGCCGGGTGTACTTGAATAATACTCGTGTTAGCCTCGGTATGAAAGAAGAGAGAGAGCTTTGTGGCAGAGCGTGCCTACTTGCCAAAACGGGCGTTGGGGCCTAAAGAACCGACCTAAGCTCCCTAAACTCACTCACTAACCTTTGGGACTGGAGAGGACACGACTTACCCTCAGGGCATCACAACGTCGCGCGATCACTTACCTCATTGGGACTGCGAATGGCAATCTATCCCGCACAGCTAAACGTCGAATTGTCATGCCGACTGTATGCAGGTACATTCACTGCCGACAAGCAGATATACATGTAATGCTGAATATTTAGAGTACATCCATATACTCCGTATATCACAGTACTCATGTTAAAGTCATGACCTACTACTACTCTACCCAGGTAGCTATTGCAGCATATGATATACTTGGTATATACATACCTACACTGACCTTCAATGGCATGAGATCCTATTTCGGTCATCTCAGCCTCCAAGTTTCCTCAATACTCATTTCTTTCTAAAACCTTGTATAACCAAGTGACATCGCTGCAGGTGGTATCCATAATACAAGAACGTACGCAGAGCAGAGAGTGAAACCAAGGAACAAAAAAAGGCCAAAACCCCGGTTTCAGGAAAGAAAAAGAACACCCCCCGGCAAGCAAAAAAAACATATATCTCTCTCATTCCTCCTCCTCATCAACAGAAACGTTAAACCCCAGAGCCCGACAAAGCCTGCGAGCCCACGCCGCGATGGCGATGGCCCACTCGTCCAGCGTGTCGCTGAAGAACATGAGCAGCCGGCTGAAGAAGAACAGGGCGACGAACGAGATGCTCGCGATGACGGCGAACGCGTACCAGTAGTCCGTCCCGTGCCAGTAGCTGTACAGGTCCTCGATCTGCACCGAGAAGTAGCTCGTGAGGAAGCTGATGGGCAGGAAGAAGACGCTCAGCTTGGCCAGGAGCGTCGCGCTCCGCGTGAGCCGGGCCGTGGCCTCCGAGTCCTTCTGCTGCGTCAGGTTGAAGTACTAAGCGCGTCGTCAGCTTGGGTTATCAGAGAACCGAGGCAAGAAAAGTTTAGGGAGTAAGGGGATAAAGAGAGAAAAGAAACTCCTAATGCTAGGCCCCGTCTTACCGTGCTTGAGAGTGCTGTGATCTCCCCAAGATATCCCTCGATCGAGTTCAGCATGAGATACTGCAGCCGGTCGCCCAGCCTATCAAATCGACTCAGAGAAGAGTCTGTCAGCATGACCCGGCGGGCATCCTCGACGTGGCCGTTCCGCATCTGCACGTCGGTCTTGCCGAGGGCCGTGATCTTGTTGATGAGGTTCTTGTAATTCTCGAACAAGTGCTTCAGTTCTCGGAGGTCTTTGCTCAGGTAGTGTAAGGTAGGGATGATATCTATGCTCTTCTTCCGGATATGAGGACGCTGAGCACTCAAGTCAATACATCTATCTGCATTGGGATCCGGCAAGGAGAGGGGAAACTCGTCAAAGGATAAACTTACTGCGCCCTCGAGTACTTTACTCGTCTGGCTTATCGTTAGCTTGTCATCTGTCTCATACGGCTACTCATGCGACGTACCATGTGCTCAAGTTTCCTCTCGGCCGTTTTTAACGGTCCAGCAGCCACGTAATCCTCAAACAAGTAATAGAACAAGTTACTAGTGCCTTCGTCCGCCAGGGTGACCGGCTCGCCCGCGATCGCGAATGTCATACCCGTCTCATGCCGATCGAGGCTCGGCTTATCGCGAGAATGCCATTTACTGAGCGGTCGCCGGACCGAGTTGAGAGAGAGGGGTTTCCGCTTGTACAGGTCGAAGCCTCTCGTAGAGAGCTGTAGAAGGACGTCAAGGGTGTTGGCCCTCATGTTCCGCAGCTCCTCGGCCTTCCACTTTTCAGCATCTTCATTCGCCGGCACGGCTTCGAACGATGGTTGCTCATGCACTGACAAGACAGTATCTGAGAAAAAAAAGAGTTATTATCGGACTCAGATGGTATACCAGTGGCAATCACAACCTACGGTCATTGCAAATCGTCAGCCATTGCCAGTGCTTAGGCGGCATCATGCTTTTGGCCTGATTTTCATGCTCTGCTTTCTCTCCTTTGGGCCGTTTATGCAGCCAATGGGCTCCAATACACAAGGCTACCGATCACATTAGCATCAACATCGACGGTTTAGAGAAAACGCATGAGCACCTTTCTGTGTCTGATCCGTCGAAAAGTAATTCACGGTATTCTTGACTTGCAAGTATAAATCCATGCTATCATCATCCAAGGAACCCATCAGCTCGGCGGAGCCTTTCTGGAACTGGGCACTCAGAGGTGAGTCCAGGGGAGTGTTCACGCCATTTGCGATGACCCCAAGCTCGACGTCTGGCTGGCGATGATTGAAGTGCTTGCCAAGAATGTGTCTCTCCTTGACCTTGCGCGGAGTAGTCAAGCGCTGAAGTTGCGCTGACATGTACATAAGGCGGATTAGTCTCTCGGAGAATTCATAATGATTCCCGATAGCAGCCACGGCTTCTCTTTGGATACTCGGGTTCCATATATTTCTTGAATGCGTAGGTAGTTAGTCGATGTGTAGAATAGCAGGATCTGAGGTGAATGGCATACATCCACCGAATTGGGTAAGTTTCGTCTCTTGGGCTCTCCAGGAGCAGCTGAATGTCGCCGGCACCAAGATCGAAGGCAATGCGCGCGCGCTCGGGTCCAAATTCGACAACAAAATTCTGGCTAGAAAGGCCGTGTGCATGTGGTGTAGCCTTTTCAAAGACCTGTGCAAGATCGAAGTCTTCGAATATGGCGTTTAGGCGGTCCGGCGCTGCCGCCAGTGGACCGTACAATGACATTTCGGTCGTCGTGCACACAAGACAGCAGCGGTGAAAAACGCCGACGTTTTTATCAATCAGTTGAAGAGATAAAATACTCTAGATACGAATCTTTAAATAACACGGTACACGAATCACGTGCAAAAAGGCACACTAGAATACAGCAACGAGAAAGACAGGACAGACAGGGCTCATGTTTTGGTTTTGAAGACAGAAAGTAAGGCAAGGTGACCACCCCCCCTAGAGCCCAAACTAACAACAGCTGACGATGCATATGCAGGGATTCCGCCGACAGCGTCACGGGCGGCTACAGGCAGCTAGACGCCGGATGCCCTCCAATGGCGACCATTTTACAGCGCCACTACTGTTCCTGCCTAGGACTTTTACGACAAGGCTGAGTTGTAAGCAGTGCTTTTGCATCAATATATAAAGAAGCCTGAATCTGTTACGCTGCATGATCCACTGAGAGCCTTGCGACCTGCGACGAATTCTGTCACTGGCGTTGCGGCTGCGCAGCCGACATGACAGGATTGCCTTCCATGTAGATAGGGTAAGGAGTGAACAAATAGCTATTCATTTGAGGTGCGGGCTCAGTAGGTGGGTGACTCTTTGGATTTTATGACTCATTGGGGACACCGACACGGCAAAGAAAAATGCGCTGATCCAAGAGTTGATAAGTTGAATCAAGGTAGGTATCACCTTGACTCTTTTCTCTTTTCTCTTCCTTGATTATAGTGCTCACGATTCTTATATTTCGTGCTACAATGTCTCGAGCAAGTTCAAGCAAGTTCAGGCAAACTAGACTAAACACATATCACACGGGCAAACAAACCCATGACTTTCGATGATCTACACTGCCCACTGCCCACTAACCACTAACCACTTACATCACTTACAAGATAGCATCGTCATCACATTCAACGTAAATAGGTAGTCAAAAAAAAAACGATTATCAAATAACATGGCAGCGGACACATCCGAGTACAAGATCGTCGTCATTGTTCCAGACGACGAGGGCTGCCGTTTCTATCTCGAGCAGTACAAGCCATTCAGGCTAGCATCACTGCAACGAGACGCCCACGGTACGTCGTTACACCTCGCCGATGACAAACAATACGACAAAAATTAAACAAACAAACAAATCCCGGCACCACTTGTGTTGCGTAACAGCAAGCCCGCACGGTGACCAAAAAAAAAAACAAATGACTACACACTAACCTGCATGATCGGATAGCATTTGGGTCCACGTACGCACGAGAGATCGAGTTCGACGACGAGGCATGGCTCGGCCGTATCAGGAATCCGCTAGCAACGACCTTCGTCGCCGTGCGATGCGACGACAGCAACAACAGCAACAACAGCAACAACAACAGCAACAGCAACAGCCAGGAAGTCGTCGCATCGACCTCGCTAATCGGCCCCTTGCCAAACACCAGCCCGGCAAGCAATCCCTACCAGGTCATATCCGGGGCCGTGACACAGGGTCATGACACGAACCATAGCAACAGCAGTAGCAACAACGATGAGAGCGGTGAGCCGTTGCACTTCCAAATGTCCGCCGTCTACACCAGCCCCGTGGCCCGGGGACGGGGGCTCGCCAAGTCCCTGATCAGGGCGGCGACAGAAGAGGCCCGCAACCGCGCACGGAGACAAGGGGGGACGCCGCTCGTGCTCAGCGTCGTAGTCTACGCAGCCAACCGCGCCGCGATATCTGTCTATGAGCGCTGCGGGTTTGCGAGGAGCGCAGGAGAAGAGCCCAAGCTCGTCTTCAACGCACTCAAGAATTCGTCCGAGAGGGAGCTGAACATGTACTTTCAAGGAGGCATTGTCCAGTGACGGGAATCCGGAAAGGGGCCGCACATGTCAAGGGCCATATTAATTGTCGGTGTACCTGGTCATCGGATTCCGAAGAGCCGTCACTGTCGAAATGAGGGACCGCAAAGTGGTAATAATACCAGCGAGCAGCAAACAGCCCCTCGACAGCCTCCTGGATTACTTACCTACACAGTAGTAGGTCTTACAAGCGGATGAGGATGGTGACGGCGGGGATTGCCAAGAGCAACCATCCACCTCAATCAATTCCCGCAGGGGTCTCCCCCTTTCCCAAGTCTTACCATAATCGGCAGCTTGTGACGTCGTTTCCGCTACGAAGATCGCCGGCGCATCTTGGGCATTGCCCATCCTCATTGAACTATCACTTGTTCGGTCTGCACTACCACCGAGTACCACCAACCTATCCGGCGCCATTTCCCCATACACTGGTACGGCACTGGCTCGACTGGCTACCCTTTGTTTCAGATCACGCCCAATTCAGGTCAGCCCACGCCTAACCGGCCCCAATTTCTGGGGTTGCACGATGATCTTTGTTATGTGATCATGGCAATCTCTTCTCTTTGAAGCTCTGCTAACCACAATTTGGATGGTCCCCGAATAATTAGATATGTATATGCAGAGCTGGGTAGTGGGTTTTCCGGAAGACGAGATGGGAGCGAATATATTCTGCATAAGCTGAGAGAATCCTTCTCAAAAATAGATATATGCCTTCACCATCTATCTTTACACTACATTCTTTCTATAAACATCATCTCTCTTGACTTCCCTCTATTCATTCCTTACCGAGAACCAGTTGACTGTACACGATAGTCTGAGCGCAGCAGAGTTAGCAGCCGGGCTTCATTCCATTCCTTTACATACAAACGAAATATTGTCCATCCAATCTTTTGATTTACTACGCTCCTTGGAAATAAACGGGTCTATATATCCAAACAAATATATAATAACAAACCCACGAGCGCCAGAGAAAGAAGAAAGAGAAAGATGCCTTCTATGCAATCCACCATCATCCTAGCGACCACCCTCCTGGGTTCTCTCGCCCAGCAAGCCGCCGCAGCCCCGGAGGCCGGCAGCATCAGGCGCGGAGCGATCCAGTTCCCCGACTGCATCGCGACATGCATGCGCAACTCGGGCTGCTTCGACGCCAAGTGCATCTGCAGCGGAGCCAGCAACGGGGTCCTCTCAGACATCGTCGTCTGCATGAACCAGTGGTGTCCCGCGACCGTGACGGCGAAGGACCTGATCGGGCCTCTGGAGGGCCAGTGCGATCTGCCCAAGTCGGCCGTGCAAGACGCCGAGAAGATCGGCGGCGTAGCCGACGACGAGCCTTCGTCTACGTCCTCCGCAAAGTCCACGGCCGCAACCACAGCCACATCAACCGCGGGCACCAAGGGTGGTGATTCCAGCGATAGTACCGAGACGGCATCCAAGGCCAGCAGCACCAAGACCGGCGACGACGCCGCGGTCATGACCTTTGACGTCGGCGCGCCCCAGACCAATGCGGCGGATCCCACCACGACAGTGAAACCTGTTATCTCGGGCACGCTGACAGTGACAAACGATGCGGCTACTACCACTACCGACGACGCCGCCGCCACTGAGACTGGTCTGCTGACCGACGACGACGCCCAGCCGACGCCGACCGGCTCGCTGGGCGGTTCCGCCACCCTCGTATCCGCCACGCCTTCATCTTCCGCTGCCAACGCCGAAGCCAGCGGTTCTACCAGCGATCATGGTAATGCTGCCGGTCTTACTGGCCAAGCCTCAATCTTCGGTATCGTTGCTGCAATGGGTGTTGCGCTGGCTCTAGGTTACTAGATGAAGCTAATGGGTGCCCGCCTGCGTTATCAGTCCGAATTGAGTGAGACGGTATGGCGTGATGTGCCCGAGATGGGGAGAATATTTACTATTTTTGAAAAGACTGGCATAACTCTAATCTAATTTCTCACTGTATATCACCGCTCGCCTTTGCCAGGCGTGTCAGTTTGTGTTATCAGAACTGCGTTCATGACAAAAAATATTGTAAAATTGCTTGATACCCGAATACGCATCTCGATATCACTTTTGTATGAATTTGATTGTGAGCCCGGTGACTTATTCTAAAGAGCGAACCACAACCTAGTTACGTATTTAAGCAGGTTTGACGATCTATCTATCTTGAACTGTGGCTTGCTAATCATTCATCAAAGACCAACCCTAGCTTCCAAGATCGTCCATTGATGGTTGAACTCAATATGATAACAGCAAATTCTCAAGCACAATTGCTAGGTGCGATGCTATTGGAGTAGCAACCCATATCCGACTGGTTTCAAGGCCACACGGTTGTATATACTCCTCAGAACCTGATGAATAACGCAAATTCACGCTCGTGCAATTTCTCTAGCTTGTTCTATTCGAGCATTTTCGGTGACAGAATTTTCTCGAGCTTGCTCCGATACCATGCTTTTGTCTCAGGCGTGGAGGACGTAACTGGTGGCTGTATGAAGTCTTCCTCAAGGAAGTTTCGTGCAACTGCTTCAGCCGCCCTAAGTTTTTCAGCCTCGTCCTCTGATAATTTCGAACACGCAACTTCTAGATCTTCGTGATGCGAAATTTGAAGTATGATGGACTCAGCCCTATCCACGATTGCCTGGTCGACACCATTCAGAGCAGCGCAACGGCTACCGAAGCTAGATATGCTTCTTCCTGGAGCAAATTGATATAGGTATGTTACTTGATCTTCTGATGTTAGGGCGTTAAGATCTACATGGATCTTCATATTGGCAAAAGCCAGCTCTGCACTTTCTCTGAGGAAGTCATTCTCGAAGATCTCATGGAAGTGCGTCGCAACCAAAAGCTTGGGTCGTTCGGGCCCAAGGCTAGCAAAATGATTGATGGCGGCAGTCATTAGACCTGCACCATCTTGGTTGTTTGTCCCTTTTCCAAATTCATCAATGATAATCAGGCTTCGCCGCGTTGCGAAATTCATGGTAAACGCTACTTGACGTAGGTCAACAGCAAATGCGCTGTCTGAGCGAGCCACGCTCTCGCGTGTTGAAATCCGCGTCAATATGCGATCTGTTAGGCCTATTTCAGCATGCTCGGCAGGCACAAAACACCCAATGTGCGCCAAATAAACAATAAGTGCAACTTGTTTGAGATATACACTTTTCCCTGAATGATTAGGACCTGTGATAATAACTGTGCTTGGTGATTCTGACGAATGATCAATCTCCGGTGTTGATGTGTCGTCAAATTCGCTTACATTTCCTATGCCTCCCGACAGGAAGCAATCGTTAGGGATGAACGACGGTGTGACTAACTCTTGCAAGGGGTGCCGGCCCCCTTGGATGTGTATGATATTGGAATTAGTGATTTGAGGTGCTGTCCACTTATTCTGGTCGCAAAGGGTCGCTAATGCGATGAGACTGTCAAGTTCACCAAGTATTTCAGACGCCGCTATGATGGCCATTTCTCGACCGATAACTTTCACGGCAAGCTGATGAATGATCTCGATCTCTTGATCTGAAAGATATGAGCATATTACAGATACCACACCGTTAATAAGATGGAAGAGATAAAAGCAAAAATCTCACCTAAGATCATGCAGTACAAATCGCCAAGTTTCTCATCCAGCTCCTTCATCTGTTGATTTTTATAGTAGGCACTACCATCTGCAAGAAACATGCACGACCATGTATCATTTAATCCCTCGCCATTGTAGTTACCTTTACCAGTCTGTGGGTTGATGGAGACGACCGTCAAAAATCCCAGCTGGGGGAAGAAAATGCAGTTTTTTACGTATCTTCTGGCCCATTCCGGAAGGCTGTCTTGTAGTCTAGCAATCACATTAGCGAGGAAACTGTCCATACCATCGTAACATCTTTTGCGTTCATCTAAAACAGCATCAACACCCTGCTTGACAGCTATTCTTCCACGATCAACGGACTGCTCGGAGTCAATTGTTTCGGTGATCAGTTCTCCGACTTGGCGAATCTGAATTGGATCGATAGCTTCAATAGCCTAAAAACTTGATATTAGGTTGAACTCATATAAGAAAGCGTATTGTTCACCTTTTTTACTACGTCAACCATTTGTGCGTCCACTAAGGCTCGAAGAGATTCTCTCAACTGGAGGCTATAGGCAGCAAACTTTTGAAGTATAGCCCAGACGTTGTTTGCCACAGTTATCTTCCGACCAACAATATCGATCCCTTTCCGTAGCAGCAACATGACGGATTTCATATCCTTGATTCTCCTGAGGTCTTTTCTGATGCCGCATAGGGCATCGGCGTTACTGGGGCGAAGAAAGAATGAAATTGTCTGTTGTCTCTCGTGGATGAGATCAATATCGGTACTTGGTTGTAAGAACATACGACGTAGTTTCAATTTGCCTTGAGTTGTAACAGCTAGGTGAGAAAACAGCCCATAGACAGAGAGGCTTTCTTTAGCACCCGAAGTAGAGCCCGTTGGACCTCGTTGGTGGCTGTTGGGATGATACTCCGATTGCATAATCTGCAACGAGGCGAAAGTGTCGGCATTGACAAACATGGAGTTGAATAAAGAGAACATCTTCACCGACCGAATTCCGAATGCGGCCAGGGCATCAGGATCATTTGGCAGATATTGTACCGTTCTCCTACGTTGAATATCGCTCAATACCGCACCAGCACAGCCAATCTGGAAACAATTAGCCATGAAGTGTCTCACGACGTAGTGCTTGGAAACCCCCTAACAGAAAGTTGACTGTCAAGATTAACGAACGTCGATAGCCGCATGAGCTGTCCCTGTCTGCAGCCCTGGCCTTGATCTTCGAGGACATCATTGTCGGCAACGGTGTTATATAGCATACTTTGTGGGTTGTATACCCCAAGGTTAAGATCTGCTAGTTTATTTTTACCCATTTCGTAACGGAAGTCTGTCGAGTTCAGATTTCTCAAAATATACGCGCCTGGGAAATCTGGAAGCGGTTTAGGATCTATGCACTTGGTCGCAATCAGTACGCAATCTCACCTTGGTTACCGTTGATATCTTGTGACCCGCGGGCCAAGAGCTCGGCTAGATTTTCGGGTATCCTCGTGGAGACCAGCACTGTAGTGGGTTGGGCATGGAGAAGTAGAGTCTCAACCAGGTCGACACCAGCCATGGCCACATCTTCAAGCAGGTACAAAGTTTCTTCCAGGGCAATATAATACGCACAGCCAATAGTAGAGCCCCGAGGCCCACGATCTCTCATGTCAATCGCCATGATGATTTCATTTATCGCATCATCGCTTTCTCTCTCAAGGACCTCATCATCCCCTCTATCCTGTCCGCCTTCGGAAGTCTCATCTGCACTGAATGGGGTCCTGGAAGGTGAACGCAACGAGAGGCCAGGTCTGCCACCACATGCAAGCAACGGGGGTGACGATTCATAAACTGGCGAGGCTGGGAGAGGACCGAGGATGCTAGTACCCCTTGGCCGGTTGTTAAGAGAATGCGCGTGCTGTGAACCTCGGTTATTTCTGGGAATAGGGGAGGAGAATATGGGGGGCTCTCTAGCATAAGGTGTCTGTGATCGAGATGACATTGCTCTTCCGACTCGCCCAGGGGGAGCAGATACAGCAGAGGGAGGTTTGCGCGGGGGTTGTGAATTCCGGTGATGTGATGCCATTGTTCGTCAAACCTGTCGCCAAGTCAGGCGAACTTCACTCTTATTTTTGCTAAATACAGTTGAACTAGAAGGATTCAAGTGACGGGGAAATCTCAACGGAGGATGGAACTTCAGAGCGTTCGAACTGGATTCTATGTGGGCAAGGTGCTCAAGAACTTGGAGAATAGCCACCTCGAACCAGACGCTTACGAAGCGCAAAAGCGTCTGCAGGAAAAGAGAGAGCGGCTCTGTATGACGCAGGAATAACTGATCAATCTGGGTAGGTACTTCCCTTTTATGAGTGGATGTGCTAACGGGCGAAGGGCAGGAACCAGAGCCTGGGGGACGAGCGAAGAGCCACAAAACCCGGAAAGAGTTGTCGGAAGGCAGTCACAACTCTCGTCTCATGGTGCCACCTTTATCACTTATCATACACCAATCTATTCCTACCTACATAGGTCCCTAGTATAGGTGTAGTTACACCACGATATGGATGGATATATAGGGATGACCGCAGAACCATCTATTTCATCTATCGGTAGCGACGAGCTAACAATACTCAAGAGGAGAAGGCACTGGATTTGAGTATACTCAATAGTATCATCCAAAAAATAGATTCTACTTCACGTAGATAGGTATTATGTCTCGTCTCCTTTCCCTTTCACCCACGTAGCGAATTCGGCCCTTTGCTTTCGAATATCGACAAATCCTGGACGGCTTTCCAACAAGCGAAAAGGATTTCCGACGTAGTCCTTCTCAACCTCTCCACTGCTATTCCTGAACCCGTCCTCTCCTTCCTGCTCGATTTTGCCGGCCCAAACACGCCATTGGATAGGTCGCAGTTGATTTGTTCCCGATACAAGTCCCAGGCAGATTATTAGAGTTGCGACAATAGTCTCGATAGCAATGTCGATTGGAAGCGAGGAGGCGGTGCCCGATTGGATAGAGGCCAGAGAAGATAGCGAGGCAGCTCGGTGAGATTGGAGAGCAGAGTGTTCATGCGCCGAGTAGCAGCTGGATAGGAGGCGAGTTAGCAGACGAAGCATCCTCTTTATATTACCAAGAGCAAGAGTAGGCATACGCATGGGTCAATAGGACCAGCCCCAAGGCTGTGGTGCTCTTGGATATCCACGTCATCTTTTGTATAGGACTGTGGTTGCGCCTATGGTGAGGCGGTTCGATGTTGACAGAGCGATAGATATCAGAGCAGTAGCTCGACACTTTTTTGATGTCATGACCACTTGACAATTGTGATCACGGAAATTGCATGGGGCCTAATTAGTTACATATACTCACTTTGGCTTATCATAGTGGATTAAGCGTACCGTTGAGTAATAATATTCATAAATACAGAGCTATGCAAAAGAAAGGGGCCCCAACCGCCTTGTGGGCAGATTCTGGCTCTCTATTGGTCGGCAGAGCGGGATTATAGACAGGCACCCCGTCATCGGAACCCACTTGTTCTCACATGGGAATCTACCCCTCGTCGGAAACCCCCGCAACCCAAGTGTTTCTAGCTCTTAAAACCAAGGAGGGGCACTCTTTAGGGCACTCCACCTTCCACCCATTCTCAACACCATTGCCGTCCACTAGTCCATCGTCGATCCACTGAAGCTATTCTGTTTGAGGCGCCTATATCATTGCCCTCGGCAAACTACAAACTGCAAACTTACCGTCAAGCGGGCACGCGTTCTCCAGCTTCATCACTCATTGACCCACGGCCTTGTAACCCAATTGCCACCATGCCTCGTGTAAGTTGCCGCGAGCCCAAGAACCAAAGACCCATTCCGAGTGAATTATATGTCATGCAGTGTGTCGATACTTACAATTGGCCGCGTGTAGGTCAAGTACATCCTTCTCGACTGTGATAACACCCTCTGCTTGTCGGAGCGTCTAGCTTTCGAAGCCTGCACCGACTTGACCAACGAGGTCCTCGAGAAATGGGGCAAGCCCGAGCGCTACACTGTCCACCAGCTTCTTGAGGATTTCGTCGGCCACAACTTCCGTGGCATGCTCGTTGGCCTCCAGAAGAAGCATGGCTTCACTATGACTCCCGAGGAGGTCGATGCCTACGTTGACCGTGAGCTCGGTGCTGTTACTGCCAAGCTGAGCGAGAAGTGCACTTCCTGCCCTGGCGTGCCCGAGCAGCTGGAGGCTCTCAAGCAGCAAGGCTACCCCATGTCTGTTGTCAGCACCTCTGCCAAACCCCGTGTTGTTGCCTCTCTAAAGAAGACTGGCATTGACCACTACTTCCCCGATGAGCACGTCTACAGTGCTGCTACTAGCCTGAACCCACCCTCCAGCAAACCCGACCCTGCTATCTACAACTATGCATGCCAGCAGCTGGGAGTCAAGAATTCTGAGTGCGTCACAGTTGAGGACAGCAAGAGTGGTGCTACCGCTGCGATGCGTGCGGGAATCCCTCTCATTGGCTACGTCGGTGTCTATGGCATCGAGGAGGGCCCAGAGAAGATGGAGCAGATGGCCAAACTGCTCAAGGAGCAGTGCAACGCCCAGGTCATCATGTACGACTGGAAGGAGTTCCCCGAGGCCCTGAAGAAAATTGAGGAGGGTTTGTAAGTTACCTGCCAGTACTGGTACTTACACGGCCGTGGTCCTGGCTGGTACCACGAGCAAGGCTAAAATAACGAGCGATGAGCATTAGGATTCACGAAGCCCCTCTGTCAGTTAGACTCTAGTTAGCATGGCACGCGGTTAACCTAGAAGACTTGGAGGTGAAGCTAGATCAGGGTAAAGCTGGTGATATTCGGCCATAGAAAGCGCCTAGACCAAAAGAGACACTGATTTCCCAGGCAAACCACTTGAATGCATACACTGAAATACGGTGGCAATAATCGCTCAGTGTCCGACCATTAAGCGTGGTATTCGGTGTGTGCTCCAATGTGACCAACTATAATTGCGGTAATAATACGAGCAAAGCCTGCGATTGAATTTGCAGGGTCGTTTGCTTACATGCCATAGAGTAGTATCCCATGCAGGTCAGGTGTACAGTAATGTTGCGAGACATGTGCTAGGTAAATTTTTGGCAGGCTGCATATGTGCATTATCTTATGCGAACTAAACAGGACATTTAGCCTGAGACCGTTGACAATTGCATTACCTGCTTTCAGATCTTGGGAGTAGATACCTATTCTGCTTCTCATAAAGCTACTAAGATGTATGCTGAAGATTAACTTCACGTGTTTTGAGATATTGGGCACATTAGAGTTTGGAAGGGACCGGCTCATCCCACAGCTTCGCCTAACGCTGTGTGGCATGATACCCTGGAAACAGCATTCAGGGTCCGTTGTTTCTGGGTTACATGCTAAAGTCTTGAGACTTCTATTATGGCTGCTAAAAAGGCACTAAACTGAAAATATTAAAATAAAGAACTCTATGGTGAGAGGGAATCTGTTTCCTAAATAATATGAATCCAGATGCGTTCAAATGCGATGTAGCACAGATATCAGGTTGGCTAGGTATCTAGGGTCGTTCGATACGGAGTATCTCGGTGTGTAATGCAGATGAAAAGCTAATGCGGAGTTAGGCATGGCAATACTAGAATTAGTGAGCCGTGCAGATTTTCACATCGCAAGGGAAGGTGGTAAAGTAGAGTTCCTTGTAGGGTCCGATAACTGATGTGTATTAATATTGTTGGTGCTCATACTTACATAGTGGGTTTTGTAATACGTTGGGCTCTAGAGATAGCGAACACACATACGATCGATTGATGGGCTATTCTGACAAAAGTCTGAGCTTGGACCTGGACTGAAATTGAATGACTTGTTAGCTGGTCAAAACATACTCGTAGTTGGACGTCAAAGAAAGTTCCAGATGTGTAGATTGATCCTACTGAGTACATAAAACTGTCTGGCCACATGGCGGAACACACTTATGTTAACTAATTAGTAGGTAATAGTGGAACACAGAGGGATTCCATTGGAGCGTCGGCGACGATCTGCAACTCGTATTCCTACTTATACCCTACAACAGCGGACGACATGTGCCGTCTGACCCTGACACGACAGAAGATCATGTTGTCAGCCAGCCAGCCAGCACAGCGCTGTGCCTACCTATGCCGTTGAGAGCGAGGCGGGTAACCGGATGGCCGGCGTGATTATCCATATGCGGTATTGTAAAATCTACTGAAATATCCTGCTGGCTTGGCTTTACTAGATGTGGGTGTCGCGTGTTAAAGCCGGACAGCCAACCAGCTCCGCTAGCACGTACCGGTAGTTGTTCGAGAATCTACACCTAAGTATGACTCGACTTATGTATGTAGAACTAACGACTCTATATTAAGATGAAGGGATTGGTTACATAATGACAACAGTTAGTGTGCGATACGCAATATCCCTTTATTGTTTTCGCTGTCCGGTCTAAGAATGATCGATATCCAGCTGAAGATCGGACACCAGGCTTAGCAGTTGCGTGTGAATAGCCGTGTTTTCTGTCATTCTGCGTCCTAGCTGTCATAGGTAGAAAACATTTAGGAAACACTGTCTACTGTAGTGAGAGCCCGCGACGACAACTTGATCCGATACACCAAGCACGTAGCAAGAAAGTAAGCGCGGATGATGTTCCCATACTTAGTGCTATTTGAATCATACTTCGGTACTTGTACAGGATGTATGCTCAGTCTAGTTAGGCTATTGATTTCTTTTTCTTTTTCTCCCCAGGACCGGGAATCGCCTCAAACAGGTGCCTACCTAACCCACCTCACGGAAGATCCACTGGAACCTCACAGAAGTGTTGATAGTCGTTGAAAATAAACCCATCTGTCTGGCAGAAACTTAGACAACAGCCAAAGCCACATCAGTAGGTAAAAAAAAAAAAAAAGACATGCGTTGGTACATATTGATGCTACGTCAGGTCTCGCTTATGTCTCATAAACATTGCATGTTAATCTCCACAAACCAAACTACTGTATCGGCCAAAGAGAACCGACCAATGGCGCCCGCTCTCTACCCAAAAAGTCGTCTCCTCGTCTGATCGCGGGAAATCACAAAACAACTTGTACAGCTGAAATGGGGGTGCATAGCCCGTGACTTGGAAATGAAATTACGAACTCTCATGACCTGGTCAGTAGCCTGGTGTATGTAGTGCGTAGAAGGTAGACTACCCAGGCGAGGCGATCTGAAAAAAAGTAGGTACCGCAAAGTCCCTACCTCACCACTTACACCACCAGAATAATTACCAAAACAACTATCAAAACAACCACTGAAAGCTATTCTTGAAGCTATTAGATATAATTAATGCTAACAGTTGTTATACCAGCTATTAAAAATCTAAATAGCTTTAAAAACTAGCAGTTATTCTGGTGGTATAAGTGGTGTAGAGATTTTGCGGTACCTACTTTTTTTCATACCGCCTCGCCAGGCAGAACCCCCAGTCTATCGTGGTGTAGCAAATACGGACCAAAAAAAAAATAGGGGGCGACTCAGATGAGCCAATGAGGACGATGGGATGTGATCGTATTGGGCAAGACAGCGCCACGGAATCGAGATGGGCGCTATGTATGCGCCCCTGTCCGGCCAACTAGCGCTGCATAACACTGGTCAGTGGGGAGAAAAATTGCACCAAGTAACCAATTCCCTGTGATGGCGATCATTTCTCTTTGACCAGCTTCCCCGGACGGAAAGGAATACCTACACTACCTAGCGTCGATGCATATACTAGACAAGCAATTTCCTTTCGTTGAATGCTCATGTAGTGTCTCTGCTCTGTATATTTTGGCAGCTAACGGTAGGGAGCAGGGAGGCCGAGGTATCCTTGCGGGTCTACCGACTTACAGGATACATCGAACGCTCATACAGTATATGTATAATTTCCAGATGTTATACCTAGTTATTTTGCCTCTCTGTCTATTTTGCCCTTCCCCTTGATGCCTACCGTGTCTTAAAACTGGCAGTCTTCCCCTACTGCCCACTGTTCCAAGATTCTCTTTTCCTCGGTTTATAAGAAATCTACAAGCTATTGCTGTAATACACTAAAGACTTCCCCTTAGGGATAACTTCACGACACTCGTTTAAACCAACCACAAAAGAAAACTTACAGTCTATATATACCATTATAATAATCTAATTTCATCTCATCACCGCCAAGATGCGTTTCACTTCCTTCATCGTTGCCGGCCTCTTCGCCGTTGCTGCCAGCGCCCAGAGCTCTACCGCCACCGCCACCTCGACGTCTGTTTCCGTTGACCCGGCTCAGTCTTCTGCTGCTTCCCAAATAGAGCAATGTCTTGCTTCATGTGAGTAGAGTCTGATATATACCCTATCGAAAATCCCGTTGAACAAAAAGCACTGTAAGAGATGGAACGTGGGGGAGCATGTATAGACTCATTGGACTATTGATCTGACACTTCATTCTTCAGGCGATGACGATGACACCAAGTGCCGCGCCAACTGTATCGCAGTCCCCAGTCCAGACAACCAGAACGTGAACGCGACAACGTCCTGCGTCGCCGGCTGCCCTCAAGGCAACGGCACGGCTGCCGAGAACCAGGCCTACTCCGACTGTGTTCAGCAGTGCATTGGCGACTACTATTACACGACCACCGGCACGCCGAACCTAGCCACCAACAAGGCCGGCAACTCTGACACTGCCTCTGTCACCGGAGTTGCCTCGACTATCACCTCCGGCGGCTCAACCTTCGTGACCACAGTGCCTCACAGTGCAACCGGTGCCTCAGACGCGACATCAAGCCACGCTCCTAGCACTACATCATCTGGCTCTGGCGCTAATGTCTACGGTCCCGTCGGTACTGGACTGAGTCTCTTCGGTCTGCTGGCTGGCTTCATTGCTTTGTAGTTCATACCTTTACTCATCAACGCTTGCAACGCAATTCTTATTCTGCATTAATGGGCGGGGGTGTTTATGGTGTTGGCGAGAGATTAATGAGGTGAGGTGTGCTTTTGGAAAGGGGTCTTGAGAGAAACAATGACGCCGAATTGGCATGAGATATGCGTTTTAATCTTGGGTCTAGAAGGCGTGTTGCGCGGTTGAGTTGTAAAAATTGTTGTCAGCTAAAAGATAGCTAAAGAACGCAACTTTTTGTGGCCGATACTTTCGTTTTTTTTTCCTCGCGCATATTTGAACCATGATTTCTCTTACTCTATTAACATTGAATTCAGCAATCTATTAGGTCCTATGCCTTAGCATTCGCCTTATGGCTGGGAAGTGTCTCTGGGACGTCACTCAGCCAGGGAAGACCCAGGTGTTTCATTTGAACTGCTAGCTGGAATAGATAGTCGAGGCTATTGATCCGAAGCAGGATATGGTTAGTTTCTCATATACATGATAACATGGTATTACGAGGGGTGGTGAGCTGGGGCTATGGCACGTACCTCTCGCACATGGTTTTTGCCTTCACGACGTTGTCGCCCCATACATAAACACCGTGCCGACGGACGAGAACAGCATATGTGTCGGGATGCTTGTCCATGGCCTCCTCGAGAAACTCGGTCAGATCCTCCTCGTGTGCCGTGTTCTCAATAACGGGGATACGCAGCGTGTCGTGGTAGCCTAGGTTACCGGATTTCTGGAACCCGCGGCCGAAGCCCTTGATCTGCTCGATATTGTTGATCTCGAAGACCTTGTCACGGCCCGGCCCTTGCGCCTCGAGAAGCAGCGTCACCAGCACGGCCCACTGTGAGTGGGTGTGAATGCAGCAGCCAGCTTGGCGGCGGGTGAAGGCGGCGAGGAACAGCGGGGTGCACTGCGAGGGCTTGTTCCGCGGCGGTGTACGTATGTACGTCCGGTTTTTCAAGTCCGGCTGTTGTTCTTTGAGGGATAAGACGTAGAGGTCATCCGCTTTCATCAGCTCCTTCTGCACACCGGATGGCGCGATGTATACCAGATCTCTGCAGCATGAAAAGGTGAGATGATTGAACTGTCATGAAGGGTTGAGAGGGGGATGAGATAACATGACGTCAGACGGAGAAAGAGAGCGCGAGAGGTAATAGGTAATAGGTAATAGGTAATAGGTAAGTAAGCACATGGTGAGTTTAGTATAAAGTAAGCTGTGTGTAGTCTCACCCATCTCGAATCGAACATCCGCCTCCCGTTCCGGTAACCCAACCCAGGTTCCAAAACTTGGCACACAACGAAGGGATGAGATTTGCGGGGTGGTCCTGGTCGTCTGAGACCACCAGCTCGTTGTTATTCCCAGAGTCTTGTTGGGCACTCATTGCGATTGACCAGCACCAACGTTGTCGGGAATCGTAACAGGTGTCGTCTTCTCAAAGTGTTGAAAATCCCGGCGATTTAGCAGCTGTTTAGCAGAGAGGGCAATATCGGCTAGGACACCCGCGGCTGCGGGGGGAGAGAGAGAGCGGTACTTTCAAAAAGAACCTAAGCGGCTTTTTCGACGGGGGTTTCAAGAACGTGATGAGGCTAAACTCGACGGTGCCCGGCATGGATGCTGATTGATCCGTTGCTGCTCTCTTGTACCTCGATTCCCCACTCTCGCGGTCCGACGTTCTATTTCTCCAAAATCGCATCATGATCTACCTATTGCAGTAGGTACTGTACTATTAGCTACCGACCAACACGACCAATCAATCATTGTTATGTAAAATCGACATCACGTACCTCTCTCGACTGTTCCAAGGGCTGTACCCACGATTCTGTATTCGCTGTTGGTGTAACGCATAACATATTGAATCGGCTTTGTTGGGGTTGCATTTATCTACGTATACAGTAGGCACTGTAATTCATGCAGGGAGTTGCCAAATAATGGTTGTCCCCTCGCGGCTTCAAATGCATGTCGTTCTGTTGACTCGAGAGCCGTATTTGCGAGACACTTGGCCAGAAGCAACATTTGTACCAACAACCACTGAGAGTTACATGATAGATCCCGCCTATGTTACCATGTTTTCCCAGAGCAATATTCTCACCGAGAAAGGACTCAAGATTCCACAATGAGCCGTCATGCGTTAAGCAGTCTTCCACGTGTCTTAGCTCGCGATTTGAAAATCGTGATAAGGGAATCAGTTTCTCGACCAAACCTCTCGGTCGATCCCTTCAATATTTGCGACTTTATCTCGACTGAAATCATTTACCATTCGTCACTCTTTCATATCTTTTAGAAATTGCAAGCTCGATCAAGGTAGAAGAACAACGTGCACATTAATTAAATCGTTTCGGTCGTTGCTATGTGTTCAGTCAAGAGCCAAAGAATCAAAGTCAGCCATAGTTGTCGCATAATGCTTCAAAAATTCTCCGATATCAGGCAGGTAAGTAAATACAGGGGGAGTTCATGCAGATATTCTGGAGCCTTCACATCTGCTATGCGCATCTTGGGAATCGGTATATTGTAACTGCAGATGCGGAATTCGGCCGGAACCCAAGTGTCATGAGCTTGCAAAGGTATAATCACGTCAAATGTCTTTTATATTGAACTTAGACCATGTACAGAAGTAGGTATCTAGGTATTCTTTTAGGTGTCGAAATTAACACGCTTTAGTAAGCTTACCAAGGAAACCCCAATATCCAACCAATGAAAAGCGCCAATCGGCGTGATAATTCAGCGCAGTTACTGGCTAGCCGTCTGGAAGCCGTAAAGCATTATGCGGTTTTGCGCCAAATGGCCCCAGAGTTTGCTAAAAATGGGTTTCAAATCTCCAGGGCCATTGTCCCCATAATAGTCCCTGCCTGCGTGCCTACGCCCCACTATCTCTTAGGCAGTTGCACACTACTCCTGTCTGTTAGCCCAGTGGACATCCCGGGCTGCCCGTGGTGTTGCAGCGTACCGTTAGGTACCTTACTGAGATCTAGTGCTGTAGCGTGCAGTTACACACAGTTTACGCTATCACCGCCTATACTATGTACGGCAGAGATAGCTTTCTGCCGCGGGACCCCCAGCTGTACCTCCCCCAAAAGGCCACGTTGGTGTTCTCCGACGAGGAAAAAGGTTCTAGCAAGTTCGCGCAGATAATAAATTGCAATTGATTGTCTCCCTCTCTCCGCTCGATGTCTTTCCTCCTCTAGACTTTCGTGGAGAATTTCTTTTTCTTCGTCGTCAGCTCGGGAGGCCATCAATCATCGTTTCCCAGTATCTTATTCCTCTCCTTCACCCTCCCTTCTCATCGTTATCGTCATCGCCGCTGCCGTCTTGACACACCGGCCCGGCTGTTGTCGATAGCTCGAGGTTCTCCTGTGGGCAGCTGTCTCTCTTCCTGCGTCCCTTGGCTCCTTGATTTTACTTCTCTTTCTTTCAAATACCTACGGCTATGCATCTCAACTCGGCTGTCGCCGTCGCCCTTCTGGCGGGAGGCGCCCAGGCTCATGGGTTCCATGGCGGAAGCCCTCACGGAAACCCTCACATGAACCACATCCCAGGTGCCCCCGGCGGTCCTGGAGCTCCCGAAGTCCCCTCGGTCTCGTACACGGTACCTGCCGAGCTGCCCACATTCACCGTGAGTTCATACTGTCTCCGTGGCTGGCTCGCCCCGTGTGTCGGGGATTACCACTCTTGCTAACCGCTGTTCTCTCAGCCTACCACCGTCAAAGGCGAGTTCCTCGAGCAGTTCGACGACGGCTGGGACTCGCGATGGAAAGCCTCCCATGCCAAGAAGGATACCAAGGGCTCCGAGGAAGAATGGGCTTACGTTGGCGAGTGGCAAGTAGAGGAGCCTTCCGTCTACAACGGCCAGGTCGGCGACAAGTACCTGGTCGCCAAGAATGCGGCTGCCCACCACGCCATCTCCGCCAAGTTTCCCAAGAAGATCGATCCCAAGGACAAGACACTCGTCGTCCAATACGAGGTCAAGTTGCAGAGTACGCTGACCCGCGCTTTCCCCTGCTTCCTATCGCTCATACTAACCTTACTTTTTTTCTTCAGAGGGTCTCGAATGCGGTGGCGCTTACATGAAGCTTCTGCGTGACACCAAGGCGCTTCACCAGGAGGAGTTCAGCAACGCTTCTCCTTACGTCATTATGTTCGGTCCTGACAAGTGTGGCCACACCAACAAGGTCCACTTCATCTTCAACCACAAGAACCCTAAGACGGGTGAATATGAGGAGAAGCACCTTTCCGCCCCTCCTCAGGCCGAAATTGACAAGGTCTCTCACTTGTACACCTTGATCGTCCAGCCAAACAACACATTCACTATTCAGAAGGATGGTGAGACCGTTCGTGAGGGCAGTCTTCTGGAGCAGTTCAGCCCAGCCGTCAACCCTGAAAAGGAGATCGACGACCCCAAAGATACTAAGCCCGAGGACTGGGTTGATGAGGCCCGTATTCCTGACCCCGAGGCCAAGAAGCCAGAGGACTGGGATGAGGATGCGCCATTCGAGATTGTTGACGAGGAGGCTACCATCCCTGAGGACTGGCTTGAGGATGAGCCTACCACCATCCCGGATCCAGAGGCCCAGAAGCCTGAGGATTGGGATGACGAGGAGGATGGCGATTGGGTTGCTCCTATTGTGCCCAACCCCAAGTGCGCTGAAGTTTCTGGCTGTGGTACCTGGTCTAAGCCCCTGAAGAGCAACCCCGACTACAAGGGCCCTTGGACTGCCCCTTACATTGACAACCCAGCCTACAAGGGTGTCTGGGCTCCTCGCAAGATCGCCAACCCTGACTACTTCGAGGACAAGACTCCTGCCAACTTCGAACCTATTGGTGCTGTAAGTTGACCTGCTACCCTGTCTTGCATTGTAAGGCGTGTTGTACTAACTTGTTATGAACAAGATTGGCTTTGAGCTCTGGACGATGCAAGCTGATGTTTCATTCGACAACATTTACATCGGTCACTCCGTTGATGACGCCAAGAAGTTGGCGGACGAGACCTTCTTCGTCAAGTTCCCTGTCGAGAAGGCCCTCGAGCAGGCCGAGAAGCCCAAGGAGACTCCCAAGCCCAAGTCCCCATCTGACCTTAAGTTCCTCGACGACCCTGTGCTCTACGTCAAGGAGAAGCTCGATCTCTTCCTGACCATCGCCGCCAAGGACCCCATTGAGGCTATCAAATTCGTCCCTGAGGTTCCTACTGCCATCGGTGGTCTTCTGGTCACAATCATTGCTCTTGCTGGTATCCTTACATCTGGAGGCAGCGCCCCCGCCCCCGTCAAGAACGCGGCTGCTGACGTGAAGGAGAAGGCCAAGGAGGCCAAGGACAAGGCTGCTGAAGCCGTTGCCACTGGTGCTGAGAATGTTAAGGCTGAGGCTAACAAGCGGGCTACACGAAGCTCATCGTAGAGCAACTCGATGCAAGGAGTTTAGCTGGGCGTAAAGGGTGCTACTATTCGTGGTTCAGGCTGGGCAGGAGAAGGCCAGGACCTGTAACTATGACAGAAGGATAGGGTCTCTTCGTCGCAGGTATTGTCGGTTCCTTCGCGTGGCGTATGTGTGTATTTTAATAATTCCCCAAAATTGGTCAGTTTACGTGCTCTTGAAACATACATCGGATTTCCTACTTTCGCGTAATGTTATGCCTTGATTTGCTAGTAAACTATTGTACCGTTCAGTCTATGTTCTGGGTTGTATGCTTGACACACCTATAGATCTGACCACGTATTGCCAGGTCCTCCAGAGAGGAGTCCGCTTTTTATTGATTATATCACCTACCTAGGTATGTAGATATACATATAAGGGCCACATTTAAGGTAAGTCGGTTGATAAACTCATCCATCGCACTTGGCTGATCGAATGTTTATAGTAGGTAGGTAAGTAAGTATATAGATTTCTTCATAATAAAATCCTACTAACACGACACTGATAGCCTAGATGGAGATACGGTCATGTTTACAGCTCATTGTCGGACTATCTACGGTGTAGATATGGATTTATTTCACCAGAGCATAGAATGAAGAGAAACACATTCACTGCTCTCTCTTACTTACTTCAAGTCCCTCACGTCGCATATGCACTTAGGAATAAGAGGATAAAGAGGAGAGAGCGCTTTTTTCTTTTTTTCTTTTTTTCTTGTTTTTATTATTCTTCCATCAGATAGACGACCCGGGTATCAACACTGTCAATGATTACTCCCTCCCTAGCCTTACCAACCAGCCAACCTGTCCGGGCGCCACCGCTCTCAATATATGCAGCCTCCTCATCATTATCCTGATACGTAAAGTTGGCCAACAGTAGGGAGGCAATACGATAAGCACCTCTGCAACAACAGCAAGACGCAGAGTCAAGTTGACCAGACAAAAGAAAATATAGGCTCTTGGCTCAGAGCGAGTCTCCGTTCATCCCCTGCGCTTTTCATCTGCTCATTATCATGCTTCGGGAACATGTGGACCTTAATTCCTCGGCTTCCTCGCGAAGCCGTTCAGCATCCTATACCCAGCACCACAACCTCTTCCCTCCTCAATGATACCGTGCACACCCTCGAGGCACTTACCCGCCTCGCGCACCTCAGCGGCGTCGAGCCATAGGCGGCCCTCGCCCGCTACTTTCTCCATCTCGCAGCGAAGGAGCCAGCGCTCCCACGCCCAACTTCCAGCAAGTCCAGCGATGCTGGCCGCACCATCTGTCGAGCCTTGGAGGATGGCAGCTATCTCTCGGGTCCTCTCAACGCCTTGGCTGTCGCGGACGACAGGGAGGGGCTTCTCCCCAGCCGGGAGCTTAGTATGACCCATGGGAAGGCACATCCAAGCACGACGAACCTCGCTGAACCCGGCTCTGCCCAGGCGCCCCAGGAAAAGTCGGGTAGGGTTGGGGTCGTAGCCCAGTGTCTTAAGTGAGAAGCCAAATTCAACGGACTTGGCGAGTCCCAGGGGGCCTGCATTCATGATATCGGAATCGATTACTGAGAAATCAACGTAACCACCGGGTTTCAATACTCGCATCACCTCGGTCATGCAGGTCTCCCACTCATCCTCGCCGTTTTCCCCAATAAATTTAAGGACAGAATGAAGTTCGCGCGCCGACACAAGGTCAAAGTGCGCATCAGGGAAGGGCAGTCGCGTGAGTCGTTCCACTGCGACCTGTCGGTGGTTAGACGGGCCA
Source organism: Xylaria venustula (assembly GCA_022578775.1). Classification (NCBI taxonomy): domain Eukaryota; kingdom Fungi; phylum Ascomycota; class Sordariomycetes; order Xylariales; family Xylariaceae; genus Xylaria; species Xylaria venustula. The sequence continues at coordinate 292,790 of MU389358.1, read as the reverse complement.
CGCATATTGCAATTTGACAGCTGGCGGATCGCCTTGGTGGTCACTGTGTAAACCTTTGTGTTGGGGTATGTGATGGCACAATGCCAAGCCCAGTCGCATGTGGCCTGGCCACCAAGATCGAGGATGCGCGCACGGCTATGGGCACCCCCAATGCGAGAAAGTCTCGCTAGTTGCTTAGCTATGGGAGCGGAGAAGAGCCGTCCGTTATTCAGAGCCTTTGTTGCGCTTACGTGCCAGTTAGCCGTAGCCATCTGAACGAACGCTTCATCCTCTTTCTCGCGCTTCAATCTCTCTGGGTCATCAACAAGTACATCGTCACCACGAACGACGTTCGCGCTCATGCGCTTTCGTGCGGATTGCGGTACTACCGATAATTGATACTTGCCGAGTAACTGGTTGCGATGGGCCTCGCGTAAAGCAATGCGTTGTGTCTGAAGAGCCTCAAATCGTGGGAGACGGTGAACGTACGCGTCTTGTTGGCCAGATCGAATGATGTAGTCTTGGAAAGCACGGTAGTAGGCAGATTCCTTGTGTGCGATTTTGGGCGGAAGAGTACGTGGAATGTTTGTCTTGACCACGAATTCCGAGAATCGAACCGTTTTCTTCTTGAGTGAGACTGGCGACTCATCCGAGTCTACCTCTGATTCCTTTGGCTCATCCTTTGTATTGATTTCAATTGTCTCCTGCTCTAATGGTGAATCCGACTGTGGCTCCTCTACTTGAACTCCTTGAAGATAAACCTTTTGAGCCTTGAGCCAAAGCTCAGTGCGGTCTAGGTTAGCAAGAGCTACCGCCTGCTGCTTCTTTGCGTATGCCGGATCATATACTGTTACGATTTCCGTGACGACCAAGTTCTCGTTTGGAGATGTAGGTTCGGCAGCAGCAGTGGGCGATGTGACTGGGCTCCTCCGGTCGATTCGTCGTGCCGTTAAAGGGGCATCTGGGAGAGTATCATTGGCTACTACAGTCTGCTCTAGAACAATGGGTCTGGCAGTGGGCATGCCATCCGACATAGTACCCCTTATTTCGATGACATGTTCAACTGGTGCAGAAGGCGAAGAATGTACTTGGCGTGTAGGCACTGGAGGAGCAGGTTGAAGCCACGGTAGACGATAAAATTGTTCAGCAGTAGTTGAGGTAGGTGGAGCAATCTCTTCGGGAGTCTTGGAAGGCATGTGCCAGGTGTGTCTCGCCCGTGGCGAAAGCCCGGAGAAGAACCCACCTGGAGAGGGAATTTCGAGTCTGGTCAACCCATTCAGGGGTTGTCGCCCTCCAGTTGTCAGCCTCAAAGACGGTCGAGGTGCAGCAGTGAAGAGTCGGCGAGTTTGCTGTGTCATTTCGGGCAACCTCTCCTCCGGGAGCTCAATAACCTGCTCAGATTCGTATTCCTCGTCGGTATCATCACTCCCAGACAAAGCATGTAATGTCGCTAGAGCGGCCGGCTGTAGTTGAACACCGGACCAATCTCCTAGTGGAACTTCGTCTGCTTCCATAACAGGTGTTACTGGCGCGGACATGGCAGCCATTTGGTCGGACGTGAAGCTGCCATCCAAAGAAGGCGGTGCAGATATTCTCGGTACTTCCTGGGCTTGCTGAGACTGTAGAAGAGAAATGGCTGCCGGAGACATCTCTATTCTGGAGGGTGGTGTTGGAGGTACGGGAGTGCTCAATTTCCTCATATCTGCTCTTCCGGACCAGCTCTCGCGACTGGAATCCCGCTGAGCTGGGATAACTAAAGGTGGCAGCCCACGATGAGACGATGAGGATGTTGTTCTCGAGTGGTTTCCTGAAGCAGCACGGGTGTTCTCTTGACGCTTCTGTGATGAAGTTCTTGTCATCTTCTGTCGAGGCTCTTCATCGTCTGATATATCGTATATATCATCAAATTCTGTGACATCAGTACTGACACTAGCCCGGTTCCAAGGATTCGAGGAGGTAGATGGCGAAGCACTCTCATCAAAAGATGCCGTCGAGGGAGAGCTGGGTAGTATGGGTGCTGACATGAAGTGAAAGCCACGCGGTGTGGGGAAGTGTTCACTATGAGGCGATAGCCATTGCACTATCTTGTCATTTGACGAGCGAGCCTGTACTTTGCGTTGATTTTGTAAAGTCCTCCTCCGTAAATCCTCAGGCTCTTCCATTATTGTATTAAGTGACCTTCCCGGCCTTCGAGCCAGCGAAGGCGATGGGGGCGGCTGGTAGGTGGTCGACGGTAAGAGAAGTAATTCGGACATTTTATTGAAATATATGGCGTAAACTCCAACAGAGAATGAGATATTGTTACGAAAATGAGAAAAATTCGGAATCAGCAATAAGGACGTCCAGCGTCATAGAACATAAGGGACATAGAAAACGAGTCCCCAACGACTGGAATGCTCCGGTCAACGAAGCGAAATAAAGATGAGGCAACCGAAAGGAAGCTTGAAGAGAAGAGGGCCAAAGGAAGCCAAACCTACCGGGCGCTTGGGTACGAGTAGTTTTATTCCTCGGGGCTGTGAACCGCTGGCGGCTACGGTGCCAGGGAACATTCTACGAAGAAACGACCCAGCGCTTCGACCAAGCCAGGATAGGCCGAGTCACACAGAACGCACACAACCTTGCATTGGGACTGCAGGTTTGCCCAGAACGCACACTGGCGCGAACCCGAATTGGGCATGAGGGCGTGAAAAACATGGGCGACGACGACTCGCGGTGTCGCTGGCGGTCGGTGGTCTACGATGAGATCGGGTCAACCACCGAGAGCACAACCCAATCAGGCCGGACCTGGCTGTCGGTCTGGCGGGTTATCTTTAGAAACCATGCCAGCACGGCCAATCATGGGGCGGGCGCGAAGCGGTGGAGCGGGTGGGTGGGCGATGATTGGGGGTGAGGTGCATGTCTCCAAGCCAATAGAGACGAGCTGAGCTGCATCGGCGCTTAATAGCCTAACGTCGCTCCGTGACAGTAAGCACGATAATCCGTGATTGGACACGCGATGCTCACGACGACGAGACCCGACGAGACAGCAACGCACACCACCGGAAATGACAGCCAAGGATACGTCATAGTCCGTTTTCCATGCCCTTACTGAGCATACTATTGAGCATACTACTGAGCATACTGATTGTGCTGGTCGGGTCTGCGACGAGGTCTGGAAGAAACAGCGCGCTTCGCCGGCGGCTCGCTGTGCAACCGTTACCGCAGCTGCAACCAGGCTATGATTGAGGTCAGTCGGTATACCCATGCCATGCCACATTATAATATCGGATCGAACGGTTCTTACTTACATAGTAAGGTTATCTAAGCAATGCCGGGTATGACAGCCTAATTCTACATGGGATGGTCATGAAGCGCGTAGCAACACAATCCATATAGACCAAAAAAAGGCGATGAGTTGCGCAAAGCACGGAAAGGGGGGATGTCGGTTGGAGAGGATATCGGTCTACCTAGTAGGTATGCAATATCAAACAAACCTAGGTATCATGCTTCTGGGCCAGTGATTAAGGTAGCTGTAAAAAACCTCCAAGCTAGATATGCATTGCAACGATAACGGTAACAGGAGATGCAGGTTTGCCGCCACTTGACATTCTTTTAAGGTTCATGCCAGATGATGCAAGGTAGTTGAAGATTCAAAGGAGACACCAATGTTGAAAAATAATTGATCAATTATCGTTCAATTGGAAACCATTCGTTTATACACTGTAGTGCTCTGGCACCTACCTAACCTAGGTACATACCTACGGTATCTTTGTCAACCTTCCCGTCACCTAGCCTACTGTATGTTGCTGCTACATGGTAGCACTGATTAAAGAAGCACTTAAGATATAGAAAGTGGACCCGCCCCTCTCCTATCATCTTCCGCATCGAGCTCGGACACGCGGTTGCATCTACCCCACCATCGTCAATGACCCCGCCATCTCTTCATGCCACTTTCATCAAGCAGCCGGAAAAAAATCCACCGACCTCGTAGGTAGCAATAGCCTATTGATGCTAATGCGACCGCGAACGCGACTACATACCTCCAGCATCGTAGTAGAATACTACACATACAATTGATCGGTTGGGGCCATGGCAGATACCGAGCAACCAGACGTCCCCAGTGAACCACAGAGTCGCCATGTCACCTATTGCGGTGGTAAGTCCAGTAGCTGGCCCAGTCATGTTTATCTTGGTTCCGCGCGACCTGAGTGTGGGGAGAAGCTATCTATATGCTAATATACAACAACGGAGCAGTTTGCACACTACCCCCAGAGGTACGAGCCTCCTCGCTAATATCGAAGCACAACCACCACCAGAGTCTGCATCGAGACTGAACCGACCGGCGAAAGACACAGACAGAAAGCTGATCTGTTTCAACAGTACTGCGAATATGGCGGCACCGTCAAGAAATGCCAGGATTGGCTGCAGAAGGCCCATCCCACTTTGTACGAAAAGATATGGTCGCCTGGTGCGTGTGCCCCTCATTGTGACTAGGCTCGAAGTCCTAGAGCTGCAAATAAGGGTAGTGGTGACGCTGACTTGACCGACCATGGGAATCTAGAAGCGCTAGAAGCCGCCACAGCGTCGTTATCCGTCGAGGCCCAGAAGCGCGCCGCCAAAGACGCCCAAAAGAAGGCCGCCCAGGCTGAAAAGGCCGAGCAGAAACAAGCCGACAAGATGGCCAACAGCGTCATCACGATAAAGCGCGTCGAGAGGAATAAAAGGAAGTTCGTCACCGCGGTATCGGGCTTGGAGGCCTTTGGCCTCGACCTGAAGAAGGTCGCCAAGGAGTTCGGCAAGAAGTTTGCCACGGGGTCTTCCGTGACCAAAGTGCCCAGCGGCGGCGAGGAAATTGTCGTTCAGGGTGATGTGAGCGACGAGATTGAGGAGTTCCTCCTGGAGAAGTACAAGGACATACCAGAGGACAACATTGAATTAGTAGACGACAAGAAGAAGAAATCATCGTGATCGGTTCTCAAATCAAATTTAGTCGTCGCGCTGGGGACTTCAGGATATTCAATCAATACAAAAACAATAATCTTAATCTCAAAACCAGTGATGCCGCATAGTCGACCTGAAACCTCTAGATCGTACCCGAACACCATGCGCCAACTCCTTTCCATGTACATTACAGCCTACTCTTTCTGACCTAAGCCCGCTTCCTCAGTGTCCTCCCCGTCGTCGGTGCGGCAGGGGCCGCTTTTGCTGCCGGAGCTTTCTTGGTTGTGGCCGACTTAATCGTGTTCATGACTGTCCTTTTCGCAGCAGGAGCCGCCCTCGTGGTCCTTGAAGTAGTTGTCTTTTTAACCACAGTTGCAGTACTCCCCTCGCTCGATTCGCTAGCCAGGCTAGCCTTCCTTTTGCCTCGAGTTGTATTAGTAGACGGTGGTGGCGCTGCTGCTTTGCGTGTTCGGCTAGCCGCTGTCGTGGCGGCAGTTCCAGCACTGGAGCTTGCAGTTGATGAGGCGGTGGCTTTTCTTGTAGCTGCTGCCGGTCGCGTGGCCTTGGCTTTCTCTACTATACTTGAAAGGATATTTGAAGAGGCTTTGGTTGGTGGGGGTTTCATTGGCGATGCAGGACGACTGATCATAGATTTCATAGGCGAAGCCGGCCGGTCCCTAGGTAGGACGCGTGTATTGGAGGATGTTGGAGATAGGATTTGTGATGCTGAGACTGGCGGCTTCGGTTGAGTGGGCGCCCCTCGTAGTCTCTTCTTAGGATTCTCTATTGCATCGCCTTGGTTCTCTTTATCGGCGCCGGAAATCTCAGTGCTAGATACTGTTAGCTTATATGCGCGACAGACATTTTTCAAAGCCGCACCTCAACCGCTTTTGCCCGAGGATCGAGCTGGCCGCTGGCACTGGCTTTCGAGGGATGGGCTTGGGCGATGTTCCATCCTTTGCTGGGACCGGTGGAGGCTTGTTTACGTACTGAGACCTAGGTACGGGCCGTACATATCGTGAATTGGGTGTTTTCTTGGGCAGTTCTTCCATCTTGAGTCTTCGTAATGTCGTCGGGATACGGTTGACGCGCATTTCCACGCGTGATCTTAGCTGTTGTGCTTGTATGTTATACTGAGATCTCAGCCGCCGCGCGCGTTCGGTAACTGCTTTCATCATTAACGGTCATTCTCGAGATCCAACCCTAGCGATTGGTACGTACTTTCGAGCTGGAGATTGTCAATCAATGCTTGTTTTTGAGCCAGCGTGATACCAATCTTGCGCTTCTTGATAATGGGACTTCTCCGCGGCGAAGTACTTGGCAATGATGGCGACTTGCGTTTTTGTGGACGTACAGGAGCCATGATGACTGGTTCGAGTCGGCTGGCGCTCTATTTCGTTTGAGTGTTCGTGTTTCCCGGCGAGAAAGTAGTCTGAACAGTATTCTGGAATTGAGCAGCAATTTTGAACTCGGATGACGCGAGAGGTTGAAGAGCTGAATACTCGTGTCTGGACTAGAGACTTCTTGTTTACATTGAAGAGCTACCCCAGTTTCTGGCATCCAACCAAACGCGGTAACACTTGCATCTGGCCCGACCATCGGGACCCCACTTTCAAGCTGCTATTGTAAGTACCCACCCAGACTAATGCGGTATAGGCATCTTTTACCTACCTAGGTACCTACCTACAGTGAGCTCAAGGCTGCACTGACCTGACGTTTACGAGCTTCCCGGGTTCTCTATCGCACTCAACAAGGTTCACGTAATCCCAGCCTTGCCTTTCACCACCTACCATAACTACTTACTCATCGACGAGCCATCTATCAACCGCAAATCTGTATTGGGCCCTCACCTCCTCTTCACTCGAAACTGCTGTCCGGAGTTACCTTACCGTCCATCTCCCATCCCCGAGCAAACCCGGCCCAGACCTGTCAAGATGCCACTCCAGGCTGTTATGCTAGTAGTGGACAATTCGGAGAGCAGTCGAAATGGAGACTATACGCCCTCTCGCTTCGACGCTCAGGTTGATGCGATAAATATCCTATTCGATAGCGTGACACAGGGAAACCCCGAATCATCTGTTGGCCTGATGAGTATGGGTGGCAAAGGACCCGAGGTTCTCTCGACATTGACGACAGAACGAGGAAAGCTGTTGGAGGGCCTGCATCGTACCAAGAAGAAGATATCGGGGTCTTCACATCTTGCCACAGGCATCCAAATTGCTAGCGTGCGTCTCTAATCCAGCAGAACACAAGCGATAGGCGGAGTTTAGCTGACATGGATGCTCATAATACAGCTTGCCCTGAAGCACCGGCAGAATAAGTCGCAGCGTCAACGCATCATTGTGTTTGTCTGCTCGCCGGTGGGCGACGACGAAAAGAAGCTCGTTTCACTGGCGAAGAAGATGAAAAAGGGCAACATCGATATCGACTTCATCCTGTTTGGTGACCTGGACGATGACGATGTGCAGAAGAAGCTCGAGGCTTTCAACAATGTCGTGAGGGGCAACGATAACTCTCATCTCGTTGTAGTGCCTCCAAGCGGCAAACTACTCAGCGACCAGCTCCTCTCTACGCCGATTCTATCTGCCGACGGAGCGGCTGGAGGTTCTAGTGGCGGCGGTATGGCTGAAGGTGGTGGTGACTTTGGTGGCTTCGACTTTGATCCAAGCGCCGATCCGGAGCTGGCGCTCGCTCTACGTATGAGTATGGAAGAAGAGAATGCTCGACAGGCCAAAGCCGCTCAAGAAGAAGAGGCGGCCAAGAACAAGTCGAACCTAGAAGACATCAAGGAAGAGGGCGAGAACCAACCCCTTTTAGGCGAGGGAAGTGGCAGTGGATCTCAAGATAAGAAAGACAAGGACAGTGGTGACAAGATGGACACATCATAGTTGCATTCGGCTCATATTTCGATTCAAGGGTATGGGCTTCGGAGTCAGGAGTGTACACTACTAGATAGGGAACGTCAAGTGTTAAGTTTAGAGGGAAAACCATTCCTAAGATTAAGGCCACGTGGTACGTGGCTATCTCTTCATTAATAAGAGAGAAACTACCTAGTTGCCCTTTCACTGCAAAAAGACAATTAACTCCTAAACACCATGCCATGCAAATGTGCCTGGGTTACAGCACGCGCCTCGTACCCATGTCTCGTACTCATGCTTCCGTTGGATATGTGCCAGGGAGCAGAAGCCCAGTGCATGCTCCGTCACCGAGAGGTGTTAATCTCTCTGATGTAGGAGTTGAGCTTCCTGTCGAAGGTATCGCAGCGTATAGGCATATCTAGCTGGTAAAAGGGATTTTTGGTGACGTAGTCGGCGTAGAGGTCATATACTTTACGCATGGCGACATCCACATTGGCCTGCAGAGTGTCGGTAAAGAGCAGGAACTTGGTGCCTGTCAAGGTGTTGAAACACTGTAACCGGAAGTTCTCAGACTCGAGGACCTCTAGCCCCGAGGGCGGGTCAGGCCGGTTTGGTATGCTGTCTGTAGTAGCTGAAGCAGCCTGCTTGACTGGATTCAAGCGGGTTGTGATGGCGTGGACTCTAGAATTCAAAAGAAAGATTAACCATCAATGACCAGGTAACAGATAGCGTGATGCTCTCGGCCCGTGGCCCCTGAGACCGAGAAGGACCAAGACGCTTTTCCATCACTCACCCATGAAAAGTGCCAGCTAGAACTAGATAGTCATTTGTGTTGAGTTGATTCAGGCCATCGCCAAAGTTGCGGTTGTATATCAGACCGCCAGCTTTGTTAATGACAATCAGAGCCAGTATTCCCCTTTTAACACAGATGTTAACTTAAATTCATATAATAATTACACTGGAGGCGCCAGGGCAACCTACATGATGATTGTCGCCGGAAGAAAGCCTGATATTGGATAGGAGTAATATGAATATATATTCTCACCCTTCACCTGAATGTATTTTATGTCGCAGAGTTTACTTGGGAGTTTTTAAGACTCTTGAGTTGGCTACATGAACATAGGTAGGTAGTTACCTGGCCTGGGACCTTCAGGATGAGTGAGTGCTATAAAACATCCGAAGTTTCCCCACATCTACCTCAGGTTAAGTAGGATCTTCCTAAGCAGTCACTGTACATCCCTTAGGTACTCGGTAGGCACTAACCAGTGAACTGGCTCGACTGGTTGCAGGGTGCCAGCCCACTATAACGCGCTAGATGTTAAGGCAGGTAATGTTTGAACTAAGCAAGCGTTAACTCGCGTGCCCTTGAACCTTTTGAGTCTGGCCCAGTCTCGGCCAATACCTTGCTTGGAACTTGGAAGTACCTATATACAAAGCAAGCTATCCAGGCATCTGATATCTTTTTTGCTAGACTCTGTCACAAAGAGCACATCTGTCGCAGACATCAAGCGACGCAGACTCCGTTAAACAACTAACATATATACTGATCGCACTATTTCGACATTTCTTATTGGCTGCCGACTGCCTGGCGCATCGCTCGTCCCTCGTGCCGAACAGCTACGCTTCCGTCTGCGATCCCAGCCGTTCTTCGACGCCGCGAATCCTTCCCGCACTTGCACGACTGAGCACGCGGCTCCGAAGCACCCAGAGCCCTCAGACGAAGCAGCCGCCATGTCGCGCCCTGAAACGGAGCAGTTTCATCAGACCTCGCGCACCAAGGCGGTGGCTGCAGGCAATGAAGAGGCATCGACCATCATCAACCTGGGCGAGTTCCAGGACGTCGACACGCTGACGCTTTCCGAGGCCGCGCTGGTCATCAATGCGCTTGTGTCGAAGCGGAGGAACGACCGCAAGAACGTCAATGAGACCGAGTACGCATGCGCAGATCCTCCCACCTGTCTCGATGGCTCTGCTTGCCCTGCTGGCTCTGCCATGCGGCACGCGGGGCCCAACATGCTCGGAAATGGTGGCTAACGTGTGCTTGTGGGCAGGATGTTGACCAAGACGGTCGACTACCTAGACGCATTCTCGCGCTTCAAAAAGAAGGAGAACGTCGAAGCTGTCGAGCGACTCTTGAGCTCACATAAGGAATTCCACAAGTTCGAGCGCGCACAACTCGGTATGCCAGTCTTTATCCAGCCCTGTCTTTGTCTGCAGTGGTACTCACGATCAACATATAGGCTCTCTGTGCTGCGAAACTGCAGAAGAAGCCAAGACTTTGATCCCCTCGCTCACCGACAAGATCAGCGATGAGGACTTACAAGACCTGCTTGATGAGGTGAACAAGTTGATGCCGAACTGAGGAAGTCCGGTCTCCCTTAAATCTCAATCTTGCCGTGGTCAGCTGCAATTGTCATGATCTAGACCGGTCAAGACAATCTACACCAGCTCTGCATTATACCAGAATTGCTCATTAAAAGCAACCAAGCTCCGCCCGCCTCTTACTCTCTTATCACTCACCCACTTCTCTCTCGAAACCAATAGATCATGAGTGTATTTTCCTGCGCGGCGTTTTGCATTGATGGTTGCTTGGCAGCATAAAGACTCCCACAAGAAAGGGAGCGGGTTTGCTTTGTTTTTTTTTTCTTTCCTTTCCTACCTCTTCACGATCTGCATGAATGGCGTTGGGTATGTCTACTACAGCTGGCGGGAAGAGACCAGCTCGGTGAGAAAAGTCTAGACTGGGTTTTATCCTTTCCTCTCCTCTCCCTCCCCCTTCATAATTGGAGTTGTTTGTATATCTCATCAAAGATAAAAGGCCGGCAAAAAAATTGGCGAGACTGATGCTGTCTGAGACTCGGTTATTGGACTCAAAGTGAAAGGAATAGAGGAAAGATTGTGTTGAGTGGAACATTTTATTATAGAAAGCCGCTTGAGACTGGCCAATCTTCTCCCTGCTTACCTACCTTCATCCATACCCACAAAGATGAGAAAAAAAGAAAGAAATTAACTCGCAAACTTCATGTACATGGTGTTTTCCTCTCCGTTTCGCGGCTTCTTCACCCTAGTGACACCTGGGCATCTGCCTCCCTTTTTAGATGTTGCCTGTCGCGTTGCCTCATTCATACCGAAACACATATGGACTAAACCAACAAAAAGCGACTCGTCATGGCTTTGCCTAGGTTATCTATCACGCATCTTTTCTTTACGTCTCCCACCCCCTCGATGGGTATTATTAACACCGTTCACTCAAGGCCCATAGGCCCAGCTATTAGCGTACTGGTTATTCATCCGCTCGTCCTCGGTGGCATTCAGCGTGGCGCGCGGCACAACCCGCGGAAAGCTCGTCGAGTCGCGGTGACTCTGGTTGTTGACCCCCTCGCCACCGTCGTAATGCTGGGCAGCCATGTGCGCGCCGCCGAAACCGGGCGTCAGCTGCGGTGGATGGATCCGCACGGCGGGCAGAGGGGGTTGTCTCGTTCCCCGGGCCGCCGTGTCCGTCGTCGACTGCGCGCCGAGACGCTGCGTCTCGCCTGAGTCGAGCTCGACGTGGGCGGGCTCTGGCTCTGCTGGTAGTTCTTTTTCTTGATGATGATGATGCTGGTGGTGTTGGGAATAAGCATTGTGGATGGTCGTCGATGCTGATGATTGTAAGTAAGTGATCATATTATCCATCTCTCCCATCCTGGTCTGCCGCTATGATAAAGAATCACGCCATGGATATCAAAACCAGATAGGCATGTGAATGCACATGAAGACATAAGTGAGAGGGAGAAAACTTACTCGGAAGAGAAGACCCGGCTCCAAGCGCCGTCCCCGTGGGATCCCCGCCCCTTCCAAAGTTGAAGACGGAAAGAGACGGGGATGGCAAGGGGGTGGAACCGCCACGGCACGACGACATGCGTTTCGACAGACGGCGGCGACGGGCGAACCAGAAGAATGCCACAAGCAGCCCTATAATGGCCCCGGCGCCGATGATGCTGACGCCTACGAGGGCAGACTCGGGAAGGTGGGGGCCGCTGCTGTCTTCGTCCTGGGATGAGGTTGTCGGCAGCGGTGTCACGGGGAGCGTCCTCGTGGCAGAGTCCGTCGATGTACCCGTGCTGATAACGCTAGTCGACAAAGTTGTGCTGTCAGTTGTAGTAGTGGCGGAAACCCCTGCTAGAGTAGAAGGTCGCGATGGGTTGGCGGAGGACGAAGCGGAAGCAGAAGGGGAAGAAGAGGAAGAGGAGGGAGAAGATGTTGATGTCGATTCCACTGGATCATCTAGTGTGATCGTGAAAATGTCTGTCCCGATGTTTCTGGTCGTAAAGTCCGGGATCGACGTCGGCTCCGTCCCCGCGCTCGTGTCGTCCCCATTGTCGCTGCCATCGCCGCCCTCTGCTTGGGCCGCTTGGCACGGGTTAGCCGAATGCTGGAACGCACATGGGTCTATGCCGCAGCATCCTTCGAAGTTGCCGCAGTGGTAGAAAGCTCCATGGGAACAGACCTGTCTTTCGACATTGTTGTTATTGTTGTTAGGGAAGGAGGCCAGGAGGGCAGCGATGGAATCCATTTTTGTCGGAGAAGTCTTGTTCACGTGGATTAAGCTGAAAACGATATGGATGGATTAAAAGACTTCCTTGTAAATGGATAGACAGGGCTCTTAGCCAGGCGCTCGGGACTGAGAGGAGGGAAATCCAGAAGAAAAGAGGGATTAGGTGTGGATGGATAGGAAGACGATGATAAGAGCAGGATGTTGTAGTTGTGAAGGACGCAGTGGAAATCCGTTGCCCGAGCTTGGTGGGAACGTCAATCGTGAGAGCCGTCTCACTTTATGACCGGTTCCAACACCCAGGAAATGAAGTTCCTTAATGTGAAGCTGACGGGATATTCTGTGCTTGAGGAGTATTCAGTAAAGATAAGGAATGAAAGGACCAGTATCCTAACTGAATCTCCTCGGTAATCCAGTACCCCTGGGATATGTTAACCAGCCAAATCACACCTTAGTCTGTTCAGTGTAGATGTGTTCACGGTTGATTATAGTGCTCGACACCAAAGAGCAAAGAAAGAGCACAGCAGATCAGGAAGAAAGAAACGAACTCAAAAGCAAAATTAGTACACGAAGCAGACGAGAAAAATTTTCCCCGGTGTGAGGTTGGGTACGCATACGATCGATCCAAACCTCCGGCTACTATTTATCTCATCATGCTTTAGAGCAGACAAATGCCGAAAATAGTACCGGTGCGAAGCGCCTGGGAGACAGCTATCCGTCCGGCTTCATTCCCATCGTCACACCGCCCGACGAGGAGGACCAGGTAATGCGCTACTTATTCTGTTCTGAAGATCGTCTGGGGGGCAACAAGTCGCAGGAGGAGTCCAAACCAGCAACAAGCGCCACATCATAGCAAACCAAACGTCAATACCAGAGGAGCGGGAGAGGGGCCAGGCAATAGATATGCTGTGTGTTGTTTGTTTGCATGCTTGCTGATCGGCAGATAAGTCTGACCGTTCTTATATGCCAGAGAAATCCCAACCCGCCGGCCTGGACTGGGCTAGTGGGCAGCGACCGACTGTGAACGCGCTTAGATATTCGGAGTAATGAAGTATGCTGCAGATAAGGTAGGGAGCTAGATTATAGGTCGACATGAGGTTGTCCCTGTGCTGTCTGGTGACAGGATGATATTGAATAACATATCCCCTTTCATGACACGCGTAGCTATTATCATGTAGTATAGCAGGGCAATATCATATAAATACGACAATCTTCTTTTTCCTCTTGCTTTGACTGTAATGAGATCGTGTCTTTGATTAGGAAAATCTGGCTAATCAATAATTTGGACACCTTATCATCAAGGGTTCGGTTGATCAACTGGGTGTACAACGGGACCAGAAAAATCGCACTCGTCAATAACTACATACGGATGAACAACGAAGAGGGCAGTGTCTCAGACAAAACTGAATTGGATATGGAAGCTTCCGCTTCTCTATATAGGGAATCTTAAGTGTTTATTGCTAGAACGCCTACTAATCCAACTTCTCGAGTAATAACTTCGACCCCATATTGCCCACAGGCTTATCCTTTTTCGGCCCAGCCTTCTTACCCTTCTTTGCGGGTTTATCGGTTTCGCCATTAGTTTCAGCCATCTCGCGAGCAGCCTTCTGCTCTAGTGTCTCTTCAGTTGCAGCCTTCTCGAGCTGCTTCTTATGCTTCTTCAATGTCTTGCGGAGCTCACTCTTGTGGGAGAAGTCGTCTGTTTCGAGGAGGTTGAGCACAACGAAAGAACTGGGCCCTGTGGCCCATGACATGATGTGTTCCTTAATGACCGGGTATAGAATATCGGAAAACTGAAGCGGTGGGTCACAGGGTATGACTTTGCGTGTAAATTTATCAAAGCGGCCGCCGGATATGAGGGTCTTAAACATGCGTCCACCATGAGGAAATTTCGAGATATGAGGTGGGGAAGCGAAGGTAGGTGTAGCCTCATTCTCTCCATCGCCTTCTTCAGGTACCGCATCTGGATCACCTCCCGCCGTAGATGCGACGGCTTTTAGAGCTTCGGATTTGTCTCCTACACAGGAGAGAAGCGTCTCCGTTACCAACTGGCACCCGAAAGAAGTAGCTACCAGGTCGTCGGGCGAAGAAGCTATGGCAGCCAGTAAAGACGGCGACAAGGCTGTAACTAATTCCTTTCGACGGACGACGGGATCCTTTTTGCTGGTTGTTTTGCGAAGCTCCCAGACCTGCTCTAATAGTTGAAGATCGCCTGCATGGCTACCATCGAAAAGTACCTTGCTCGCACCTTCAAGCAAGTACCGTATCGTTAACCTAGCATTAGGGTCGTTGGCTAAATTAACGATATTTGAGACTTCGTTTTGTTCCGACTTGCCAAGCAACTCGACGATGATTGATTTCGATGTTAAAACAGTGTCGTCGATCGTGTCATAGGCGGTGAGTATGATGAGATGGCCGTGGGGATCAGTGGACATGAGTTGGAACGTGTCTTTGTACGTTCTTAAAATCTGTTTTCGATCCTTGGCCGTGCCATATGCTAGAAGTAAGCATACCAGGCGAGCGCCATGTTTGGTGAACGCCATGTTTTTCAGCAGATCACCTTTCTCGTCTTCCTTGATCATCTCCATGTATTCTTTGGCTTCTTCGGATCCCGGCTTCACATTGGTGTAGTATTGATACATGGCATCATGGAGCATGGTGAAGCCAGTCATCTTTTTCTGAATCAGCTGATTGGTTAAATCCAGCAGATATTTCATGATAGGCCCCCTTTTTCCCGGCTCTCTTTCCAAGATTACCGAAAGTTCGGCCGTCGGCGCGGCTTCTCCCTCTTTAGCTCCGTTGAAGAGGAAGGTTTCCGGTCCGTACCATTCTCGGAGTAGGATAGCCTTCTGGTCTTTGGAGGCAACGCCTCGATATATGTCGTCGAGAATCCACGAAGCCTCCGGATGGTTGATCATTTTTCGTACTCGGCCATAGAACTCTGGCACAATCAAATCTCGAACTTCGTTGTCGCCTTCCACAATGAGCTTGCCTATCAGGAACTTGGCATACCTGCTTTCTGCTAGCAGCGCATAGGTTCCCTGGAGTTCTTTTGCAATCATTCGCCGCCTCTCTGGTGTCGAATATTTGATTGCCGTCTGAACAACTCGAACGGCGTCGTGCTTGAGCACAAAATCTTTCATTCGTCCGGTAGTAATGGCGAACAGCTCCTCAACAAGCTTATCCCTCTCTTCCTTGGGTACGTGGGACTTCCTGCGCAGTCGCTCCCATAGTTTCTTGGCTCTGGTTAACTCGTCGGCCAGGGGCTTGTTCGCCTTCCGCTCTTGGGAGAGCTGTTTCTGTTTTTGGTGAGATTCCCTAGAAGTTTGGCCTATACAGAGTCAGTGGAATCCAACAAAAAATACCGTGGTTTTAGTGAACTCACCTCGTTCGAACGTCTTTCCGCTCTGGTCTTCTCCGTTTTTGGATCGAATTGGTCTGTCACCGTTCTTCAGTGTCTTTTCCCCATTCAATGAGGCGCCACCATCCTCTTCCTGGTCAGAAACACCGTCAAAGTCGTCATCATCGCTTATACTGTCATCCTCGTCCACTGGAGGCGACGGAGGACGCTTTTCGTATTTTGGCTTCTTGCTGGTCGAATCCTTGCCACGACTGGGCAGTTTCCTCTTGTTCCCCGGGTCGTTTTTTGGTGCCATCTTTGTTGATTTAACCGAATTGGCAATGTCGCAAATTCAAAAATCCAAGTAAGACTCTTGCGCTCGGGACTAAACGGGCCAGCTGGAAATTTCCCAGTCGACACGGCAGAATAAAAAATAATGGGCTTGAATTTAGGCGGTGAATCCCACGCCAAGACACTAGAGACACCCACCCCACTACCGATAACGCCGATAGGCGGTAATGGGAAGCATTTCCCCCGCGTCCATTTAGAAGCAGGTGTATCTTAAGATAGGTATTCTGCATGACTACCCAAGTATATATAAATATCTTGACTAGTAGTAGTATTCTGGAAGGGCGCAATCTACAAATAAGATTGTATAAAATTTACGATTTTGCACACGGTTTATCAATATGGGTAGAGAGGAGCAAATAGAAGAACGCGAAGTTCTCGACTCCATATTTCCCGAAGAAATCACAGGTCCGTCTTCACACAACGAGTACCCCGCCAAGCGCACGCGGTATTGACAGGCCTTCTTGGTTCGCGATGAAACAGATATTTCCGACACCGAATATCGCATCGCCGTGAAGCTGAACCCTCCGGAAGACAACAATGGCGAGGAGGAAGCCGAAGCGCCCACCGTGGTCCTGCACGTGCGGTACCCCGACGCATATCCGGACGAGGCTCCCATACTAGACTTGTCACCGCTGCCCAATGCGCTGCCACACCCCCAATTCTCAGTGGCCGCCGACAAGGAGCAGCTTCTCAAGGGGCTCGAAGAGACCATTCAGGAGAACCTCGGCATGGCCATGGTCTTCACGTTGGTGACGACGCTGACGGAGCTCGCTGAGCAGCTGATCATCGAGCGCAGGGAGGTTGCTGAGCGCCAAAGAGAAGAGGTTCTCCTGGCGGCAGAACGCGAAGAAAATAAAAAGTTCCACGGCACTCCCGTTACGCCCGAGACGTTTATAAAATGGCGCGACGATTTCATGCGCGAGATGGAAGAGCAGCGCCAGCGAGAAGAGGAGGAAAGGCTTGCCGAGCTCAAAAAAGCCAGGGTAAAGGAGGCTCCGAGGCTGACCGGAAAACAACTCTGGGAGCGCGGTCTTGTCGGCAAGGGCGATGAAGAAGATGATGAGCCGCCCACGGAGCAAGTCGAGAAGCTCAAGGTCGCGGCATAAAACGAGACCTGTAAGAAGAGGGGCCGTTCCCCTGTTCAGCAGCCCGTTAAGAGAGACTCCGGTGATTCAATTGGCATTTACACGGAGTTCTGGCGTATGGGAAGAACTAAAAAGGATCATCATATCTTGCAGCGCTTTGAGACAGAGACAGTCTATCTACCTTTCCTAACAATGGTATAAACCGCCTATTTTAGACTCCAGACTCCGGTATCATGCCAGAATTGTCAACGCCCCAGGTGTTGGCGGTATCACTCAACGTATTCTTCATTGATTCACTATGCATAGAGATGCCCTATTCCTGCATCTCCTCATCGCTTTCTTCGTCTTCCCACCCGTCGTCGTTGTCGTCGTCATCTTCTTCTGTCCCAGCAGGTACTTCTCCGAGTTCCTTGCCAATCGCAGATAGGAGTTCTTTGGCGTGCTCTCCTAACCGATCATCTTCGTATTCTTGTAATTTGTAGAGGTGAAGACACTGGTTCAGCCACACTCGGCTGGATATCCACGAAGCTTTCCAGTCTTCCTCGGCTTTTGTTTCCTTTTGTTTCTCACCCATGACGTAGAGGCCCCAACCACCTAAATACCATACTTCCACGCTTTGGTCATCCTCTCCCACAAGCCTCTCAAGTACCTCCATGGCTTCTTGTTCCATTTCAACCTCCATGAGTAACCTAGAAAGGCCGACGCGGCTGGGAAAGTCGGGGACCGACGGGTCTTCGGGTGACAAATCTTTCCATAGTTCAAGACTCCGGCTTAGCGCAGCTTTGGCATCGTCGAACCTAGATTGCGAGATGCGAACATTGGCCAAGGTCTGCCATGTCTCGGCAAAGTCAGGCGCGACCATAGTAGCTTCGGTAGTAAGAGACTCGCAGCGCTGCTCGGCGTCCTCTTCCCACGATAGATCTGTCATGAAGACCTCGGCTACCGAGCACAGCGTCATGGCCAACTTCTTTCGCAGCTCATCTAATAAGATTGCCCGTTCGTCGTCCTGACCTTTCTTGCTCTCGAGAACCTGGATTTGGTTTTTTAGCGCCGCAGCGCCCTTCTCGAACCACCCGACGCTGTCCTGGCCGCCCTCCTCACTGAGTTGCGCCAGAGAAAGGAATTTCTCAGGGCCACCACCCACGCTCTCATCCTTGGCCCCATCTTCGTCAATCGCGACGGCGCGTAGGAGGTAGGCACGCGCTGTCTCAAAGTCGCCAAGCTCGAGATTCACCTGTCCGAGGAAATTCAATGCAAAGAGGGCGTCGTCACTTCCGGGTGATGACCCTTCGAGGGCCTTTTCAGCGAGCGTGGCGGCGTCCTGCACATTGCCTTCTTGTAACTGGAATTCGGCGGCCTTGACGAGCACTTGCGGGGACACGGGCTTGTTGGACCCGCCTCTGGCGGCCCGCGAAATGGCGCCTTTGCCCGACTTCTTCGATTTCTTATCTGGGCGCCGAGGTGCCATGGCGAAGAGATTTGTCGCAGACAAAGACGCCAAAAACCAATCAGTTGTCGCTAGAATCGGCTGTACGAACCTAAGGTGCTGTCAAGGTGGGCTTGCTAGAAGAGCAGAAAACTTTTATCGATAAGGGGTCGATTTGGAGGTAGGGTCCTGACTCGTGGGGTAGGATAGGCTGGAGTGACGACATGCCCCTCCTACTGTAGTAGTCCTTCGGGCGCAGCAGTGCTCTTAAATGATATACCTACCTAATTTCAAAGGTATTCTAACTATGTAGGAGTACTATTCGTACAATTTTTCACCTTTGACATGTGTCTGTGCCAAGGTATTAGCCTCATTCAAGATTTTACCTTGAAAATAAGGTGACGGCTATTGTAGGACTGTCTGTTGTAGCTTTAGCTGGTGCGTACGGGGTTTATATTTGAACATATATATTGCTTTGAAATTATTACCTTTCTTCAGAATCGTTGGTTTTCACGAACTAGGAAGTCGGTCTAAAAGTGGCATACCTAAACATGTTCAGGGAATATAACCTTATATCGCATATTATATACCATCTGAAGGAGACTAACCGAAGAGAGTACTACTCTCTAATTGGGCATGAACAAACTTGCAGTCATTTAATAGTAGCCTGCAGAGCAGAGATGATAAATCAGGGAATAATGTTCGTATATCTGGGACGAAATTATTACAAGTCGGAACAGATTACCCAGGTATCAAGATAGAGCGAGCCTTGTATATCAAATACATATCCAGCCACGAACTATTAGTGAGGCAATTCAACAATGTATGTGCTTTCAATTCGTACATACGAGCAGACTCTTACAAAAGAGTGCTCAATGGTATTCATATCTACCGACTCGATTAATATATTCAAATCGAGAGTGTTCTCATCTATGCATTATCATTAAGTCCACGACCAAACCCTTCCGCCGTGTGGTTCTTTTGCCCAACCTAAGTCCCCAAAGCCAGCCAAAAATAGTGTAACGAGCGCCAATGATGATGGTATAAAAGGGGGTAAGTGATCGCTCTATAATATGGGCGCCCCAGCCCATGCGAATCTGGAAACTGCGAAACGATGCCTTAAAAATAACGAAGGGTAATAAGAGGCTAACCAGTGTTTACTGCACTTCCTGGACGAGGGCGGATTGAGACGACTTTGGCCGGTCCATAGCACCCAATTCAGCTCCCTGGCCGCTCTGTGCTCGCTTGCGACCGGGGATGAACCGCGCCAAACCCTCTCCGTGCGCAGTGGGTTCCTGAGTCTCGGAGAATTTGGCAAAGAAGCTCTTCTTCTTTGGCTGTTGCTGGTTCTGCTTCTGGTCGTCTAGTCCCACCTCCTCGAAGCCTTCCTCGGCCGTAGGCAATTCTCGCTCAAAGGAACGATGTCTCACTGAAGATCTAGGAATCCTAGAAAGCCCGGCAGAGTCGAGGCTCTGGCGGGGAAAGTCGTACGAAACAACGGGAGATTTTGCACAAATGTCCTTTACAGATAACAATGTTAGCATGCCTAGGCAATAATGACAATGGATCATGGCAATGAACAGAGGCAGTGCATACAAATGATCGGCGGTATGAGTCGAAGGATTCGCGAGAAATAGAAAAGTGCTCGATGTCGCCAATGCTGCTACGTGTATCCATAGAAGTGCGGGAGTTTGCAGGTCGCCTCGGCCAGAGACCCTTCTCATCTGTGGGCGAAGGCTACAGCACCCATAATTGGTTAGCGAATACAGCGTTTTGCTTCCAGGGCGGTGAAATGCGACCGCTTACGGGTAGGTAAACGCCACTGTCGTTGACGACTAATAGCGAAGCGGGTCAGCCATGCCGATTTCAAAGTCTGACGTGAGGGCATTGTGCGCCGTGGGCAGCCTCACCACTCATCTTGTAATCGCCGTTATCGCGGCTCTTGCTAGACTGGATGCTCCATGCCGACGAGGTCCTCGACCCAACTGTGTCTACCCTTTCAAAGCCGCTGTGGGAATCTCTAGTGACTGTAGCTGGACGGACATTTTCGTCGCCCGTGACTTCGGCGCCCGTATTTAAAACAGGTCGCCTTGCGAAGGGGTTGCGAATCGGCATGGTCGGATGTTCGGATGAGGGGCGGGAGTGGGAGTGGGAGCGGATTCAAGCAAAAAAGGGTATACAGGATGGGATTGTAGCGATGCGGCTTCTAATTAGTATAGGTATTGAACAGCGGCCAAATTTCCGATCGGTCTATGTCTTTATGTCTTGCAACAGTATTGATTCTTTGCGCAATGTTGTGACTGGGGTGTATGGGTCAGGGTCGGTATATAATCGAGCAGAAACGGACAATGAAGGAAGAATGGCACAACGGCAGATGGACATTAAGAAATCCCGGAACGGCGGGAGCTACCAAAGCGGAAATTGAAATAGCAGACCCTACTTACAGGTCCTCTCCAGTCCATGCTGGGGTAAGCCCACCGGTCGGGGGGGGCCCTACGGTACCTACTGTACACGTGTAGGCAGGTCGGCAGGTAACACCCACACTGCCTTCTGCCCTGCCATAATCAACATACAGCTACAGTACCTAGTGCAGCGTAGTGTATGTAAGTGCCGTAAATAGTAGCTGTAGTTACATATAAGTAGTAGAATGGATGGGCTGTGGGGATCCTCGGGTCGCCAGTTCCTGCTTGTCAGTAGTAATCCACAATCCACAGCGGCGGTGTCTGGTGAAGGACGACCTAAACTGACGATCCTGGGCTGACGATCTGGTGGGTGATCAAGCCGTGCTCAGTGGGCCGAGTCGAGTCGAGTCGAGTCGGACTTTCGGCTGCTGGCCGACTTTGCGAGCTAGTCAAATTTTTCTACCAATCGCAAGTGTACAGCAAAACTTGACCCCGTGGCCGATACTGTAGGTACTTACCTCATTATTTTAGTTTCAATTGATTACTACCAACACCACCTATTGTTGTTATTTTTTTCTTCCTTCTGCTCTTGAATCGACTAGGTGTATTTGCAGACCCCATGAATCAAGGCGACGCTGTTGTTGAACATACTGGGCGAAAGTCATGTTTCATCCGGGTCCCAGCCTACATCCATCATCTGATGCACCAACTGACAATGATTGGAAAGAAAGCGGGAAAAAACAGCGTACCTTGGCTACTTGTACTGTAGTGCGGTGAAAGTCCCTGCATCCCCCATCAGCGGTACTACCCAATCCGTGGCCACCTGGTGTACAGTTTCGTGCCTAGGTACCTGCACTGCTCTGAACACGAATACGGTCCATCATACAGCGGCGAGTCACTTGACGAACCTCCGAGCAGCACTCAGCTCGGATTTGACATCACCCGCTCGCCCCGGTCACTATTTCTTAGGGTGTGTTAGGTTAGGTATTCCTTCGCGGCGCTTTCGCCGATCTACCAGATAGCGCTGCCGCCGCCGGTTCTGCGCCGCGCTGCCCATAGCCTGCCAAGATAGGCGTCACCATTATGTCATATGGAACGACTGCGCATTTCGCCTATTGTTGTGTTGACTGTATCGACGTCGTACATCAGTATGTAGAGTCTTGGTGCAAGATGTATGATGCCTTTATATCTACAATACTGAGTACGCAGACGGATGATCGCCTACCTGCTACTCGATTCAGTTCACTAGGTACTGGTATGATACACAACAGGTTGTGCCTTGCATGTCCGCGTGCCAGTGGGATGGGGATGGGGAAATCGCCCAATTAGTAGTAGACACCAACATGACCTGCAGAAACCCAACATCCATATGGTGATTGATGTCTTTTTACTGTACGCGAAATAGTGGAAGGGGACTTCTTAACAGAGATATGTATGTACCTCGAGTCTAGCGTACATAGGGAGGTTGAACTGTTACTGTTGTGACAGAATAGTAATTCCAGTTTCCATTGATTTGTGGGGACATCCTTCAATGACCAAAAAGGGCTCTGAAAGCAGCCGTGATTGGCCCATTGCCCTGTCATCATCACTCTGCTCTCTCTGATAATTGTCAACCTGAGACCTTTTCTCTCTTGTCCCAGCGAATACCTATATACAGGTGTATTTCTCCCGTCAGCTTTGGCGCATTTGAGCGCGTAGCAATGCCTGATAAGATGGTACATGATGGGTCTTGAGACAGGTTGTCCCACGTTAGGCTCAACATCTCGATTCTGCACTTTATACTATAACCAACTGCCTCAATCGAGTAGCACAGGCTCGCCGTAACGTCCTATTGACAATCGAAGCTGCTGGGCCACAGCTATTCCGGGTCCCGAGCTTAACCTAGGTGCTTCATCGCACGCAGTTATTCAAAGGAGGCAAGGCAAGGCAAGTTACCACCAACGGTAATTAAGCGATGATGTGAAGAGTCGGCCCAATCGGTAAAAATCAGATCTAATTGAATACAACCGTCTTGTGGCCATTGAGAAAGACTCGTTTCTCGCTCCACCACTTGACTGCCGCCGCCAGCACCTGGCTTTCGACGTTACTGCCTTCGTCTACCAACTCCTTTGGACTCATCGCGTGGTCCACGCGTGCGACCCTCTGCTCAATGATGGGACCCTCGTCCAAGTCGGCTGTGACGAAGTGCGCCGTCGCACCGATGATCTTCACGCCCCTCTCGAAGGCCTGGTGGTACGGCTTGGCGCCCTTGAACGACGGCAAGAAACTGTGATGGATGTTGATGATCTTCCCACTCATGGCTTCGCACAGGCCCGGGCTGAGCACCTGCATGTACCGAGCCAGGACCACGAGCTCGATGTTATTCTTCTTGATGAGATCGAGGATCTGCTTCTCCTGTTCCAGCTTGGTATCCTTGTTGACCGGTAGGTGGTGGAACTCGATACCGTAACTCTCGGCGAGAGCGCGATAGTCAGGGTGGTTGGATACGATCAGGGGGATCTCAATGCCCAGCTGATTGGTTTTGGTCCTGAACAGAAGGTCGTTCAGACAATGTCCGATCTTGGAGACCATGATCAACACCCTCGGCTTTTGACTGGCTGGCCTCAGGTCATAATAGTCCATCTGCAATTCTGCTGACAGCTTTCTAATAGACTCCTTGAGGTTATCCGTAGATTCGGCATGGCCGAAGTGTACTCTCATAAAGAATTTCTGGGACGTTCTATCCGAGAACTGCTGGAGATCTAGGATATTTAACCCATGACTGGCCAGCAGCCCCGTCACAGCGTGGACAATGCCAGGCTTGTCCGGGCACGACAATGTGAGAATATGATCATCAGTGGCAGACATTTTGATGATTAGCTTGAGGAAATGAAAACTATATGAGCAACTCTCGAGTATTTCTGGTGTGACTAACTGGCCCTGACATGGATGACTTGGTCTTTAGAGGTTTTCACCTACCGTCGGCCGTCTTTCGGCTTTGGATTAATGCATGAGTCTCATATTTTATGCCACTATCGAAGTGTGCGGGTAAGAAACGCGTCCACAGATTTAGACCTCTTACCTAACTTACATCAATTGGTGGCAATTCACCTTAGTGTCTTTCCGGCCCCGACCTAACTGTTCAGGTAAAGCCAGGGTGCTCGGGTGTCTAACAAGTGTAAGAGGAAAGCAAAAAGAAAAGGGCAAGGAAAAATAAACGTGAGTGACAACTTAATAGCCTCGTATCAAAGACGCACTTCCATTCAAGTCTTGGATCGTCCAAGTATTGGTGAGTGCGTCACTTGACCTGCTTGCTAATCTGGATATTTGCAGCAGCATAGGTATCGCACATGATTGATGACTTGGACTCGACTGTGCTGTTATATGGCGGTATTACGTGCGTGCTACGTAATCCGGTATACAAAAATAAGACCCGAGAAATTTTGGTTTCTCATTCTTGACATAACGGCTGTAGACCACCTCAGTAAAGGGAGCGCCCTGAATGACGATGGTCTTTTGATGGCATTTTTGTACCTCTTGAATCTACACATAGCCGACAGGAACGGCGCTTCTAGCGCCCCGGAAGAGAATGCGGGGGAGTAGGCGAATGACGCACGCCATGTAGCTGCCGGACAGCGTGAGTGGTAGCGACCAGGAAAATTCCTTACTGATTGCTGTACCGGCCTCTCTTCATAGTATGGTCGGGTACCTATTCAGCCGGTAAGTAATTGTACGAATCCACAAAATAGGAACAGGGTGCGTTGGCTGATGGTCACATTTTCGGCCGTCTCCAAAAGCAAGCGTACGTACTACCTATATATATTCTGGATTCATACGGGATCTGAATGTTGTGTTCCGACTAGACTGAAATCCAATTATAGTACAAGAAGGGAAAAGATTTCGATTAGGCAGCGGGTCCAGCGCAGTGTCCACGTAAGTGATCGTCAGTACAGCACGCTCAATATCGTGGTCGAATTTCCTCAGGAGCAGACCTCGCCGCCAGAGGGGCTCATAGACAAGACATACATACATTTTTCGTATCTCGGGAGCGAGCGAGGAGGACAAAGACCGCCATCAGTGTGGCTTGCATGGGTGCCTGTAGCCACAGCGTTGGGGGACGTTGAGTGAGTAAAACAGAGAGCAAGAGGGCAAAAATCGGTTGTTCCACCACGGCATCTCGCAAAGGTCATTTGCTTACGTACCTACCTATCTTCACACTTGGAGACCAATGGACTACCTACCTATTTTCCAGGAACGCCAGCTTTGCCATCCGCTCGGCGACTTGCAGCGCTCGTGTTCGTGCGGATGCAGCTAATTGGTGTAGCACGGTGAAGAGGTTGCAGTACCACTGCCTATTCGCAGGGATGCAGCTACTTTTGGCAGTCAGTTAGTTGACCGCTTTGCTGCGACCAGCGGAATCAAATACTATGTATGTAGTACATACTATACATATGTGCGTCTGCAAATATGTAAGTATTTGACCCGCGCTGGCTGTAGCCAAGTGTCTAGAACAGAACACAGCGTCGCAACCTGATCCTCATTTGGTCTCGTTGGTCTCGCGAAGAGTGTCGGCCACGTTGAAAGGATCAGCTCATCACACACCATTCATATGGCGCAATGGACCAGATGGCTCCTTACAATCAATCAATCAATCAACCGTTGTTGTCTGAGGCGCAGGAACATCGATGGCACCCGCTGCATGCGTTAGGGAAGTCGTCCGAGAGGATGTTGGGAGGAATTGTCATTATATGCGCTGCTGGTATCCGTGATCCATGTCATATTCACCACTACTTGGGAAATCTTGTGCTTTTGTTTGGCTGATTGATCATGACAGAGAGAAGTGAATGAGCACGGCTACTATTTTAACTTCGCCTTTCCGTCCCGTTGGTTGTTGGCCGCTGTTTGCCTGTCTTGCATTGTTTTGTTCTCAGCTCTGCGGTTGGAGAGAGGGGCGTCTTCGGGCCAGGAACCTGACGCACATTTCCGGCTATTTCCAATGTCCAGTGTCCCATTGTAACCCATCCGCATTCTAGATCTTGACCATGGCGCGTCTTGGCAATTAATATATTTCCTCATCCGCGTAGCTCAGGCACACAGTATAACCCGGCAGACCCATGGTGTGGGCGTCTGGGTCAAGGGTTCCCGATCCCCAAGACAAAGAGAGAGGATCATGGCCACACTCGTGCAGCTTTGCCTGGGTGGGATATATATGGCGGCCTTGCAACCACGTCGGGTTGTGTGCTTGGCCGATGATTACTCCCATTAGTGTTCCATCAAATAGGATTCCCTTTTCGTGGGCAAACCCCCCGGGACCTGATCGACGCCTGGAGATCGCCGTTCGCTTTCAGCTTCCAGCCTTACTTCAACCCAGCTGTTGCGTATCTGTCTATCGTGACCAGGGCTGCAACGTCCGATCTCTGTTGAGAGTGTTGCACACCGAGGAATCTCGTATCGCAACAGGAGTACATCGTCCTTACCTGGCTTGGCGCACGAATCTGTGCGACCTTGAGCTTCGTAAAATTGTCTTAGGAGCTGTCCGTCCGGGCAAAAAAGACCAGCATAGAGCCTGTGGCTAGTTACCCACTGGAACGGGCCGTGCCTGCCTGCTTGCTTTATCGATCCCCCAGTTTAGACAGGAACATAAATCTGGACCGGCAGTAGCGACCATACTCCCTAGTTCTGCAACTCTGAAAGCTATCAGCTCAGTCCCTCTCTTATACAGCCGGGTATAACCTGCAAGGAGCTCGCTCCTATTTCGATCTCTAAGCCGATATCCATTCTACAGCACCAAGACACAATATTCGTTCTTTGAATTGGATACCTACTACGGCATCGACTAGTCCAAGCATTTCATCATGGGGGCTCATTTCTTCGTCGGTTGGGCGTTATGGGAGGACTTGACTTTTGTGAGTTTTTGTCCCGTCGCTGCACAGATTCCGACCTCCAGCTAACTAAGACAAGGTGTTAGCCGCGGGCATCGTCGTTGTGTTCATTATAGGATGGATCAAGCTGTGGTGGATGCAGCGACTGCTTAAGAAATACGCCCTGCTCGACGAGGAGAAGCGCGCTCGGCAGATGGAACTGCGTAAGAGCGGCCTGCCCATCGGGAGACGAGCCGACATTCCTTTCGGCGTGCGCGCCATCCAGAGCGGCATAGAAGTCGAGGGTATCTGGATTTCGCGCCCCGCCACGCCAATGGAGTCCCGCAGCTCCAGCAAGGCTTCCTCCACCACTCTTGATGTCGACGGCGAGTTGAAGGTTCAAGATAAGGGGAAGGCCGTCCTGGGTAGTGTTGTAAGGCCCACCGCAACTGTTACCGAAGTCGAGCCCACCCCGAAACCGAGTCCGCGCCAGAGCCCCCGTCAAAGCCCAGTAGCCAGTTGCTTCGACCAAGGCATTCGCCGGAACGTCAGCAGAGTGCCGTCGCCAGGGCCACACGTAGCATATGGACAAGCACAATCTTTACCACGTCCGACCAGCGGACACACACACGTTGCCCAACAACTCCGTACAACAGCTCAGCCAAATGGCATGGCGGCTCGACAACATGTCGAAACCTATATTCCTTCATCCTCTTCCTCGAGCGTGAACTCTTCTCTGTCGCCACATGCCAGGCCAGCAGCTGATCGCGCGTCAATCTCGTCTGAGGAAGGCCCGGGGTTCTCCGGTCCTCGTTATCCCGCCGATGTCCGCAGCAAGCCTCGGACGCACCATCGGAGTCCTTTCGATGATGCCGAGTCTCCTCCCTCAGGCGCGCCCTCCAGAGCCCAGAGCAAATACTGCTCGAGAGTTCGAGCAGAGACGAGGGGGGACCGGATCGAAAGCCCAGAAGCCGACAGGACGCTGAGCCCTCGTCCCCAGTCGGCTTCACGGCCGTCTTTGGCATCTACGCGACCAACTCCCATCCGCACGTACGTTGACCAGCGAGAAAACACATCAGCCAGGATAGTGAATGCAGGCTTTGAGGTGTTGCCGGCCGGGACATTCGGTCGCTTAAGCAGTGACAGTCGGCCGCTGAATGATAACTCGCCGGGGCTCGCCAAGTAATCGTAGACTGGCGGGAAGATAGTTATCTAGAAGAGGCGGAGGCTCTTAAATACAATGGATGATCCTTTTTATTTGGTCGATACTTTCCTTGATCGGTCTAATAAACTATTCAGAGGGAGAAAGAGGCGTATGTACATAGAGAGACAGAGAAATCTGACACGGACGTAAATACCCGGGCTGTTACATATGATGCATCGGAAACACTAATGTGGTTTAGAGGGGCGGGTAATAATGACTGACAGAAGCATTCACATCAAAGATAAAAAGAGGACAAGAGGGTACGAGATATTTGGGCTATTCATTATCACCGTCGGGATCCCTAAAATTACCTCCGTCAGTCATAGGTGCAATAATGGATTGTCAGATCGAAATAGGACTGCCAAGGACCGGCCGCATATGTTGTCAACATAGCTCTCCTCAACATTTGGATGGCGATTTATCACTCTTGAACTGAGTGTATTACTTGACCAATTAGTAAGAAGCCCCAGCGTAGTAAAGGTAGAATAGGAGGCTCTCGTGCTCCTGCATGCCTCCTCTTTTTTTGCCGAGACAGTATGGTGTTTCGAGTTTGTGTCTCACAAAACACTTCCCGGAGAACTAGCGCCAACAGAATTCCTCCTAGCAAAATATAATACTACTTTGGGATAAAATCTTAAAGACCATCAACTAGATAATTTAATTGATTGTAAATCGAGATGGAATCCAGTAACAAACGTGGAGGAGAGAGAGTTCATGTCCAAACGTGTGTAAAAAGTGTGTATAGTTGCGGATTGATAAAATTACTTAAAGAACTGGTATTGGACAACCTTATGAGTTCCTAGAAATATTTACTGGGCGATAGTAGAGCTATAAGGTAGATTCCAGGGTTTCCTTACCACGTCAGTTTCACATGATTTAGCCATTACTGGATGCTTGTTCAAGGAAGACAATAAATTCTAGAGATGCAGTTGTTTCTGATGTTTTGTGGTGGTTGATAGTATCAGCTATATACACCATTAGGCAGTCTGACCGGTTCACAACTGCTTATTACCAGGTCATTAAAGACTTGGATATTCTTGTAGAGTCCAGGCAGATCTCTGCATATGTATGCGGACAAATGAGTACAGGTCTACATGGACCTGAGAGAGTATGCAGTTAGAGATAGTTCCAATTGACCCTCTCACTCCTCATTTCATCTCCAGGTTAAAGGGGACAGACGTGAACTCGCAGATTAGCTAGAAATATTTCCACCAGGGTGGCTCTTCCTCTCCAGCTATTTGTTCCTTAACCCTATTCAAGATTGTTAGCTAGGAGCGCACAGCACGACTGAAGGACTCCCCTCTACGTATCTCTTAAACAATGTATTTGCAGCTGGATTTGATTAGCCCGTGAACTATTTCAACACATCCACAGTAGATAACAATACACTCCTTATGCTTTGGGTGCTTTTTGTCCGGGGGAAACTTAAACCCGACCCGCACGATTTGATCGATGAGTGAGGATAGTAATTGCAAGACCTCCAAGAGTAATTGATACTCACTTAGACGTATTTCAATATACGTATTTCAATATCACCACACTATAACAAGCCACGTAATCTCGCTGCGGGATTTTGGGTACACATGAGGACAACTAGATGTCTAATCCGTTTGTCTTGACGAGGCGCGTTCCTGGTCAGCAGCCCAAAGAAGAGTAGCTCGTCAATCCATCAAAGAAACTCAAGAAAGAGCTCCTCAGCTCGCGAGATTTCAAAAATAACCAAGTCAAAGGTACCGAGCTCGGGCTTTCTCCTATAAAATACCGATCCATTTGTGCATGAGGCTCTTGATCTGCAAGACACCGGTCTATACACGGCGCGTTGGGAATTCTGAGTCTCTGGAGATGCCAAACAGTTTATATTTGGAGGTGCCCAGAGCAAGAGTAGTCGTATACGGTATGGGGGTAGGGGTCTGCGATCACTTGAGGCGCTTTAACTTGGTGTTTTGGATGTTATATCAGTTTTAAAATCTTTAATAGGCCTTAAGAGTTCAATACCTGTTTTTCCCTTTGTAGACGATTTTGTGAACAATGTCATGAAGAACAACTTTGTTCAATGAGCAGTAGTTCGGTATGAATGGTTTGAAGCATTTTCTTCATACTATCTATAACATCAACGATGATATATTGCAAGGTATTATAAACAAATGTATGTGTTATCGCTGATTTGTGGAGCCGACATTTTGCGAATGACGGTTGGTTATGAAGTATTCAGCGGCGAACTGGTCTGGTGCGACGCTCAAAGTTACGTGCTCCAGTCCGATAGCGCCTACAGAGAGCATCCTTTCCGGGGAAAACACATACATTCACACATATACGTTCTACGCGCCGAGGAGCGCTAGACGTTAATTTCGCTGATGATTGGCAATTCACCCTTCGCGTATCTGAGGTATACTGATGGACTTTGGAGGTTTGGAATACCGACGAGCTATATATACAGCCTCAAGAATTCAGGAGCATCCGACGTACTTCCGAGCCACCAAAGACTGTGTGAACTATTTTTTTTTTGTGAAGTTGAGTCTGTCTCCAAGTCCTTATTCAAGCCCTTGCTATGGAGTGACAGTGTCCTTGGTTCAAGAGATGGAGAGTAATGCTGATGGCATGATTTTCTATGATGTTTGTGTTAGTCTAAGTACGTTTCGCTATCTGTCGCATGTGTTGGAAAACAAGTTATAATCTGCGCAGAAAATACAATAGCTATTTATTCGATCCGGAATTGTTGTACGAGATACAGCTTTCGGTTTTAGCAGTCAAATTCATATAGCCTCACAATAGCACTAAAAAGGATATGTAGTATAATCTACAATTTATGTACGAAAGAAAGCCATGCAAAAATGATTTAGAGCCCTTGGTAACGCCTCCCATGCAATTTCGATCATACAGCATGTCCATTTCATTCATTATTTCCCCACCCCACTGCAGTGCATTATCAGCTTGTTAGAAGCTCCCAGAGAATACGAGCTATTTATAATCATCGTGCTGCATGGGCTATTCTTTCTCCATATCTTTTGGAGCAGGATCGCCGATACCATCCTCATTGATGGAAAAAAGGCAGTCACTTTCGGGAAGACATGGACTGTCATAGATCTTGGCAATACGCGTTTCGGCACGACCCTTTTTCAAGCTGATTCTTGTTGTGCTAGCGTGGGCAATGATGTTGCCGCCAATAGGTTTTTTTGGATCTGGGTTGAACATGGCGCTGGGACCACCGTCGACTTGGGCCACAACCTGATTGGTAATGACCACAGCAATTCCGAACTCATCGGCGAGCCTCTGTAGGCTGCGCATGAACTTAGCTAGGTGGGTCTGTCTGGATGATAACTCGCCTCGGCCAAGGAAGTCGGTTCGGTAGAGGGACGTGGCGCTGTCAACGACCAGAAGTGAGAACCTCGTCTCGCACATCATTTGCGCCGCCTGGGTGAGCAGTTGTAGTTGATGATCAGAGTTATATGCGCGCGCATATGCGACGTTATCAAGCACCTCCTCGCCATTCAGACCGTAACGGTTGGCGACGGCTAGTAGCCTTACAGGGCGGAAAGTGCCTTCGGTGTCGATATAGAGACACTTGCCTTCTCCACCTCCCATGTCGAAGGGCAATTGGCAAGTTACAGCGAGGGTGTGGCAGATCTGACTCTTTCCGGTACGAAACTCGCCAAAGAGCTCTGTTACCGAGCCGGTCTCGATACCACCGGCCAACAGTGTATCCAGGTTCTTGGACCCTGTCGTGATTGAGATGAGTTCACTTCTGCGCAAGTGCATCTCAGTTGCCGTGGTAAAGCCGAGCGGAACAATTTTAGAAGCTAAGGCAAGTCAGGGAGACTGAGGTTGAGCGAGAGTCAGAGCGCGTTACCTTCGGCAAGTATTTTAGTGGCTTTCTGTTCTGATATGCCCTTGACTTGCTCCAACATGCGCTTCGGCGCATAGGCAACTGATTCAACAGTCTGGTAGCCACCATCCATTAACAGCTGACAGTCACGTTTCGTGAGGCCAGCAAGTCCCTATGTGTATGACATTCAATAAGTACAAAGTACACGTTATTTAGCTGGTAGGACTGAGAAACACGCACCTCTAATGCACTGATCGGCGTTGGAGCGCCAGGACCAGTCATGCCAGTATCCTCGCCATTCATTTCCTCCTCATATTCTTCTGCCATTTTGGGCAACACGGACGCAATTGTGCAGGACAGGAACTGACAAGACCCGAAAGAGCGCAATGAGAAGCAGAGACGAGGATATTAAGCCTAAATAACGGAGGACCTGTTCACCTGGATGTGAGAGACGTTGGAATGGAGAACTTGTTGGATTGGGTAGATGTTCTGCCTTAGGCTACCTAAACTGGCACCTGCCTAAACGCGTCGACGCGCCACGAGTGGCAAGTGTTGGCGGATAGAAAACAAATCTGCTCTTGCTTGGAAATCACGGAAACACGTGACCAGGTTTTGTAGTTTAATTGCTGCTGGCGTTAGAGATAAGCGCTGATAAGGTACTGCCAGCTGTGGATCTGGGTCCCCACCTGTCCGAATAGAGGTCCACACCGGCTCTCTAGCAGCCTGTATTGTTGAGCTAGCTCCCTGCAAGCTCTGAGCTTTCACGGTCGCGTATGGCTCCCTCACTAACATACCTCTCTGGTCCTCTGCGGCTGGGCTCGACCTCTAATTCAAGCAAATTGCGACTCTTCCCAGACTTCCCCCTGGCCACCAGGTGATGCTCAAATCGACTATCACGTCCCAACATCTCAGCAGATAGAAATCTACCTACCCTGATCCTCTGCAGCCTGTCGTCGGGCGTTGATGGGTCCAGCGCCATGGCTACTCGAGACCCCCCGGCTCTTTTCAAAGAGACGAGACTGAGTTTCGAGCTATCTTCGCCCACCTATATCGTCGATATCCAACTCCCTTCTATAGCGAGCACATCCAGGAACAGGCGCCAGAACAATGGCTCGACAAGGTCAGGCGGTGACGACGGGACTCTTCATGCGCAGAACCACGCGACTGCTTCCGCTACCTATCATCGCAAGCACCACGCTTATCCGAAGAGCTTCCTGTGGAGGGTGCTTGATGGAAACAGCATTCTAAGCCTCCGAACCATTGATGTCTACAAACCGGATAGGGCTTTCGATGCCAATCTAATCCTGAACTTCCACTTCCCAAACACGATACGACCCTCCTGTATTGCCGTCTCTGACCCGCCAGACCACGATGCGCTCACTGTCTCAGTTCTCGACGATGTCGGCCAGCTCTATACCCTTCTTTTGCGACCCGATTCCTTCCGCAAGCGGTCTTTCGTAGAGGCTGGACTGGGCGACGCATGTAAAATATTCACCGTCAACTCTCTGCAGGGCTTTAAAACTCCGTATAGGCTCGTAGCCGTCAGACCTGACCAACTCATCGTAGCCCTGACAGACGGTGGGCTCATCAAGCTTGAGAAAAACAAACCTCAGACAGGTAAGTCATCTTCTCAACCACTGTGGATAGCGACAAAATTGACCGCCAATTAGCACCTCATGCTCCCTGGAAAGAGACCCTTTACACTGCGAAGGGATGGGTCCAAGGAATTAAAGGATTCCTCTCTAGCAGAGGTGACTACGATGCCGCCGCCGCCGTCTCCGCCGTTGAGACCAGCCTTGGTTTGGACAATGCCTCATTTCTGTTTACAGTCTGCCTGGACCATCGGCTGCGAGTTTGGAATTTGAACAATGGCCTCATTATTTGGACGGAAGACATGCTGAATGCAGCTAGAGAGCCTAATGAGGTCGGTAAATGGCGGCTCGACCCTACACAGACCAACTTAATTCGCATTGTAGGCCAAATCGAGGGTGAACGAACTTGCGTCACTTATTCGCCCGTTGGCTCAGGTGAATTCAAGTTTTGGATGCTTAGATCTGACGACAGCAACTCCATTGATGCAAGGGACATGTACCCAGATGCCCACCTGGTCCCAATGCCACCCCTTGGAGCCGATGTATGGACCCTCGCTGATTTCTGTGTCGTGGAACGTGATGGTAGCCGCGGCTACCAAATATGGATTCTCTGGAAGAACAACATTGCGTATCGCGTACAGGAACTGTCCTTCTTAATAAATGAGCTCCCGGAGGCCTGGCGGAAAGGCTGGAGATCTGTTCATTCCGATACTGTCATCCCCTCAGCTCCTGTCTCTGGCCCATCTGATTCAGTTGATGTTAGCGAGAGATGGCTCGAGCTCATTTTATCACACGGCAGGTTTCCTCAATCCACCTTGGAAGCGGCGTTGAGTGCGTACGAACGGGCAATAGGCGATGTAGAGAACAATACGCACCGCTCTAATCGGAGCATAGCTGAGTCTATTTGCTCTGCCATTGCTTCAACTTCGTCGCTAGGTAAGGCATCATCGGGCGCATTGGAGTATGAAAAGTTCCGCACTTCTAGTGAGACACAATGGCGGAAATTCTATCGAATTTTGCTCGAGATAGACAAACCAAGGGGCGAGGCACTGGCCCTGGCATACGAACCCACGTCAGAAATGCCTTCAATCATATGTGCCGATAGCATATCAGTCGTCAGAGAATGCAGCAAATTGGAACGGATTTGCCACAACCCAAAGGCTCGGCACAACGAATCAAGTGCCTTGTCTTCGTTAGTAATAACAGGACAGAATTTCGTCGAGGGCTTCTCGGACAGTATGTTGCAAATTTGCCAGTCTGTTCTCCGTGCCGAACTCTTCGAAAGGACTTCGAAAACGGACATGGAGCGTATCCAGTTTTTCTCAGACAAGGCTGGCTTCTGGCGTCAAATATCTGACGAAGATTGCACCCAAGTAACTGATGTTTTGGGACCCAACTTTAACGTTGTCACGAGTGAAGTCTACGATGAGTTGCTAATGGCGTACGATGAGCGCTGGTATACCAAGCGTCCTTCAGAAAACCTTTTGACGGAATTTGGACGAAAGCTCGTTATAAAAGCAACCGAGGATGTTGCTGACCTACAGTGGAATGTCTGCTTTAGTCAACTGATTCTTCTTGTTCATATGGAGTTCGAGTTTGATCGCCCAGAAGATGCGCTACACACTAAACTTGGCAACATAGGTGAAGTATACAGGAATCTGCTTAATGCATTGAGCCGGCTGCAGTTAGTGCGTTGGTTGGCAAATGTGCGCTTACCGACCTCTTTATCTAGAACTGACAGGTCAAATTCCATATCTGGTTCTTCTCCAGTTCTGGGCAAAAAACAAGGCGAAGAATTCAAACTGAACACAGCCCTGGAGGAAAGCATAGGGCACCTCCTTAGCATACCAGACAACCTGGGGTCTGGTCAACCAGTCACGATGACATCTATCATCACCAAGATTGCTACCGATCTCTGTGCCCCAAACAGCGATATCGAAGTGCAGCCTCCCTATATTCAGTGCTCATTGCTAGTACGGGACAGAGCCGACTTGGCCGCCGAATTAACTCCTTTCTCTGACGATGACCCCTTTTCTGTTTATATCCAAGGCCGTGTATCCTTGGCTCTTCGGGATTACTCCAACGCTGCTATGCACTTTAAAAAGGCGGCTTATGGCATGAGTAGGTTCATTACCCAAGATTCGATCGATATTAGAACTAACCATCTGTAGGCATCCCGCAAGCCGACCCTGGAAGACATAGTTGCGGGTTGCTCGACGAGGACGAATGGAACTTGCTGTTCAAGGGCATGCCGCGGTATTACGCACATATTGTTGCGTTATATGAAAGGCATAAGGCCTACAGTTATGTTGTGGACTTCGCGCGGCTAGCCTTGCAATTCATCAATGCGAAGACGAAAGACGGAGACCTGCTACGGACAGAGATACAAGGGCGTCTATTTAGCGGAGCCACGGCCATATCGCGTTTCGAACTGGCTCATTCGACTCTTATAGCGATGAAGGATCGTGCCTTACAACACTCGTATTTGCGCATTTTAATCCAGAAGATGTGCGATAACCTTCACAATGCCGAATTTGTGCAGCTATCCTTCCCTGGTCTGCAAGGTGCGGTAGACGAAATACTGGCACATAGGTGTCAAGACACAGTGGATGTCATTACTGGTGTTCCATACCACCAAATTCTCTACTCTTGGCGTATTAAACGAAATGATTACCGTGGCGCTGCTGTCATTCTGCTCGATCGTATACAAAAGCTCAAGCAACTTGGCGAAGGGGATCAGTTCACCAGCGAAGATGTTCTTGATACGGTGATTACGCGACAATACTTGATGTTGATCAACGTCCTGAGTTGTGTGGAGCAGAAGCAGGCATGGATCATTGCAGACGACTTTTCCCATACACAAGCTGCGGTTGGAAAAGGAGCTGCTACGAGTGGGAAGCGCAGGGTGGTGACACTGGCAGATATTCGCAAAGAGTATCAAGATGAGCTTGATCGCATTGCTGCGATACAAAACAACCAATTCGGATTTTTGGCTGACGATGAAATGGAGATTCTCTAGGACTAGCACTTGTAGATAAAAAAAGATAATCATGTACAATAAGGGGAAACTATTGTACTGGATTAATGATACCTTGAATTAGGAAAATACGTTATGGCAAGGAGGCGAACCTTCTGAGATTTCAGAAACGCCAATTCTTTAGGTTTTGATTCGCGCCTCTACAACCGAACGCCATCCGGCCATGCTCCCGAAGAAATCTTTCAGGTCGCTAATTAATATGTACAAAATTGGTCATTGGTGTTGCCGTTCTGGTCAACAATACAGATTACTTTGGGTGGAACATCATGCTGCCGCCGGTAACGGCATTGGTCTATTGCCCTCGGGAACTGTCACGACGCCTTGCGGGTCGGTGTTTATGGCATCAGGAGCTTGCCGGTACAAGACGATCTCCGACTGCTTGAAGTATCGCCTGGCATCCTCATCTATCAGCACCAGACTTAGGTAATACCGTGTTGAGAATTTCTTGTTGACATCGCGGAATGTTGGCGTCAGGTCAAATCCACCAAGGAAGAGTCGAATTGGGATGGTCTCGCCACGGGATGGAGAGCCGTCCATTATCTGTGACATTATCCCACAATTAGCTCAATTTCACAAAAAGAGAGCGACACAGCTACCAAGCGGGCCCCGCGATGAACAGAGGTCGCTGGACATACCTCGAAACGAACCAGGGTCTCGCTCTCGTTGTACTGGTTCGGCGTTGCGCCCGTCGTCTCCCTCCGGATGATGCTCAGCTCCATGTGCTTAATCTTGAGGCGGACGAGCAGGAAGTAGATGCGGCCAACGATGACGTCTTTGAGATGGTATTTGCTCTTGCTGTACTCGAACTCGATGTGCAGGCAGTCCTCGATGCCGACGTCCATCTTGATGCTGCTGTTCATCTCGGGCGGGATGCGGTAGCTGTACACCCACATGTCCTTCTCGCGGATGACGTCGGCCATGCGCCGCGCCACCGTCACGCGCACAAAGTACCGCAGCTTGACGTTGATGCCGTTGTAGGACTCGTACTGCTTCTCGACATTCTTGAAGTTGAAGTCGAAGGTCTGCGGGTGCTGCAGCTCGCCGGGCGCGGCGAGTTCCTGGTTCAGACATAGAAACTCGTAGTGGTTGCCTCGGTCGAAGAACATCTCTGCAGGCGACAGACGGTGCGCATTAGTTGTGAAGCTCGTAGGGAGGGGTAGGTCTCGCCCGTCTCTCGTGCTTGTCTCCTGTCACACTAACCTATTGTGCCGATGAACTGCACCTTGATGCCCATGTGTTCTAGCTTCTTGGAGTCTTTGGGTCGGATTGTAGCTTGTCCTGGATAAGCAATACGTATTAGCGACACAGTCCAGCGGCAGTAATGTCGTAAGAGAAGAAAACGAACCTCGTACGCTCTCCCCATCCATGTATAGGGGCGCTTTCTCGCGCCTGTTCTTATCGGTCTTGATGTCGACCATCTGCCTCGAGTCGGTATCATCGAGGACGATATCGATGTCGACCGGGGTCGAGAAGAAGTAAGACATTTTCAACGGCCGTCCCGGAGGTCAATTGGGTAAATATTAGGGGAGAGGTGTTGAAGTTGATGTCAAAGATGGCTGTTGAAGGCGGGATACGATGATAGGCAGCTGGAGCCTTGAGAGCAGTTGGCTGTGGGGCCTCACTAGAAGGGAGCTACCTACCTACATCACGTTATGATTATAGAGGGCATTTTGTGACTAGCGGTGGGCTACTGCAGAGGTATCTAGGTATTTGTGGCTTAGCAGTTGAACAGCTCGAAGAGGTTGTGGCTAAAGCTCGGTCTTTCGTGGCGGTGCGCTCCGTGGACTCAGGCCCCGGTGTTCAAGGGTCTGAGCTCCCCACTACTCGGCGGCCGAGTTTTTCCCGCTCCTCTTATGAGCCCTAAAGTGAGTTGCAGTGGGAGAGGTACCTAGGTACCTACAATTTAGCGACTACACAGGAATTTCCCACCCTAGACGAAATTCTTCGACACTGCGCAACACCCGACAAAAGTTTCACAGCAAATCGTCGCATCGCCAATTCTTCAGGTATGTAGAGCTCGCAGTCTGACGACTCTGACAACAGACACCCCTCCGAAACGTTTTGAATATTGAATTGTTGTTTTGAATCTGCAACCAAGGAGCTTCCTTCCTAACTCACTTCCTCCCAGGTCGACTCCGCCTTCGATTCTCCCCACACCTGAAGAACCTACGTCAAGATGCGCTACATTCACAGTCAGGAGACCCTGGAGATTCCCGAGGGAGGTACGTGATACCGATTGGACCCAGATTAAATCTTTTCATGCAAGAGTTGGATTCAAAAGAGGAGAGGGGGCTACGGCAAAGTGAGAAGAGAACGATATGGGCGAAGCACGAGCACGAGATTACGAACACATCATCTACAAGGCCGAACAGCTGCTGACGCGCTTCACGAACAGTCTCCGTTTCCATCAAGTCCAGGAAGGTCAATGTCGAGGGTCCCCGAGGTACGGTTTGACCACCCCCACCCCCACTGGCCTTGGGCAGTGTCAGGACACGCGCAGGGATCTAATTGATGCAACACAGGCAAGCTCTCCAAGGACCTAAGCCACCTGGCTGTCAACTTCTCCCACCCCCAGAAGAACGTGATCGGTATCGAGATCCATCACGGCTCGAGGAAGAATGTCGCCACCCTCCGAACCGTCCGCACCCTCATTAACAACCTAATCGTCGGCGTCACCAAGGGTTACAAGTACAAGATGCGATACGTCTACGCCCATTTCCCCATCAACGTCAACCTAGAGAAGAACGGCGAGACCGGTCTGTGGGAGGTCGAGATCCGGTACGTTGCCACACCACGTTATGCTGGAAATGATGAGGCTAGGGGGCTATGACGAACGGCGCATTCTAACATAATGCTTTTAGAAACTTCGTTGGTGAGAAGCTGGTCCGCCGAGTCGTAATGCAGCCCGGTGTCGATGTCGAGGTCTCCAAGGCTCAGAAGGATGAGCTGCTAATTCTGGGTAACTCGCTGGAGGCTGTTTCACAAAGCGCTGCCGATATCCAACAGATTTGCCGCGTTCGCAACAAGGATATCCGAAAGGTGAGGAGCTCTCGGGACTGCTTTTTTCTGGTCTCTGTATTTTGGCCAAGACCGACTAACATGAATCCCAGTTCTTGGACGGTATCTACGTATCGGAGAAGACAAACATTGTTGAGGATCTATAAACGGTCATTCGGGGGTTTCTTTATTGCTTTCTGGGTCCCTATCAGGAGTCGTCGGGGTTCATGTGCATGTGACGTAGCGAAAATAGCTACGAAAATGGAACCAAAAAATAACTGAATGAAACGGAATTTTCGGGAAACGACCTAATGCGTCCTTTCAAAATTGGCACTCTTAGAGCTTCGCGATTTACGAAAATTCCTGTTGGGTTCCAGATCTGGATTAAATACCAAATGCAACGACCTGACCGGCATCTCACGGTGTTCCGGGGCTTCTCTTCGAGAAAGGCTAGATACAATCTATTCATTCTTCGTACATGCTCGTGATATTGTTTAAGACGGAATCCCCTGTCAGCCAACCCATTTTGCACACTGATTTCCTTGTTCCTATCATTATAGATGTCGTTTCCCTCAGTTCGGCATGCAATATCCCTCCCCTTTTTTATGACCTCTCACGGCGCTCGATGATACATATTGACTCCTCTTAAAAAATCGGCGTAGCCTTGATTATATAGATCAATGGTTTTTGACATGTTGTGTTAGAGATAGGAAGTGGTGAGTCGATTGCTGTATTTTCAATATCGACTCGATTTAAGGCAGTAATATAGTAATATCCTTGGTTGCCCCCCTCTATCAATTGTCACGGGCAACACGCTAGTCTTAGGCACTCTTCATTCTTCGGCGCTATTTGGTAGAAACTGCATCAATATTCCACTGTTAGTAAATACCAGCGTGGGAAACCGACCGAGCTTCTTTGTAATGGCATAATTTATTTCAGAGACACCATCTCATCAATTAATACGGATGTAAATTTGAGAATACGCAGCCGTGAAAACGGCCGGCCTTTCATTGTAGGGTTGGTGGGTTTCGTTCTATGTACTCGATCTCTTTGTCTCAGATCTTTCCCCGCTCCCTACGTACACATGACGGGAGGAAAATCATACATCCATCTCAAACATTACAAAAATTCGTAGGTATCCACATTCCCATGTACAACAGAAGTTAAGTTTTGAGTTTGAGGAAGAAGCTCTTCGAATCAGGGCGGCGGGGCTTAGTTTTAAAGCCCCTGCTTTTTTCCTTTCACTTCGTTTCTTCCTCCATCATGATAACCCCCTCATGATGCTTCATTCAAAATGCCTGCCTTTCCCCGCCTCCGTTCGTTTCGTGTCTCTCGCAAGAATGCCCATCATTCATGTGGAGAAAAATTCAGTTCATTCAATCAATATACCGGAAACGGAGAAAGAGAAAAAACCAAATACGAAAAACATGAGCCGATTCTTTCCTGTAACGCCGGGGTTGTGCAGTGTGGGTGGTGTTGATCTTAGTCGGGAAATATAAACAATGTGTGGGGGAAGATGAAGAACTGCGACAGCCCAGGGGTATCGAGTGATGGTGATGGAATGGTCGCGAGCCACTGATGCAGAGCTTAGCAGCATCAGATTCTCGAGGGGCGTGTCGAAGCCCGTGTTCCTCTCGATTGCCTTGAAGTCCGTGTGCCTCTGGATTGTCTCGATCTACGCGTCCTCCTATCTGAACTAAAACTACCTGCAGACACAAAACAAGTCAGTAAAAGGACGATCTTTTATCGGATTTTTATTAGGCGGGAAAACTCACTAGGGCTAGTCGCAGTATAGGAGTCAGAATAGTACGAGCTACTCCATTCACTCCGAGAGGGCCTGTGGCTGTTGGACTTGCGCTTGTCGCTTCTCCTCAGGCCGAGCAGGATCGCAAGGGCGCCGGCGCCGGCGATTAACCAGCCCAGACCGCCACCTGATGACTTCTTCTCTTTTCGAGAGGCGGCATTCGAGGGTCGACCGCCGCCGCCTCCGAACCAGGTGCGGTGGGTGGGTCTAGCAGCCGCAGCACTGCCGTGTCGTGAATACCGCTCCTCGACGATGTCGATGCGTTCTGAAGATCTCTTTTTCTTGCCGCCGCCGCCAAAGATGCCGACGAAAGCATGCCAGAGTCCCCTGGCGATGCAGCAGAAGCAGAGCAGCAGAAGCAGGACAACACCGGCAAGGGTGCCGACGACGATTCCAGCGATGGCGCCGCCGCTCAGCTGGTTGTTTGCCGTGGAGACGGCGGCGGGGCTCGTGTTAGAGGCCGTCTGTGTTTCGCTCGCGAATGTGCCGGTGGGCGAGGAGGTCCCGGTGACAGTCGGCCCGCTCGTGGGCCGGTATGGAGCTGAGAACTGGGTGGTGACATAGACGCCGGTAGTGGTGACCTCGGTCCATGTGCTGTAGCCCGGATTGGCCAAGCACTGGCCCTCATAGGCACAATACTGCCAGTCTGCGCAGCAAATGACACCGCAGGCAATCTCGCCCGACCCTTCCGGAGGAACACAGGGACCCCCATCGCTCCCCACGCCAGCGGTGGTCGTGGGGACGTACCAGGAGCTGATTGTGCTGGTGAAGGTCTCGGTCCAGGTTGTCGTGTAATCTCGCTGAGCAAGCAGATGCGGTACGCCGGTACATGTTGGGGTACTATCGGATGTGTAGCAGGCCTCATCGGTTCCACAGCACAGTTCGTTCTCGGCGCCGCAGTATTCGGAACATTCCTGCGGCATCAGATAGCCGAAGCCATGGTCCCGGAGCGAGTCACGGGGATAGGGAACCGCAGCGGTGAAGGCGGTGAAGAGTAGTGTGAGAAGCGCGGGCGGGGGCTGAGTGAGTCGCATTTTGGAGTGCGGCCCGTGTAAGTCAAGTCAAGTCAAGTCAAGCCAAGTCAAGTCAGTCGAGTTGGGTTGGGCTCGTTTGCGAGAACAGTTCTAAGTAAAGTGTGCAGAACTGCTCAATGCGATTGACCGCAACACCGGCGCGAGTGGACTCGCTCGACCTTTTTATGATTGTCGCTGCTCCTTCACCGATACTGGGCTCGAATAACTGAAAATTGGGCTGTTGTCCAGTGGTGGTTGCATGCAGCTCTTGACTGAGTGAGCTGGTTTCCTGTTCCGCCCGACTGGCCTGGTTCTCTTATCGCCGGGTGTGTGTGCTGGAACAGTAAGGTGTTGGTAGGTACTTTCTGTAACGTGCGCTGTGGGTGTTTTCGCAAGTACCTGGGTATTAGTCTAACTGGGTTGTTGTCGAGTCGCCAGGTTTCACACTTCAGACTGGTCTGAGTTAGAAAAAAAAAATCGAAAATCGAGAGAGGAATGTGACAGAACGGAAGAACAAGTATGACAAGGCGAGACCCTTAGTGCATCGTCTTTTACATGTGCTGCAGATGTCAAATTCCCAGCCTCTTTTCTGCAGTGACAAGCTTGGAGCTGTAAAAAACCGCGGGGTTGGTGTACTTCGTCACTTACGGAGCGAAATAGCGGGAAAACAGAGGGGGCTGGTTGGGCGCTGGCAGGGGTGTCTGCGCTCGCTGATTGGCGGATGACGTACGGTACCTGACCCTATCTAGAATTGGGAGCTAAAAAAAAAGAGAATTGAAATCAGCTACTGCATTGATGACAGTTTCAAGAGGTGGTAGACTTCTCTTTTTTGAATCGTCGGGATGTCTCTCAGACGGGTTTGTTGGCTATCGGTTCTTGAGGCAGGGAGATCACGAGCATAACAACGCATGGGATGGCGAGAGGGTGGTTGATGAGTTGGCAGCACGGCGGTTAGCGCAGCGTACCTAGATAGCGCGGCGCTGGACGTCGCACTTTATACGGTCCTGCCCACCCTGGAAAGATGTTTACCTATCTCCCCTGCACCGTTGTGCTAAGTGATTATCGATAGGCCCAGAAATAAAATGAACGCGGGTCGACGGGTACCTGAAATTGACGCAACAAGGGTTGGTTCGTTCCACTACACTGCCGAGAACACGCTTGGAGGTTTGGGTCTGCTACCTACAGTAGCAAGGGTTTCTTTAAGAGCTTGCATGCAATCGTAGACGTAACAATGGGTGGTGAGATCAAGGACGCCACTTAAGTATGACATGAACCGGTAGTCAATTACGTCGTCGAGGGCAATGCCGGTATAGCATTAGGTATCTACTGCCGACTGCTAACATTTTGTAGATGTATAAATATATGTATCCCGTTCACTATCATTGACTGCCCTCATTTCCAAAATTCTAGCAACGGGTAAGTAACGGTCGTATGGACTGGTTACCGGTCCATAGAGATAGATCATCATGAAGGGTCGTACCGTATTGTTACAGCAACCGACCTTTTTTGCGTAGTTCAACCCGTACACTATTATTTACGGAACCTTGAA
This sequence comes from Xylaria venustula, assembly GCA_022578775.1. NCBI lineage: Eukaryota > Fungi > Ascomycota > Sordariomycetes > Xylariales > Xylariaceae > Xylaria > Xylaria venustula. The sequence continues at coordinate 249,036 of MU389358.1, read as the reverse complement.
TACGACTTGTTGCAACCCTCACTTCACGGCCAGTAAAATTAACCAATCCGCTGTTTTCTCCTGACCCAGACTTCTTCGGCATTTTCATTTTCTTTCTGGCTGTTACCATTACCGACTTCTGTGTCGGATGCCTTTCTAGGGCGTAACTGAACCTCCCACTGTAGCGAGTTAACAACGCTTTGCTTTTTGTGTTGTGTGTATGGAGTGACGGTGGTTGTCGTCATGACGTAAAGTGAAGTTAGTGTGAACTTACTCTACCGAGCATATAGTTATTGCGATCTGCGTTCCCAGTGAACAGGTCAAACGACCAACTATGCTTTGGACAATAGATACCGGCGCTCAATACTACGCCAAAGTCTTCGATATCGAATGGAGTGCCTTCTGCATGAAGGAATATGTCAGCGTTTGCTGTGAATAATTCAAGCTTCACCCGATGCCGAGAGAGATTAGACGAAGGACTCTGTGTATCTTACTGGCCAATGGGAATGCCGAGTGCGGGCATCTCTGTAGCGACTTAGCATCAGAATCATATGTACATCAGCCACAGTATGCCAGCTCACATTATCGACGGCATAGATTTTGCCCTTGTATCGGAATATGAGGACTTGGTCTGCTAAAGCGGTGCCGTCGTGAGATATCATATCATCCCCCTCGATCTGCTCCCCCTGCGAACTGTCGCTTGAGGGGATGCGGAAGACCTTGCAACCTGGAATCGACTCTCCATTCTTGCAGAGTCGAGATTCATGTAAAATATCCGTCCCTGACCCGGTGAGATTAGGAAAACTTGATGTGAGCCCGGCAAAGAACCAGGCGTCACCTTTCCGAGAGGGTGCTGTGAACGATGTGAATAGCGCATCCATTTCTCAGCATAATTTTTTTTTTTTTTTGATAATTGGCGGAGTAGCACCTCGGGATGATGTTTATGAAAGATAAATGCGGATTTACAAGTTGCCAATGCAAACATGAAGCTACGGTCTCTTCACTATCTCTTGTGGGCCGACCCTAAATACAGCACACAGGGTTCGGACAGCATGAGGCATTCTGGCTTAAGTGAGACTCACCCTGCGCGTCGAATACCAACCACGTTCGAATCAAGCCGTTCGAAAACATATGTTGCAGATTTCTTAGCACGGTCTGTTTTCTACCTATATTCCAACTATTCGCAGACGGAATATGTATATCCTCGTCCGACAAGATATGCTGATATTGGTAAGTTCAATGTACCCTCCTTTCCCTAATAATGTGCCAGAGATGTCGAGGCTTGCAGCAAACAAAAACAAGCAGTGTGAATAATTTTATGGAGAATAAAAAGAAGAGATCTCAAAATACCTTATTCATTTTGAATGCCAGCTTAGAATTGAGGACTTGATGAAGAACCCGACAAGTATTAATTAACATTGAGTCTCTAAGTCCCCTTCAGCACCCCACTTTAACATGGGCTCCGAAACCTACTATTTTTAGGGAGCCATTCACCATTCTACAGAGGTATGCACTATGTCATTGGACTGCTACCTAGGATCTAGAAGCTCGAGCTTCCCCCCAACCCTCTCCATCAGATCCACCTGATTGGCAGCTCCAACGAAAGCTCATGGCATCCATCCAATAACAACTCTACCTCTACCAATAGACGCAAGGCTCCCACCCATCTTTGGACATCTACGACATCGCGTGTTCGGCGCGAGGACCTCCTCACTATCAAATATTTTCCGTGTATTCTCTGCTCCGACGCGGTGCATCATGTCCCTCGACCCTCCCCCTTATCTCGGTTCGCTGCAGAACAATATCCGCCAACGGCCCATTCCCTGGGATGGCGCGGCGAGAGCAGGCACCATCACAGAGAGCCAGCTTGCCAAGATCAGAGCCGTTGACAAAGTCAGGAAAGAACAGAGAAAGCAGGTCGTCGAGAGTGATCTGGATGGCTACCGGATACTTTTTGTTGGAGAACCAGGCACTCCAGGTGTCCTCGAGTCCGCAAGTCGGCGCTCCGATGTCGTGCAGTACATTCTCGTCTTGCTGAGCGATCTCCTCCAAGGTATGTGTTTTGATGCTCTACCTGCTCCCTAGTTAAAGCTAGTTCTATTCCCTGTACTAAATCGTTGATCTTCCACAGGTGTCCCCGCTCTGGCGAAAGCACTTTACCAAGATTCGGACCTCTATCGATATTTTACACCACTGCTAGCGCACTCTAATAATCTCGAGGATCCAATTCCTCTGCTTACATCCACCGTGTTGGCAACACTTATGTCGACTGCGCAGGATGTCTCTCCTGCCACAGAACGATTTCTACCCCTGATACTGAGCTACCTATGTGGCCTCACCAAGAACTCGAACGATGCGGGCTTGCAAGACATCGCGGTTATGGAGTATTCGGCTTTATTGTACAGCAAAACCAATAGACAACTGTTCTGGAAACAGCGAAGCGAGACCGTTACCCCTCTGATCGACATCCTACGCAAGGCTTCTGGGTTCAGCGCCGAGTCATCTGCCAGTCTCTGGAGTGGAAGTACTGCTCCAAGGAGTGGAGGTGGTCTCGAGGGCCTGAGTGGTGGTGTTGGTATTCAACTTCTCTACCACGTTCTGTTGGTCCTATGGCAGTTAAGTTTCGAATCGGAGGACATTGGTGATGAGTTGAATGAGTATGTAAGACTCCAAGCTGAAGATGTTTTCTTGCTGACCCTTGATTAGTGAATACGACGCTATTCTTCTCTACACCCAACTGCTACGGCTCTCGCCTAAAGAGAAAACCACGCGTCTAATTCTATCGACGCTGCACAACCTCCTCGAAGCTAACCCTTCCACACTACTCCCAACAGCAGTGCTTGCTAGACTGCCGGCCTTGCTTCAGAACGTTGGTGGACGCCACTTGACAGATCCAGATCTACAGGAGGACCTGGACAAGCTCAAAGAGATGCTGGAAGAGTACCAGAAAACAAAGACGACGTTTGATGAGTATGTCGCTGAAGTCCAGTCCGGGCATCTGAGGTGGTCGCCACCTCATCGCCACCAGGTGTTCTGGACTGAAAATGCGCGCAAGATTCTTGAATTTGAGAACGGTGAAATCCCAAGAAAGATAGCAGATATCATGAAAAAGCCTTGGGAAAACGACAAAGCCGTGTTGGCCATAGCTTGTAACGATGTCGGTAATCTCGTCAAGGAAGTTCCGGAGAAGAGGCACCAACTGGAGAAGCTCGGCCTGAAAACCCGTATCATGGAGCTCATGCAAGACGCTGATGAGAATGTGCGGTGGGAAAGCCTACGGGCGCTCGGTGGTTGGCTGAAGTACAGTTTTGAGAGCAACTGAGCGACCCAGGGCTCTCAAAATAACTGTGGATTCGGGTGCGTTCCTTCACAGCATACGTATTAGTATAAAAGCGGCTGGAAGTGTGTAATTGACCGCCTAAGCAGGACAGGAACACATGGGCAAGAAAGAGTTTGCCCACGCTATTCCTAAGACCTTAGATGCTACAGAATCTGAAACGGAACTTTGAGATGGTCAGGAAGCAAGACATGGCTCTACAGATAAGAGCGATTGTTTGAACATGCAAAAGGCAGGTCTATGGTGAGGTTTCAACGATGGCACATTCCGCCAATGTTCAGGCACATTAGCTCCGCGGTGTCAAGGATCAGCAATATACCTAATATCTTTTAGATATCTACCTAATTCTTATAGGTACCCAATTCCAAGTATCGATTACGTTTTCGCTTCAGGGGACTTGTACCTATCTTCAGCTGGCTGGTGATAAGAAGGGGGAAATTGCTTACCTAGGTAACCATTTAATGATTGTAGGAGATAACTAAGTACGATATGGGTCCGTAATCGGTTCGGCTTGCAGCGGCGATGACAAGACCCATTCGCCCCCGCTACCCCACATTGATACCCCAGCAGTACCCCAGTAAAGCGCCCGAGGAGCGATACGGTGATAGCTAGTGCCGACGGCGGTCACCGGACCCAATTGAATAAGAACATCGTTCCCGCTCGTCCATTACACCAGTAATTCGCTGCAACTTGTTCACTGTGGTTGGCTACTTAAAAGCGCGAGGTCCTCCATCATGCATCGTCTTGCAAGAACAAGAAACCTCGCTAGAGCCGGGCATACCACGACCCGCCTCTACTCCGCATCCTCATATCCGTCTTTGTACTCAGCGTCTTCTTCCCTTCGAACACCCTCCTCCATATCGTCCACAGCAAGGATGTCTTCCATAACTGCTGCTTCGAAGCGGCTGGCTGCTACAGCGCAGCACGTCCGTCCTCTGAGTGCTCTAGCGTCGACGGCCACCAGCTATCCAACGACTCACGAGAAGATCTCGGAGCCCGAGGACACGCCTTACTTCATAGACAATCAGTTCATACCCAGTCAGGCCGAGACATTCATTGACCTGCATGACCCGGCCACAAACAACCTCGTCACCCGTGTGCCCCAGAACACGGATGCCGAGTTGGAAGCCGCCGTTCAAAGCGCCAAGAAGGCATTTCCTGCCTGGCGTAGCACCAGCGTGATCGCTCGCCAGCAGATCATGTTCAAGTTTGTTAATCTCATCCGTGAGAACTGGGATCGACTGGCGGCGAGCATTACTCTAGAGCAAGGCAAAACCTTTGCTGATGCCAGGGGGGATGTTCTGCGCGGTCTGCAGGTTGCTGAGGCGGCTTGCGGCGCGCCAGAGTTTCTGAAGGGTGAGGTGCTCGAGGTTGCTAAGGATATGGAGACTCGGACATATAAGGAGCCGTTGGGAGTGGTTGCTGCTATCTGCCCTTTCAGTACGTGGATTCAGATTATTCCATTATCTTTTGAGCCCTGGTCAAAGCGATTGACCGTTCTACAGACTTCCCCGCTATGATTCCTCTTTGGTGTATCCCAATAGCCACAGTAACCGGCAACACCCTCGTTTTGAAGCCCTCTGAGCGAGACCCAGGTGCTGCTATGATCCTTGTCGAATTAGCTAAGAAGGCCGGGTTTCCGGATGGCGTGGTCAATGTCGTCCATGGTGCTCATCGCACAGTCAATTTCCTTTTAGATTCGCCAGATATCAAGGCCATTAGCTTCGTTGGTGGCAACAAAGCTGGCGAGTATATCTTCACCAGGGGCTCGGCCAATGGCAAGCGAGTCCAGGCCAATCTGGGTGCCAAGAACCACGCGGCGGTCCTCCCGGACTGCAACAAGAACCAATTCATTAACGCCGTCGTCGGTGCCGCTTTCGGTGCTGCTGGTCAACGATGTATGGCCTTGAGTACTCTGGTGATGGTCGGAGAGACAAAAGAATGGTTGCCCGAGCTGGCGGAGAGTGCTAAGAAGCTCCAGGTTAACGGAGGCTTTGAGGAAGGGGCTGATCTTGGACCGGTCATTTCTCCTTACAGTAAGGAACGGATCGAGTCTCTCATCGCGAGTGCCGAGAAGGAGGGCGCCACCATCTTGTTAGATGGCCGTGGCTTCAAACCAGAAAAGTACCCCAACGGCAACTGGGTCGCGCCAACAATTATTACCAACGTAACACCGGATATGACATGTTATAAGGAGGAGATTTTCGGTCCGGTACTAGTCTGTCTCAGCGTAGACACCCTGGACGAAGCCATCGAATTGATCAACAAGAACGAGTACGGTAACGGCACGGCCATCTTCACGCGGTCAGGCCCCACAGCGGAGACGTTCAGGAGGAACATCGAGGCCGGACAGGTGGGCGTCAACGTTCCCATTCCCGTACCGCTGCCCATGTTCTCGTTCACGGGTAACAAGAAGAGTGTCGCGGGCGGTGGTGTCAGCACCTTTTACGGGAGACCGGGTGTTAATTTCTACACACAGCAGAAGACGGTCACTGCTCTGTGGTCTAGTGCCGATGCCATTTCTAAGAAGGCGGATGTTGCGATGCCTACGCATAGTTAGTAGAAAGTTAAATTTAAATAGTAGGTGTTGTTTTGGATTTTTAATTGTACTCAAATCACTGTTATTGCGTAATTGCGGAATATCCAGTGATTGAATGGTGATGTGTTTTGTTAGAAGTTGAAACGGTGCTTGGGGTCTCCCAGCTGTTACCTTTCTTTTTCCTTTCCGGCTCAGATTCCATTCACATAGACTGCTAGTACGGTTTTGGGCCGCGGATGTCATGAAGGGAATGGTGGGATGTGAATAGATGCGGGGAAAGCCAGGTTAATGATAATTTCTAAACCAAATGGTGAGATGCGGTAACCTCGGATGACATGCTCGTTTTCTCGAGTGGACGTGTCAGCCGTGTCAGTAGGCTCGAACCGAGCCGCCTCGGACTTGCTGCATGATTAGTAGCTGTAGAATAAGCTCAATGCTGTATTCAAATTCTTACCTTAGCACAAAGTACCGTAAACTGACTCCCTCCCTCTCGTTAAAGCTCTCTTGTACCATTACCACTGAATTTGTTTCTTAGCGTTCAAATATGCCAACAGCGAGCTTTGGGAGGTGAAACAACAGGGTGTGCGGATAAAAAGCGACAAAATAAGTGTTGCTGTCCAAGTTGCAACCTATAAGTACCTGGGTTAATAGTTGCTATATGTGCAGTCATGTACGGGAATTTTCTACCATCGTCTATCTTTCACCACATACTTCACACCTAATAATAATGTGCTGATACTGCCTAGTGCAACAGGGATGGCTTGGTTGATCAGATGCTGGAGTGTTGTAGCATCTTGGTTTTCCTCTGTCCCGCCGATCGGCACCACTATTTCAGCAAACTTGGACAGCAGGACGTTAAAAAGCATCCGATAATTTCGCCCGTTTTTATTTTAGAAAATATAGATCTAAACAAATTGCATTTAGTGCTTTGTTTAGTTCTGCGTTTAAAGTCGTTTACGAGCTTTTCTATCTTCTTTTTTACGAATCTCGGCGGCGTGAACATGGTGCTGCCGGCCCCAACGTAAACCTTGCGGTAGCGGCCGGCATATTTCTTCCAAAACGTTACGGTGCCGTTTTTGCCCATAATCGGGATGCCCTTACAGAGCACGTGGTGCACATCCCGAATCAAGCGCTCGGCAATGGAAAGGTCGAGAGAGACAATCTAGTATATTATTAACTAAAAGGTCCCGGCCTGCTTGATCCTGCTCTTCGTATTGGCCGTTACTGTTGAGCACAGCCCTACGTACTTTTCGTATTTCTCCATCGTGTTGTTGAACCATTCCGCCTTGCAGTGCTCACCGCTAGCTTAGTTAAAAGTCATGTATTTCCAGAGCTGATTAAGGAAATTGAAGAGGAGCAAAGTGCTTATTCTGAAGAGGTAACCACACGCCCAGCCTCTTCTCTGCTTTAGGCATGGTAGAATAACTGCGTGAGAGGGGGAAGGGGCTGTAGTTATGTCTTGTCGCCAGCGGGTACAAAACACGTCACAGAATTGCTGGTGGGTTGAGTGAGGAACGGCCAGCGAGTCAAGTAAGTATACTGTCGTAAATCGTTAAAAACCAGTGGTTAGTGATTGATAGCAATATGGATATTGATGTTGTTGTTGTAGAGATGGAGATTATTGTACAAGGCATCCACTGTGAGGGGTAATATAGAGGCACTGTCCTCTCGTGCCTTTTCGTCTTTCTCTGGTTTGGGCTCTGATCTATTGAGATTGCAAAAAAAAAATACACAGCTGAAGCTGAAAATCGAAGGTTTGAAAACAATTCAATCGGAAAATCAATTGTTGAAAACTCAACTAGAGATGAAAGACCAGCTTATATCTCAACTGAGAACACAAGAACTGTATTTTAAAAATTAATACACCGAGGTACAGTCTAAACTAGTTAAAATCCAGGAGAAAAATACGGAATCAATTACCTACCTAAACCAGACCTTGGTACAGGCACTACTGAAGAAAAATTTTCCGGGTAATAAAAACCCGCCCAAGAGAAAGAAAACTTTAGACGGAAAAATGGGCTTTTCTGAACAGCGTGATTTTGACCGGGATATAAGTTTTCGAGAGAAGCTTCGAGGTGTACCGAAATTCACGACCCTAGAGAGAGATAATTTATCTTAGGGAAGTCAGGATTTCCACCAACATGACGATAATGGTGAGATATAACTCGGCGGTGCTCGTTTTAAAAGGTTTAGCCGGTGTGGCGTTGTGGCAGTGCAATAAAATCAGATAGCTTACTACTAGCATACCTACTTAGCCTGATAGCTTTATTTTAAATATAACTACTTTTTCACACTATAACGCAACAGTTAGGTGGCAGGTTTGAACCGCAACTACGATTTAATTCTGTTTCACTAGTAACAAAATCTGGTAAATAACTACTCATTAAAACCAACATGTAATAAGTGTATAATAAACGTTAAATCAACAGATAACCATTGTATAAACAGGTCGGAATTAGCCTGCACTTAAACATATGACTGCTAACAAGATAGATCACAGTTAGGGACAGGAGAAAGTTTTTTCGACTGCGGGAAATTTTGCTGTCTTAGATGCCTCTGTATTCGTGGCCGAGTTCATCTGTAGGGCTTTCTGGTCTAAACATCACAGAAAAAAAAAAACCCGCCCATCGGCCCGTAAAGGTCGTAAGTAATGCCGGAGACTGCTTAGCTGGAGAGGTTGATAGCGAAGCTAAGAAGTTAAAAACCGAGCTCTCAAAACCTATCGAAGTACTGAAATTACGGGAGGGTAAAAACGTTGTTGTATTTTTCTAAGGTCAGCTAAGTGTATAGCCCATCAATAGTATTATAACTAAGTGGCAAGCCACTTTGCTGCCAGCACCTGTCGACTCAGCCTCCTTTGAGCGGAGAATGACTTGCTGCACGTCGTGCTGTCACGACGTTATAGATGAAAAAGTGCAGAATTCTTCCTCCGCGTTTTCGACAAGTCGAAAGCCTCACAAAGTTCCTTGTCGTGCGGATTGCAGTTGAGAAATGCTCTGTTGCGATGTCTGTGCCTGGCTTACCTATTTCATTATGCTGCGAAGATTGTATGATACATATGCGCGCAGTTCAAAGAGAGGTGGGAGACTGAGAGAAATTCTATTACTGGTTGTTGAAGAGTATGCGCATCTCGAATGTAACTCCTTGTGTAAATGGAGTTGTGAATCTCACGACTACCTATACCGAATATATCCTTATTACTGGTTGTATCATGATAATTACCCTACCTAGGTAGGTAGGGATCTAGCCCACTTAAGCATCTCTATCCCCACCTACTCCTCGACAACCAGAACCATTACTACATCCCTACATGTAGTATTTCCATAGTTGCAACACAGCATGAACCGCATTTCCGATATCACTGATCTACCTCACGATGTCTTTCTTCTCATTATAATTCACCTTTCCCCTTCCGAAAGCATCCTGTGCCGTCGTGTAAGCCGGTCTTGGAATGCAGCCTTTACAAGCGATGACGCATCATGGAATCTTATGAGATGGCATTTTCCCCGCGCGCGGGAGATGAGAAATGCCACCGGAGCTATAGAACGCCCGGCCTGGGCTCACATATTCCCCGACGTTGCTCGTCGCTATTTCTACCTACGCGCTGCCCGGCCTCGGCTTATCGAGAAGATCGACATCGGCCGCGGCAGTTCCTTTCGGCACGTCTTTCAAGAGGTTGAGCCCTGGGAACAGTTTCTACGTTGGAACTATAACATCGCTAGCTTCCGGCATCCAGATCTGAGTTGGTGTCTGGCAGATGGACTGCTTATCTACCGGGATCCCGCGCATGGCGTCTACGTTGCTTACGACTTAGAAACGGGCCGTCGCTTCTCGGTTCCGTTTAATGGAGCCGGTAAGATGGTCCGGCGGGTAAGGCTGGCACACAGCACCCTCGTGTTCGAGTGGTGCGAGCAGAACCCATATCAAGCACTGGATGATAGAGAATCCATTCATTGGCATTTCGCCACGGCGTTCGACGTCCGACGACCAATGGCTTCAGGCCATGCCGACCCCCGAGACTCGTGGGAGATTCGGTTCAGGTCCGAATGGAAGATACATGATCGGGGTCTGTCGTTACATGGTCGCGGCCTCGAATTTGATGTTCATGATCGTTTCTTCTCAACTCACACGGCGACTCATTACGCGCTTTATCTATGGCGGGAGCACGGACCGTCTGAAGATGAAGGGCTCACCGAGCAACTCACCGTCTGGAACATCAAGGATGCCTCATCCTATCGCCCCTCTGAAGACCCATCTGGCGCCGAGGCACCGGACCTTACGCAGCCACAGCCCAGAGTGATAAAGAGGTTCATGGCGGACGACCTAGAATTTCTCGGCATCCGCCAGGGTCAGACGCCTATGTTCCGGGAGATCCTTCTCGACGAAGCGAACGTATACGTGCACGAAGAGGCGCACCGCTGGCTTGTAGGCCAGCATGCGCGGAGCTCGCCGCCTCGTAACCACTGGGTTCGCGCCACAGGGATTCCGCTCTCGGGTGTCGGGCCGCGCTGGTTCGACGACTGCTGTGCCGACGGCGATATCTACATGAGCTTCTGTCCGCGAGCCGGATCTGCGGCGCGCCTTGGTGACGGCAGTGACAAACACACGGGCCGTATAGATGGGAAATGGCCGGGGTGGGCCCCGTGTTGGCGGCACGAGGAGTTCCCATATCTGACGGTCAGCGATGTGGTGGATTTGCACGCCGGGGTACGTATCGTGGCACGTCAATGTTTCGTTATGGAGGCGCTGTCGTCGTTTGTTCTACCCAAGATCAGCCTCAGGGCTGAGTCTGATTACCGCCATGAAGCTCGCTTCCAGGACGACATGTGGAAACAGCTGTTGGAGAAGGGGAAGATCATGGGGGATGAAAGATGGGTCGTTGGAAAGGACCATGATGGAAGGATTAATATTGTCCGCTTTTGAGCTTGATGAACTCCGCGGATGGTATTCAAGCTCCTTGTGCATTGCAGCTCTCTTTGTCTTTTCCTTTTCAAGAGACTTATTTACCTCGTCTACTACGTACCTTGAAAAGAAACAGGTAACGCATAGGTTTTGTCGCTATAACCTCTCATAGCCACCATTCAGTAGCGTCGCCATTTTTAAGTTTTCCTCTTCGAAAACACGGGCTCTTTCAAAATCTAATTCTCAATGTATGAAAACTCACTTTATCCGCGGGGTTTGGACACGCGCTTATCTGTGAAAACTAGCCACCTCACCATAAAATAGAGCCGATGTTAGTTATGCCCGCGGAGTTGATATGCAAGCCTATCATATGTAGTTTCTATGTATCCGCCAGAGATTGATAAGATCTTGATAAAATCCACCTATTGTCACCGGGAAATACCTACCTAGTCCTCGATAGTGTAGATCTGAATATGTAACAGCACGGCCGACCCCGCGACATCCTTTCTCCGCTCTTACGTAAGAGCTTCCTTACTTCGCCAACCACCTCCGGAGATATATCATTCGACGGGTTGTTTCTGCACTATGTACGGACTACGGTAACTCTTATCCGCGTGGTGGCTACAATAGCGTCGGGTAGGGTACCTTAGCAGTGAAAAGCGCCGAGACGGTAACGGGGCGCCGTTTTTTTTCTTTTCTTTTTTTCCCCCCTTCCGCGAATCTCTATTTAGGTATGTACTGTAGGTAATCTACATGGAGGTTGGGGCTAAGATTCGAAGAACTCCCCAACTTATTGATGATCGGAGTTGAGACTCAGTCTGGATGATCGACGGATACGTTCCGCTTCCGGTGCGAAGACACTGCTACACGGTATATACAGTAGTTCGAAGATAAAATGCTGGTACCGAAGAGCTTTTGACAGAAATCTTGACTAGCTAGCAAAACTAAGCGAGAGAAAAAATAGTGTAGGTACAGTACCTATTTGGAAAGGAAAGTTTCTAGCACTAACGGAAGTCTAGGCGACTGGGCACGGGCTTCTAGCGCGCTGGATCTGGGTAATTACCTACAGTAGCTGAACGCCTGGGGCTTTGCTGACCCTTCTTTCGCAACGCCGTATTGGATAATTACGACTTGGCCAAGAAGTTGTTCGCTCCCCGAATGTGTCTTAAGGAGAGCGAATGTTCAATGGAATTACAGATGACCAGACTCGGCAAGCCGGCATCACATTCTACTATACTTGCAGCCCTTATTACCGAGTTATTAGAGTAGCTACAGTATGTATGTAAGTATGTACCCTTGAACTTTGGCCTGCATTCGCATGGAGCAGGAGAAACATGATGTGGTGTAGAGACATAGGTACAGTAGCCTGGACAACCGAGCACATGCGAAAAAAAAGAAGATAGGACCGTGAACGGTGGGTGGGCCGATCTCCGTCCTCAGCTTCCGGTATAGGTATTCAGTTTCAATACTACATTACTTTACTATGTCTTGCCTAATTTGTAATCGTAAGTGGTTAGGTAGGGTAGTTATCGTGAGTGTTGGGCGGGGGAGGAGGTTGAGGGGTTAGTTACAGCATCGGGTTACTAAGTACATAGCTATGTAGGTAAGTACCTAGGTAGGTAAGTAGGTAGGTAGTTATCAGCTGTAAACTTGGTCTTGGCTCCTTCTTCTCTTATAAAGCAGTAAGGTTTCCCAGATGCAGCCTCGAGGTTTATAGACCTCACCATATACCTACCATATATACGCGGCCCGGCTTCCTCGTCGCCTCTTGTCTGCCACCACCTGAGGGTTCCCTCCTCACTCGGTCTCACTTGTGGACTAAAGCTATATCGGTATATCGGTATATCTATATATATCTCTATATACATTACTGTATAAATATATATATATATACTTCGGCAGCAGAATGGCATCCAAGGCTGCTATCCTGGCCTTGGCAGCTCTGCCGCTTGCCAACGCCGAGACGGTGCTCGGTCTCTACATCTTTTCGCGTCACGGCGACCGCACGCCCAAGGCTCTTGCGCCCACCAACCTGACGTCGCTGGGAGCCGACCAGGTCTTTGCCTCGGGCAGCTGGTACCGCGACCAGTATGTCGCCTCCGATGCCGCCTCTCCCGTCTACGCCCTGAGCCGCAACACGGCCGCCCTGTCACAACTGTCGGTGACGGCACCCACAGACAACGTGCTGCAGAACTCGGCCATGGGCTTCATCCAGGGTCTGTACCCCCCCGCGGGCGACTTCTCGTCGCAGGAGCTCCGCAACAAGACCGACGTGACGGCGCCGCTGGGTGGCTACCAGTACATCCCCGTCAACGCCGTCACCAGCGCCGCGTCGAGCTCCAACTCGGAGAACAGCGCCTGGTTGCAGGGCAGCAGCGGCTGTGATGCCGCCGTCGTGTCGTCCAACAACTACCTGTCGTCGGCCGACTACATCGCCGCCTTCAACCAGAGCAAGGACTTTTACCAGAACCTGCTGCCCGTCATCAACACCACCTTCGCCGCCGACGCCGCCACCTACAAGAACGCCTACACCATCTACGACTACATCGACGGCGCCGAGGTCCACAACCAGACCATCCCCTCCGATGACCTGCTGACAAACGACACCCTGCGCGAGCTCAAGCTGCTCGCTAACCGCCACGAGTGGGGGCTGGCCTACAACAGCACCGACACCATCCGCGCCATCGCCGGCGCCACCCTGGCCGGCCAGATCCTCGATGCCCTGAACAACACCGTCGCCACCCAGGGCAAGGTGCCCGTCAACATCCAGTTCGGCGCGTACGGCGTGTTCCTGTCCTTCTTCGGCCTAGCCCAGCTGCAGACCGTGTCCGACGACTTCACCGGCGTCGTCAACTACGCCGCCAACATGGTCTTCGAGCTCGTGACCAACGCGACCGTGGGCAGCGGCGCCTACCCGTCCGCCGACGACATCTCGGTGCGCTTCCGCTTCTCCAACGGCTCGGCCGCCGCCCTCACCCCCGAGGTGTACCCCCTGTTCGGCCAGAGCGAGACCGTGCTCCCCTGGAACACCTTCGTGTCCGAGATGAACAAGTTCGCCGTCTCCACCACCCCCGACTGGTGCCGCGTCTGCGGCGTCACGACCGGCCAGTGCGCGAGCAACGCTACCGGTAGCGACGACGGCTCCTCTTCGTCTTCGTCTTCGTCTTCTCACAGCTCCGGCAACGGCATCTCGCGCCCCGTAGCTGGTGTCATTGGTGCCCTCGTCACCCTCGCCGTCGTCCTCGGCGCCGAGGCCCTCATCTACCTCTTCTCCGGTCTGACGTTGACCAGAAAGTCCACTCTGGCTGCTGTCCAAGCTGGTTCCGCTGCTGGTGCCGCCAGCAAGGCTTAGAAAAGGCTTTGAGCAGAAATGGAAGGAGGAAGGGAAGAAGAGAAAAAAAGAAACGAAAACACAAAAAAAACAAATATTAACCCGAATATCCGACTGATCAGATTTTTGGGGGTCGTTATATGCCACTATATCTATGATAGCCACGAGTCATGATCTGATGTGATGTATGCAGTGTACAGCAATATAGTGTATAAAGTAATACATAGTACTAGCGTTCAAATGAGGACCGTACTCCTGTCCCTAATGAGATACCGTTGAAGATCCCCAGATATTGCCCCTGGCTTGGCATGCTAGCTGTATCATTACAATAGCACTGACACGCTTGTCTACGTACTTTTCTGTTGACTACTCGTACCTTCCCGGCTATGGGGAGAGGAAGACGAAAATAAGTATCAAGACCAAATCAAACGAGAGGATTTTGCCGCAGCTGTTATTGGGCAGTTATGTGAAGTTGTTGCTACCTGCTACCGAAACTCCGCTAGACTTTCACACAAGGACAGAGGTGCATAAAGTAAGCTGGCAATAAAGCTCATATTTAAAGCCAAAATATTTGAAACCCAATGATGGATAATACGGTGGAATAATGCAAAATTTTCAGAAAGGTTATCATTATCCAATCGGACAGCCTCCGTAAAAACAATTATCATTAATATCATCGGTGTGGACTTGAAGATTATTGACTGAAAACACACATTCATTTAATTACCCTAGATAAAGACACATTCTCCTTTCTTACCTCAATCCGAACATTCTCAAAAGATCATGTCGATGGAAGAAATCCCTGTTCCGTTTCCCAAAGATATCTGTCGCACGAAAGTCTGCGTGAGCCTCGAGATCCAATGACGAACTGACACAAAGGTGAGGGGAAAAGGAGCAGAAAATGCAATAATTAGAAATAATTAACTTACACATAGGGATAGTCAAGAAACAAACGATAATCTGAACGGCTCCCAGGCTAAAGAAGACCTCTCTGATACCACTGTGGACAAGCCAGTCATAGGCTTTGAACGTCAAGCCGAAGCTGAACATGTTCTTGAAGATGATGAGACATGTGAAGCCTTCGATAGAGAGGTCTCCTACGCGACGAATACAGGTCAGATAATTGTAGCTATTTTATAAACTACAAATGAAGGGAAAAAAAAAAGGGGGGGGGGGGGGGGAATAACTTACGGTAGGCATCCACGATGTACAACGAGCTTGCTACGGCGCCTACTACGGTGCCGGCTACCTCGAATCCGAAGAATATGATCGGGGCAATCCACTGCCGATTCGGTTAGAACAGGGGGATCAGTTAGAATCAGATGAATTTGAAGTGTTATAGTGCGTCCCGAACAAAAGAAACTCGGTTACTAAAAATTGAGGGCTGTGGACAATACAAGAGGTAATCATGACCAACGTACATGAAACCGACCCTCCAAAGTGCCCTGGGCCGTAACGGCAAAGCCAAAGAGCCCCGTAACCCCAAACACGAGCTGCGGGATGACGAGGACGAGGCGGAACTCGGGCTCGTAGATGCCGCCGTTCAGGCGCGTGAGGGCTTTCGCCGACCAGTCGGCGAAGATGCCGGCGGCGAAAAAGCCCAGCAGGGCCCCGACGAAGGGGCCGACGTAGGCGTATCCGGTCTGCACCTCGCCCCAGAACAGCGGCGGGCCCAGGAATATGGCGGCCAGGATGACGCCGATGAATACCGTCCAGCCGATCATGGTCCCTTGCACCAGGGCGGCCCATAGGAAGGCGGGCTGGGCGAACAGCGGCAGCGGGCGGAACAGCAGCTTGAAGAAGCTGTCGTCTGTCTTGCGGCCGTCGAACAGGGCCAGTGACTGTGCGAATGTCTTCTTCAGGGGAAGGGGTTGGGGAGTGCTGGTGGTGGTGCTCGTACTCGGCTGGCCATTGGCTGTCTTTTCCTCGTCATTGCCGTGGTGCTCTTCCGAGGATGTGAAGCTGACGATATCTGTGTTCAGCGACGCGGCACGTCGATAGGCCGTCTCGGGCACGAATAGAAAGACGGCGATCAGCGATGCGCCGCAGAAGATGGAGACCAGATTGAAGGTCCACCACCACTTGATCGTGTGCGTGATCTTTCCGACGAGGATCGGGGTGAAGAAAGCACCGCCAAAGACGGCCAGGTTGGTCAAGGCCATGCGTTTGCCCCGTTGCTGTTATGGGTGTCATTCCGAGTGAGCAATTTGTGCTTACTTCGGCTTGAAAAGGGGGGGAGGGGGGCGTAGTTAGGGGTAAGTGTGGGATACATGCATGTATTACTGACATGGACAAAATACAAGTCTCCAACAGCAGCATTCACGAGGCCTTCAAACGGTGCCGTGCCGACCCCCTGAATGATGCGTGCCCATAATAGACTCGTGTAGTCGTGTCCGACGGCGCCGGCCCAGGCGCTCGTGGCGATCAAGATGACGAGCCCTAGGATGAATAGGTGTCGCTTGCCCCATATGCGGCCCGACGGCACGAAGAAGAAGCCGGCAACGCCAACGCCGAGGAGGAAGTAGCCGGTCAGCAGGGCGATGTAGGTGAAGTTCAGCGAGAACCACACCGACAGCGTCAGCGTGTTGGCCGCGAGGATGGGCCCCAGGGCGGTCGCGAAGATGGCCGTCAGCGAGAGGATGAAGGTGATGACATCGCGCTGCCAGAGCGGCCAGTTTAAAGGGTCGTTGGGGTCGTCGGAGGGTTGGGGATTCTGTCATGACGACGGATTTCAGTGACGTGTCCAAGTCCAAGCTGAATCTATCTGTTCTTTCGTCCTAGGTATTCCATCCTTTCCTGCCCTCTATGGTCCTCGTGTTCCCATTGCTCCCATTGTTCTCCCAGGAATCAGGGGACCGCTTGTTCTCGCTCTCGGTCTCGCTCTTCTCTCCTCTCCCTTTCCTGTCATCTTACCAGAATGATCGGAACAGGACCGCTATGGTCACACTTCAGGCCTCGCGCACCGGCTGCGTTGGCAGTCTGCGGCCTATCTGGATCGTCGAAGTATCGCGTAGTACCTAGTTAACAACCCCGTGTTATTATTAATTAACGGAATACCTACACAGTAGATGGTAGACCACCGCTTCCTCCGACGGTGGTCCCGCGTAATTATTTGTCTCACCTGGTACGTGGCCTGGCACGTCTAGGATTCCTAATCCCATCTTCGAATCTTTGGGTCTTTAGGTCTTTAGGACATGGTTTGTGGTTTAAGGGTTCAAACTTGCAGGTGCTCTCAAGGATTGACGCTTCCAAGGTTTGGCTGGGTTTCCCCTCAAGTACCTACCTACCCTGAAGCTCTCTGCGGGGTGCATGAACAAATACTACCGAGACAAAGCTTGAACTAAACCTGCTATCAAGGTTTGTCCCAGCTACGTGTAATTGGCACCTTTGGTGGTACTTGTATACATTTGAGAAGTGTCTCATTGACATTAAAATGCGTATCATTATGTTCGACATATTTTTGATACCTATTGGAAACCCAGATACCACCTACAGACCATACTTCCCTAATCCAAAAGTAACCAATAATTATCTCCCAAGTCTACGGAGCAATACGAAGTAAACCTTATAAAGTCTGCGTAACGTGTATAAGTCGCTAAGGTAGTTATGTCTACATATAGACACCTAAGTAAGATTCTGCAATAGTAGGAACTTCTACATAATTATGAACATTATCACGATGAACAACCAGCTCGCCAGGGTAGAATCCTATATTCTCTTATTAGCTTATTATACATGCCTACGCCAAATGGTATGCATTCCTACCTAACCGACCCTGTCCTAAAGATCGACAATCTGCACGACTACATACAGTAGGAAAAGTACGCAAAACCATGAACTACATACAATGATGAAAAACCCGATTTTAATCCCAGCACGCATAATGTACCGGTATGCTTTCTCTGCTCCGCTGATATCACGACCTAAATAAGCATCTGGCCATAATGACAGCTACACAGTACCTACCTATATTATACAACGCATTGAGTTATTATCGTTTATAGTATACCTATACCTAAGGATCCATGAAGAGCCCGTTTACCAACCCAATAATACGAACAACTGTACAGAGACAACGAGCGGGGGCGTGCGACATGTCTAATGAATCTGCTAATAAGCAGCACATTAGTAGACTTCTTCCCCACGGGGAAATCCGCGAGACCCTTGCATCAGTCTTCGCTGTGGAGTAACATCTTGTCTACACAGTAGACTTGTCTTTGGAACACGCATACCGGTACTAAACTGACAAGCAAGCGGTGAGCAGTGACAGGGGACACAGAATGGGATTTCATCTATCTATCTGTTCGTTCATCTAACCGAGAAACGAACAGTAAGGTAACCAGACCCCGTCTAAAAGCCCATCAAAGGGTTGTTTTTTCCATTTAGTGTAAACCTTCACACTAGATCTTGTAAAGTATTGGTCTGTTTCCCAATCCGGTAAGTAAGGCAAAGCCACGATCGACAGATGGCTGGCTTGGCATTCCCGATTTGGCAGAGGTCACATTCCTCCTCCCCTCCCAGGTGAAATCATGGGGAAGAGAAGAGGATCGTGGGGAAATCTACCTAGTCTGGTGTATCTATCGGTATTCCGCAGCCATACCTAGGTATCTTTCTTCTCTTTGATGAGAGAGTCCATCACGGAACGAACCCCACCGGTTTCTTCCATCAAGATCCATATGCCTACAGTGCATACGGATATCTGACCTCGCCATATCATTCTAGGTCGCCCAGACAGGTAAACCGAGTAGGTATCATGAAGCTCGTCACTATTACTTTTCTCGCCCTTGTTAGCGCTGTCGTCGCTCAGGTGAGTAATCCTGAAGTCTCCTAGAGACAAACAACCAAGACTCGTTGGTCCCGGTCGACCATACTCTTAGCCCTGTTCCTGTCATCATTAACTTCAATTACGTTTTATCATCCCCAAAGCCGTCGATAGAGATCTCATATACCATGCACCATCATCACCGGCTCCAGCTCCAGCTCACTAACCTTCCTATTCTTGAAACCAGGACCTCGGTGCACTACCAAACTGTGCAGTAAGTCCCGTCCTAGTTCTACGAAGTGGACTTGGTTATTTCCAACAACTTGACATCTCCAAAATGGCGCCCGAAGTTGTACCTAGCTAACCACACCGAACCCCCCTTCCCTTCTACAGAAGAATTGTCTAGCAGAGTACACGACGGGCAACCAGATCGGGGACTGCGCGCGTCTGGATGCCAAGTGCATCTGCGCGAGCAACTCCTTCATAACCGGCATCAGCTGCTGTCTGGCAGGCGTCTGCGACGCCGAGGATCAGAAGGTAGCTGTCGACTTCGCCCGGAGCTTCTGCGGCACCGTCGGCGTGACCGACCTCCCGCAGTCCGTGACCTGCGCTACCGCGTCGTCCTCGTCCTCATCGTCAGGGACCGGCACGCCGACTTCAGTGTCGGATTCGTCGACAACAACTTCGACCGTCACGAATGCCTCGCCAACTGCGACGGGCGCCCCACCGAGCGCGACGGTCACACCAAATGCGGCTTCGCGGGCCGAGTTGGGCGCTGGCCTTTATGGCGGTCTACTCGCTGCATTAGCGATACTGTGAAGGAAGCCGTCATCATGCAGAGGTCGACTTGGAAGGGGGCAAAAATGGGTTAATAGGATTCCATAATGGATAATCTGGCGTGTTTGACAGAGATTGTAAAGTTAATGGGAAAGGTAGGAAAAGGAAAGGGCGGTTAAAGCAACATTTAGTTTTGATTCGGTAGTGATCACCACTATCATACAATATACGGTATGTAACATATTTGCCCGATACCGCTTGGATTTTTCAAATTATAGTGCTCACTCTGTTCCACGCTCAAAGATTTCTTTTCTGATAACTGCACCTGGATTTGTCACTCGATTCTTACCATTGTGGTAGGATAAAAACAACGTTGCCTCTATCAGACCGACAACAAGTCACCTTACCATACCAACCAGGATATGAGCTGCGAATATGCGGGATAAATGAAGAAGAGGGATTTTATGGCAGCTGTTGTCCATATATCGGTGGGTTACCTAGCTGCCAACCCAAGGGTTTGTCTGGACGAAGAGTCGTCTGTGTTGCTCGGGGAATCAGCCGAGAGGCTGCACTAACAAGGTTCTCTTCTGCATTCATCGACAGCGAACCGAAATGCTGGCTGCCTACATTGTGTGGGGTATGTTGGTAACGAATTTCCACTTGAGATGCAATGTGAGAATGTTCAAATATCTCGACCAGGGCAGCGGCATGCCCGAACCTAGGATCTTGCCGCTTCGAGCATGGGGTTATCCGATCATAAAGTTAGCAAAGTGCCCTGGTTGAGATCTGCCGTCACACGAGGCCGTGCGCAGACGGCCCGAAATCAACCACGTTCCGAAGAACGCGCCCTAAGGACCGCCTTGGTATAATAACCAGGTATGTGTCAAGACCTGGTCTAGCGAATTATACGCGAGAACAGCCCCTTGCAGGACTCCCACAATCCCGACCAAATCAGCAGATACAGGGTATGCCACCAGAAATCTTTGTAATGATACGTTCAGCTCATGAGATTCTCCTCGGGATAGTTTAGGTATTCGTCGGATAGCCAGCGGACCCTTTCCTCTAGTGTCCTGTCGTGACGAAGCTAGAAATTTTCTAGAACAAAGCAACCGTGACTGCATCAAGGACTAGTCGATCTTCTCAGCTATGCAACATGCAGGCTCTAAGTCTCTTACATGCATACTGCGTAGGGTAGACATGCAGTCCCGCGATCAAGATAAGCGAGAACATGTGGCCCAAAAAAGCATCGCCATCCTCCATGATAGTCTGGTACTGACTATCGAAGTGATGCATACCAGAGGGGCGTGATATGGTACCTATGGTACAGTAAATAGCTGAGCGACCATTTGCAGATTTCCTGATGTTTTAAATTCTTTTCAACGTCGACTTGAATGTTTAATCAACGTAAAAGGAATTTAGTTTATCGACTCATCTTCGATTCGATGGTCTAAAATCTTTCAAAGAGGATGGTACGGTATCGTGGATTTGCACATCCCCGAAAGACGACAGCGAAGAGGAAGACGACGGCGGCTGAAAAGGACACAAGCCGGCGTGACGGCCTCTTGTTGATTTCTTCCCTGTATCTGCAGACATTCGTTTCCCTGGACTCGACCGGGATGTGCCTTACCGAGTCCTAGGTCGTGACAGCGGAATCTTCTCAGAAAGCTTGGCGGCCTACCTACTTAGTGTAGGTACATATATACCCCTGCAACACACGTATACCGGGACCTAGACTTTGAATTTATCGCGTATATGGCGCTTATTGCGGCTAAACGAGCAATAATCAAGATAAGGAGCTTTCTTTCCAGCTGGATTGCTGTGTGCCACTACAGTGTAGTGTAGATACTAAGGCAACAACGGTGAACTAACTAGGCAGGCTGAAGCGATAGCCGTGTCTGCCATGGAGAGGCGAAACAAGAAGCGGGCGACTGGACGACTGCCTTGGAAGTAAGTAAGTGTGTGAGTCAGCGATGAGCTGCCTTGGGTACTGTACACAGGAGGCAAGTACTGATGGGTGCGTGCTTCAAGCAGGTCCCACTCGGGCGGCTACATTGCCTTTTTTACTGAGTACATGAGCTGGAGAGGGTGGGGGCAGTGAGTGATAACATACGGCGTATACGTGACATTATGCAGACGAAAGCAGACGACTTGGCATACATGGGCGGCGCGATGATGTAGGCCTGCCGCCGGTTCGTGAAGCTGGCTCAGGCGCTGCGGCGAGGGTGGAAGTTGGGCGCGTAGTTGCATTATCGAAGAGCCGCAATATCACCTGGGCGTTTGTTCCTGGCCGGCTTGCAACGACACGGTTGGGGTCAGGCTCGGCTCCCGCCATCGTCTCCTGCACGCCGTGGCGCTTATACGAAAGGGGTCATAATGCGTGCATATGGCCTTCTGCAGTTGGACATGGCGTATAAAGCTTAACTCATGCTGTACTTGAGCAGTGTTTGACTAGAGAGTAATCTCGGCCGATTCTTTCTGAGCCGTTCTTACGTAACTTTCCAAAAGCGACCAAGTCGGTGGGACGGACAGAGGTGCCAGGCTTGCATCCTGCGGCCCTGATTTCACCTACATAGTACCTCGTATGCACAGCGCACAGCAAGCATCTATGCCTTACAGGGTTATGCGATGGAACGAGGTCTGAGAGTCGATGGGGAGGCATGATGGATGATGGAGACTCGCATTGTATTACCTGTTAGGCTTTTGACCGCCGCCACTGCTGACAACAACTTGGCAGCTCCCGTGGTCAACACGTCTTTTGTCAGTGCCGCTGTTTCGCTCGTTCTGTTGCGGTGTGCCGAGCTTATTCTCGTCGTCCCGAGCGAGACTGGGGGGGGGGGGAGGAATTGTTCCGATTTCCTGACTGATGCACGAGCATGGCTGATGTTCGAGATTTGCTTGGTAATTAATATATAACAGGGATGTATGCTGCATGCCTACTTGGTCTTGTAGGAGGTGGTGTAGGTTACATACATAGTATGTAGAGTACGGTAGGTAGGTATAGGTAAGAGAGGTAGGCAGATTGGTGCTGCTGGTACACTTACATGTTTTTGTTAGGTACGTAGGCTACATGGTAGGTAGGTGCTATATTCACTTCCATCTATGCAGTAAATAGTACCTAGGTAGTCTAACCTGATGTTTTCTATATGGTAGGTATGTTGGGTTGCGGGATACCTGAAATGATCAGTGCGCACGCTAGCCACATAACCTGACTAATAGTTCGTCCTCGCTAGACTACGTGGACAATACCGACCGTCGTCCCAAGACTACTAGTCCTGTTAACTTGCAGGAATCTCCTCTTCTTCACATGCTATTATCATGTTTTATAAGAGCCGATCAGCACACAAAACGCCCAAGCTGTGTGACTATAACTTGGCTATATTTGGTTATATTCATTTGCAGCCAAGGGCATGCAGTATCGATGTCGGCTGGACACGGCGCAAACGCATCTAGGAGCATTTACATCTCGGTACCAGGTATCTAGGTGTTTCTCTCTCCCAAGTAAGGTACCTCTTACCTTACCTTACCTCTTTGCCTTAACCTGTAACACATCGCTACAGGCTTGGTACCTAGTACGTCTTGAAAGAGGTAGGTACGTACCTACAGTATTGCTTAAGTGAGCTTGTAAAGCATAAATAAGTACCTACCTGCACCACACTAAGGTACCTGGTAGTGTAAGGTATGCATACCTTAGATAGTGTACATGGATAGCTTCACCAAGGATCGACCCGTTTTGCTGTTACCTACATGATGTACTTGGTGTCCCTTGTCCCTTTTCGGTACCATTCTGTTCACCTTCCGTAGCGCATATGAGCTGTGAGCTGTGAGCTGTGAGCTATGAGCTGCAAGTTGGGTTTACCCTCCTGCAATACTGGGTAAGCAAGTACCTATCCAGGTAGGCCAGGAAGCGGCATTGGGACTCAAAGCGCTGTTGGTAGGTAGCTACTTAAGTACTTACTTTACACTGCCTAACCTAGGTACATTAGTGTACGCCCTTGTCGTCAAGTGAAATAATTCCATCGTATCGTCTTACAACACATCTCAGCAAGTCATTGTGTTCCACCCCCCGAATTCCTCACTACATACACTATCATCAACACCACACGACGACACACCCTTGTCACAGGCAAAAGCACGGCATTTCTCCCTCGACGGTGATCTTATAGCGCCAGATATTGGTCAATGGTCAATGGCTGCTTAAGCCCCTCTGCACCGTACCGTAGCATACAGTAGTTCCCCTCGTTTGTCACACCTAGACCGGGTTCGCGTTGTCCTCGCAATGGTCATGTCGTCCTCGACATCATACGTGCCAACCCGTTCTCGTCATGGCTCCTCGCCGACAGGGACCAGGCTTGCTCGAACCCCTTGTCGGCTCTGTGCAGGTCTTGCCTCTTAGCCCAGGCATCGAACACCCCTGGCCCGGAGCTTGCTGCTTGCTACCAAGGAGGCACACACCAGACGCCACGCCCAATGCATGCCGTCTACCGACACTACACGCACGCACGATGCGTGCTTCTCTTGTCGATGGATAAATTGGGTCCTGCTTCTACCGTATGATGTATTCTGTTGTACTCCGGCTGAGATGTGTATACGTAGGATGACTCCCATACGTAGCCCGTCCACTCTTGCCCGTGGGCTAAGACAGGGAAGCCCTGTATATCGCTTGGCCTCTGCCTCCTTAGCTCCGGCAGGTATCTGGATTGATATAAATATACATACAAGATTCAAGGCACGCCGTCAACACCTCCCGTCTCCAGCTTCAGTCCAGCGCTCTTTGCACGAGGAAAGGCGGCTAGCATTGCATAGTCTACATCGCGAGTTGCTCCCTTTGGACCACCCTCTGTATTTTCACATCTTCGAGGTACGTGCCGTGCCCCCCTGCCACCCTGTCTCCAAATGAAGATGAGGCTCACCAGCCGCAGTCCTTAGCTATTCAACCATAACGATATCTTCAAAACTACTCACGATGTGCGACTTCACCAAAAACTACTACATATACACATCCTGCTTGGACCCGGGCACGCATTTCTTTCGTACTTCTATGGATGGGAGTCGCAAGACGGCGTGCCCCAGGGGACCACACGAGCGCTACATTGTTCAGCCCGGCCAATGCCCATTATGTGGCTGACACGAAGCGCTGTCGGCTGATAGCAGCTATGTCACATCACAAGCAAGAATGATTATTGCTTGGTGACCTATTGGTCTTGAATCAGGAAGCAACTTCGGGGCTTCCGAGTTTCATCGCATCGCTACAGCCGAGAGTTCTTAATTTCCAAGTTCGACGGCAGCACGATTACGATTCGTCTTATACAGGGTTGGCGGCCTCTTCATTTTCAGGGTTCATGCACATTTCTTTTGGGCAAGGCGTTGGGTCAGGAACGGAAGGGCGGATCTAATACCACAGCATCATTCTCGTATCTTGATGGGGTCTTGGCGTCGAGACGCCGGGATAAATCATCGCTAGTCGAATAGGTGATGGTTTTCTGTAGCTTTGGATGGGGTACCAAGACCCGCACGACAGGGAGAGAGCAATATAGGAAGAAGGCGAAACGTACCTAAAGCGTGTGGATCAGGTCACATAAACAGGGAGCTGAGCAAGATCTATAAACCCCGCCTCCACGTTTCTACGCCCTTGACGACACATTAATGGGACATAAGCAGGCCTCTCCAGTGGGCGGACGGGATGGTAGATGCGAACATGAGATGCGGATTTCCAGTTGCCATTCCGGCATTAGATCGCGATGGAAGACGGTAGAGTGGGCATACGGTTACGGCTATCAAAGGAGAGTGATCACCGAGAAGGTGAATCGTGGATAGGTCGTCTTGAAGCTCTTTTTGAGCCAATTGAAACAAGATACAGCCCGCAACTTCTTCTTTCGTTGATCTATTCTGACATGGACATGGCATGGCATGATTTGCGCGCTATGACTTAGACTACTACCATCTCTATAATTCGCGAGCCTTGCCGAATCAGCTGCGCCGCACACGTTGTGAGCCATGAGCGAGGCAGATCTGGGACAAGCGTAAGCAATTGTTTACGTTGAAGTTTTGCCTATATGACAACAAGCTAGTTGTTTAGATGAGAGCAGGTCATCTGACTGCGGCCGCTTCCCATTCAAGCATCACCTATCTGCCCAGTTATTGCGGTCATGGGCGCCAGAGACGGAGGTCGATTTTTTCTAGGCGAGTCTGGCTTCCTATAACCAAGGGACCCCCGGCCGGCCGGGCAGGTCGGCACCTCGAACAGGGCCCCTCTTAATCACGAATATAGTGGTTATAGCAGGCTCTATTATGGCCTGGGTACTGCCTGGGTATATAACCTAGGTATAGCGTCGTATACTACCTACTATGTCTGAGTCTACGGGCGCCCCCCACGAGATAGATACGCTTATTGTACGGGACCACAAAGGCTTCGAATGAGGAGGCCACACCAGAATCACGCACGAGTGGGGTTGCCAGAATAAAGCAGGCCCAAGAGTCTTTATACCCCGTTTTCTGTCATCCGCATGACCACAGACACGGAACCACGTCACGGCCAGCAGACGATTGCTGTTCAATTTTTTTCCCGGGCAATGGCCTCCCTGTTCCAGTCTAATCTAGATACCCAACGATCCATCCATGGCCAGTTACAATCGGTACCCAGCCTATGAGATGCACCAAACATCTATCTTGCGCGATATTGGCTTCCAAGCCAAACCCGCCAGAGCTGCTGTCTTTCCATTCCGGATGCAGTTCATTTCTTGTGCTATGCAGAATTGAGCATTATCACTTCTTATATTCCGATGCTAGAGCCACGAGTGCAGTAGTGGCTATGGTTAAAGTATTTATTGTTGGCTAGGCTCTCTGTAGATGGCATGTTGCCATCATGTACACCAATGGGCAAAAGGGACGCCCAGCTAGCCCTCTCGTCCCAGACCCAGCTAACCTCCCCTGGTTGCTAGCCATGCTGCACGGTTGACTAGGATGTGGTGCGCACAAACCGCTGGGACAATGCAGAAAACACCTAACCTCGCTCACATAAGAAGAGACGGGGTGGGAGGAGAGATTCAGGAGGTGGGTAGATCGATGCGATATGCTAATAATAAACGCCGGCCATGCGCTGAACAGCGTCATTCGCACGCCAATCCACGCAGAAGCATCCAAGGTGCAGGGCAGCAGTGCAGAACCGCAGCAGGATCTACTACCTACTGGTGCGGCACATTTCCCGTGCCGCTCTGGGGTGGACGTTAATCTCGTTGGAAATGGACAATATATAAGGAGATGCACGCCGGGATGTATGAGGCGAGATCTGAGTCTGAGTCCGAGGGAGAGTTTCTTCGCCACTACCATGGCTACTCGTACTACTACTTCTTCTACCACCACGACTACTTACTTGCCTTGCTCCCGGTGCTGGATGTATCATCGAAACCAACCTTGAGAGGTGTCATCCGGCAGCAACGCTTCTACTCGCCTGCGCCCGGCGGCCCGGGATCTTCCCACACCATCCCACCCCCATCCTCGGTCTCTATCTTCTCTCGGCGAGACACAGATCTCTCTTCATTTTGGACCCCTGTATATCTCTTTTTGTTTTCTCTCTTCTTGCTTCCTTTCATCCTTCGTTAACCCACGGTAGGTACTCATTGTAATATTACTAGGGGATTAGATCGATATATTAATACCGTTCGGCGGTGCTGCAGCCTAATAGTGAAGAGATGTCTTGGCGATGTCGGAGATAAATGGACTTTCCCTATGTCGAACGTCGTAACATCGGGCATTTTGCTACTATTCCTACCACAATAACAAATAATCGGCAACTGCGACACAGATATAACGACTAATATCTCTTACCGTCTATGTCTGTTCTTTCTTTCTTTCAATTGGATTGCTCATGATGCCATAGAAAGGGCCGCCACGCCACTCCTGATAGTCACCTTGACGCTACCATCCAACTACCAACGTCGGTCCAAGCAGCCGGTCCCAGTCTCCAGTCATGTGAGCCTACTATATAGACGTTGATCTTATTAACAGCATAATAACCGGCATGTTAGCACATATATCTACCTCTCTCTACCTATCTATCTATCAAAACAAGTTGGCACAGGGGAAGAGGAAGGGAAGGAGATAAGAGCCCGATCTAAGGACCACAGAACAGGGTCTTGTTTGCGGTTCCTCCGGGGGGAGGAGAGATGGACCCAACTGTTCGTTTCTTCATCGGAGCACTATGATTGTTTTGGTGAGATGCTCCGAAAGGACCCTTTTTATTTTGTGGTTATCGTGGGGGAGAAGCAAGCATGTTCTTTCTTCCGACCCTCAAGTTGATACGAACAGAATACGAATATGGTCCCTTTTGTCTTCTTCCATTTCGTTTCGCTTTTCGCGAGTACTTACGTGTACGTGTACAGTAGGTATGTCAAAGGACCTTGCTGGCCCATCCTCATCTAACCCCCATACTATCTAGCCGAGAACAGACAAGCGGGTCACCTCAACGACCTGGTACAGGCATTTCATAATGAAGATAGATGACGTTTCTCACGATAGTGTGTCCCCATACAGCTATGCTACTGCATACACGGCACGAGGGCTCTTTTTCCTTTCTTTTTCCCTTCGATCGAAGTTGTGTACGTATCTGGGGTACTCAAACTCTTCCCACTTTTTGCCCCCCTTTCGCCCACACTCCCGGAATTTTTTTGTCACATCAATGCTTGCGCTCGGACTCTCTTGGGCGGGCAGCAGAGACGGGTCCCTGCAACTACTGAATATCGAGAATACCTACCTGATGCAGGGGGGCTCGGCCGAGAGTTTTAGTTTAGTTATATGTACCTAAGGTTAAGTTGCTCTAGTGTAATCCATCTGACAACGTTGTAGACCCTACACTCAGCTCGTCTGTGTGATTAAGGCAAGGTCTTTTTCAGCCTTCTCTTTTCATTCTTTCCGCTTTTTTTGTCTGTACTACCTCGGGTATAACAATTGGACTCGAAGGTGACTGACTGCCGAGCACGTTGTTAGTTGCAAAAGTTCCTCGTTCTGCATTAGGGCGGGAAGGCATCCACGTGGAAAAGTCGGGAGTATCATGTGAACCTGTTCTCATACATGCTCAGGGTACAGACAAGACAGCTAACTGACAAATAAAGTCGTACTCAGTATGTCTCTTGCAAGCCTGGTCCATGTGTAACGCTCTCGTATAGAAAATAGATCCAAGAGCTTATCAAGCCGAGTTATCGCGGAAGATCAAACTAGCTGACAAAAAAGGGATCCCGAAAGCAATTAAGTTGAATCATCGGCTCAGGGGCAATGAATGTCCTTTGGGAAAAGCTCAAGGGGTCTATACTCTGACGCCTTGCTAGTGTTAGCTCGTCAGAGCGTCTCTAGAAAGGTCGCAACAAAGCAATTGTCCCGAAAAGTGCACGAACTCAAAAGCGCTTCTTTCATGTCGCTGGTTTGTTTTCAAAGGTGAAAGGTCGTGTACGACTTGCACCAGCATTGTTATACTAATCACCAAGGCGCCAGGGGAATGGCGAAGCCTCTAGAGCTGGCTGCTACTAGGTAAACAATGCGCGCGCTCTGGCAAGAGCCTTTGGACAATGGACAAAAAAGGCCCCAGGCATATGGCACATACATAAGAACGTAGGATCTCTCTAGAAGAAGTAGATATCGTTCGTATAGGGAAGATACTCCGTGTATCCATCAAATGTTATTTGAGTCTCAGCAGGACCTGTCGAGGTCTTATAGCAAAAGAAAAGAAAACGCCTTCCAAGAAGGAGAGACCAAACGCATCTCAAGTGCCACTATTCACGACGTTATAAAATAGCCTCATTCTCCGCAGGCGGGTAGCGAGTACCACAGAAACCGGTAGGTTCGGGAAAAGAAAAAAAAAATGTGTGTCAACTCCTATCAACACTTCACCAAATGTGACCATGTCTCGAAAACCCTAACGACATGTCCCACGTATCACAAGCAACAGGCCACAGCAAAAGGGTTCTTCGGTAGCCTATTTCGGCGAAACCTGAAGAAGATGAAGAACTGCGGCAAAGTCGTGCCACACCATCTTCAGGTCGAGTCATACTGTCAAGCCTGTTCGGTCAAGAAAGGTCGTCTCCGGGCGGTCGAGGTCGGCCAGGGAGCCCTAAAAGTCCACAGGCAGGGCTTTCAGGAGATCTTCCAAGCAGAGCGCAAGGAGGCGGCCAGAAACGCCCTGCAGAGATCTGAAAAGCGCCGTCACCGAACCAAGCAGTCAAACCATGAGGTTCTCCACGTGCAGAGCAGCGTCTGGCTGGACGATCTTTACCACCATCCGGAAACGCTGGCGAGACGCGAGGCGTATGCGCGGGAAGCAGCGCTCGCACCGCCGATCTCGCGTCATCGGGCGAGAGATAACGCGCCGCGAGCCGTTGAGCCGAGACAGAGAGGACCGAAGCAGGAGAGACACAGAGTGAAGAACAGCGAGGCTGGCAGAGGTGAGTACATGCCGACGTACGGCGGTTCCCAGCCTATTATCAGACCAGTGCAGCCCGCACCGACACACAAGTACACCGGCCGCTTCGCAAACAACAGCCCAGGGCTTCCACCGGCAGTCGGTCTCCCCCCGCGTCCACGATACAGTGATAGCTCGATCGAAGCCAGAGCGGAAGAAGCCAGTGGATATCCCGAATTGAAGCGCAAGCCAGCGCGCATCGACAAGCCTTCATCAAAGAACCCTCACCACTGGCCAGGCTCCCCTTACTCGATCTATCACACGAGGGCGCCGACCGCAGCCGAGCTGCAGGAGATGATACTGCAAGAAGAACAGCATCCCAAGCCATCAAAGACTCATGTCGAGCACAGGAGAAAGGAGGTTCCTAGTCGACGGGGCAGCAAAAAGTCCGCGCTGTCGAGCTTCATCGAGAAAGCCAGAGAGAGGACCTCGCTGGGCGATGATGACTCGGACGTCTCGTTCGTCTGTCAGACTTCGCGGGCGATCAGCGACCAGCAGCCACGGCACAAGGGCGAGAGACGCCGTCATCGTAAGTAAAGAGCAACAAGCACTCACTTATCATCCTAGGCCTATTACCCTTATTTCCACCATTAGTTCCGCTCTTAGAGGTGAGTATTATAAGTTCTCCCAATAGTCTAGGTTCAGCAAAAGCATGTGAGTTTACAACGTCCTTGGCGTAGCAGCTTTTCAAGGCCAACGCAGATGCACGAAGTTCTGAAGGATCTGATAGTGAGTGAATCTATTTCCTTCAAACCAGTTTGTCATTTGGGGTTGAGATTCAAGCCCGAATAGGAGAGGTTATAATTTTTGTAGTTTGACTCATATATAATATAATATGGACTATCATTTAAATTGTGTGCAAACAATTAGCGACGACTCGCGCCCTATAGACATGAGGTAGTGCACCAAGGGGTATCAACAACTGATTGCGGTACAAAATCAAAAGAAAATCCTCACCGCAACGACATCATGAGACAGCCAGTTCTTCACAACGGGCTCGTCATGATTAATCATAGTTGGCCCTCGTGGTGATATAAAGCATGGTCGGACAGCCTCCGTCGTACCCTAGTAGTGTCTCTGGATTCCCGTAAGAGTCGCTGCACGACAGAAGAATGGCGCGTCACTCTAACATCGGCGGCAGTGTATATAATCTTTTTCGTACTTTGGTCATGGTCGAGATATTTATTGAGCCTTGCCGTTCTTGACTTCTGCAGCGGCCTTCTTACTCCTAAACTTAGCAATCTCGACTTTTACGGCCTTCTCTACGCGGCCCTGAAGCTCACGCCTGTAGCCGAACTTGAACAGAAACTCGAGCCACACAAATAGGGGCGCGAGGAAGACAGCCTGGACGAGGTTGTCCAACAGGGCGGGGGCGCGCCCCTCGAAGGCGCCATGGCCAACAAACTGAAGTAGCCAGCAGACGACGTGTACGACGATAGCGGTTTGGTTGGTCAGCGTCGGATCGCGGATCAAAGCGGCTTTCCCCAGGGCAGCGGCACCGAGGCACACGAAGGCTAATATGGTGCCGGCGACGGGTTCTAGCAGTACGTATAGACCACCCCAGGCCAGTGCGGCGAGGGTACCGAGATTGAGGTCGAGATTCGGTATGGTCACGGCATCCGGAAGAGGGATGAGAGTGCCGGTGTTGGCGGCCTACGGGACCAGACTTAGCTCAAGCACGGTTGAAGAGGGGGTGCGAAGGGGCGGGCACGGGCACGGGCACGGGCACGGGGGTGGCGTACAAGAGTGAAGCCACTGAACAGGATCAGTGGAACACAGACCATGTGGATGGCGACATTGACCGAGTTGTCGTGGTATGCACCGTACTTTGAGACATATGTCAGCATCGCGGCCGAGATGAGACGGGCGGCTGTCTTGGCCAGGACAGCCCCCTCCCGATGGATGGTAGGCGTATCCGTGTATCGGTGTATGAATGTACGAGCATATCCGGACTTACAAAGGTGAGCTGCTTCTCGAGGTTGAGAGCCATATTCCTAGTGGTGAGGTTTCAGGGCTCGGGGTTGTCGGTGGTCAGGTCGAGCGAGCAGTGGAGAAAGATGGTGCTTTTGGATGCTTAACAAGTTGCCCTTCGACCCCCCGGTAGTCGATACCTGAGGTGGCCCAGCCTTATAGTACAAAGTGTAAAAGCAACGCGCGAAGGGTTTACGACGTAGAGTTACATGTGTAGACTACTTGCCTCGGATCACATACACGGGGTGTGTGTATGAGACAGGAGTCCAACTTAGTGTAAAACTAAAATTTACCCAGAAAGGTAACTAGGATATGTATTCAATTGTTTTGGGGTGGAGGGGTTAACTAAAAGATGTAGTCTGAGGAAGTAGCTGTACGCATAATCTCTGCGGTGTGGTACCGGTACCTTCCTGTTGATAGACTGAGGTAGTACAGCATCAATTAGATAAGTTTTCGGTGCCCTCTACTGCTCTACCGGGCAGACATGCTCTACTAAATGAGACCCTAAATTTCTTAGTGAGGCTCAAGTCTTAGGCTACACCACCTACATCTGTACCTAGGTAGAGTACATGAAGCTCTCAGGCAAGAAACTACCTATAACTGCACTGCTAATTATAAGGTGTTTTTCTAGTGCACCATGATATTTCAGACTGGGGGTTTTACATAAGTAAGTTACTTCTTTCATCGGAAATACCTGTCTAATAATCTTGGGAGGCTCTACACAAAGAGATCAAATTGACTTAAACATGCCTACAGTCCCTATTAGTAAGTGTGTCAAAGGTTACAAGTGTATCAGTAGTACAACTGTTTAATGTACACAGAAGTCGTAGCACCTCTTATCACATGGTGTGGATACTTATCTGCACTAAGACACCTGCCATAACAAGGTCTCTTAGGTTAGTTAGGTACATACCAAGTACCTTTTGTGTGCAGTAGAGGTGAGGCTGGCGCGCATCAAAGTAAGGCAGCCAGCCTTTCCCAGTGTTCGTTCTAAACTGTGCATCCTCTCTCTCTCTCTTGCACAAGGTTTGCCATCTTCAAGGTACCTCCAACCCTCAACAACGCCGACCACCGCCACAGACGGACAAATACTGCGCAATTGTTGCAACCGTCCGGGTCCCCCTTGTTTTTACGCGCTTTTCACGGCTCTTTCACTGATACCCAAGGTCTTTAGTTTTCTCTCTTTTTCTTTTCTTTCATAGCTTTGTTTATTGTACCCCAGGCTGCTTGAGCCGTAATTGTGTCTACCCAGTCGTTGTCTGCCTGCCGTTGTCGCCCGTCGCCCATCGCCCGTTGCTGGATCTCGAGCTGTCGCCGACCGTCCTTCTGCTTCCCGGGTTCTTATGGTATGGAATCGCGAGCCTGAGTAGCGTTGCCTCTCCCGTTTCGCACCTCGGCGCAACACGCGCGCGTGCCTGCGCCTTTTGCCGACCACTGCGGCCTCGACTTGCCTCGCCCTCGTCTGTTTGTCCGGATCCGTCGAAGCTTTAAACTTCTCCCCCCTCTGCCACGACCATAATCAACACTGCTTCCGAATCAAAGGGCTAGCCGAGGATTGAACAACGGTCCATCTTGCTCATTCACCATGTTCTTTCTCTACAATCTCGAGCGCAGGGTAACACTGCATCCCTCGTATTTCGGCAAGAACATGCATGAACTGGTTACTGGCAAGCTCTTAAAGGACGTGGAGGGCACTTGCACCGGAAGCTACTACATCATCTCTATTTTGGACACCTTCGATATCTCTGAAGGGCGTATTCTTCCCGGCAGTGGGCTTGCCGAATTCACAGTTGGCTACCGCGCTGTGGTCTGGAGGCCTTTCAAAGGCGAGACGGTGAGAACTTCCATTGCTGCTGCCCTCGGCTGGTGTCGCGTTCTTACCGGATCTAGGTGGACGCTGTGGTCGTTAGTGTGAATCAACACGGCTTCTTCGCCGAAGCTGGCCCTCTGCGTATCTTCGTTTCGACCCACGTAAGTATCACTGCGTCGTCCACACGCGACTCGGCAAGAGAAAGAGAGGTTGACAAATCCACATCAAGTTGATCCCCCAAGACATCAAATGGGATCCAAATGCCACACCCCCTCAGTTCACGAATAACGAGGATACCACCATCGAGGTAGGGACCCATGTTCGCGTCAAGATACTGGGCACCCGTGCCGAGGTTGGTGAGCTTTGGGCTATTGGCAGTATCAAGGAAGACTACCTGGGGTATGCGCTTCCCTGCCCTTGCGTCCACTTGTGCCTGGTACCTAGCTGACTCTCATAATCAGCACACTGCAGGTTTGATGTGAAACGGGCCTTCTCAATCGTAGAAATCGATGGAGTGCCGGTCGATTTCCGGTTTCGATGGGTTGTGGCGAGAATAAACAACCTCAGAGGGTTGCCATAGCCAGATCTTATAGGACAGATCTCATCTATGCAGTAGACTTGCACAGCATTTTATCACTACTTATATACAAGGTAAAGTCTATAACTACCTACTCAAAACTCATCGTCAGCCACCCATATTGCCTATCAGTCTCGGAAAACGCTGCCACATCCTGTTGGAGTCCTCGGTTCTTGCGAAGTATCGCATGTTCTGGCGTACCTACAAATGGCAGCACCGTCTCGGGCATGGATATGGGATGGAATAGGCTACTACTAATAACTCGAGCTGGAGTTGCGAAGAGCAGAGATCTTTTTTCCATGGTGGACGCGATCACTCAAGCAACGGGCCTGATCAATGAGAGGAGAGGTAACAATCGTCGCTACTTATATGTACAGAGACATGCTTCAAAACATCAGAAAAATCAGGCTCAACATAAAAGCAGTAAAAAGCATTCAGTATTAATATCTAACATAGACCCGCGGGCGCAGAAACTCTGCCTACCTGCTTACCTATGTATAGATAGTATGGTATTGGTGCCTCAATCCATCGACATTTTACTGCTGTGTGAATATACCACTTGTACAAATACAAATATGATTGTTTGTGTGAGTCTGATGGATAGGGATATGCTTTCTTCCTACCTCGCTGATAGAATGTTGGTTCGCACAACTGAGAGCAAATGGACGAAAACGTAGAGTGAAGGGGCAATTTTTACTTCAAGCCCACACGTCATGGTATAGTTTGTTCTGACTCGAAGTAGGCACTTCACCATCTAGATTTATCACCGCGCCTTAATTCATTCCCAATACTCGAACCAATATGTTATTGATTTTAGGCTTTCCTTGCCTTGCCGCCAACTACCTATTCACTCATATACACACACCATGAAGCTCTTTTTAACTCTCACAACGGGCTACTCAAGTTAAACCTACCTACCGATCTAGATACTTTTCCCACCCCACGGAGAGCATGGTCTCGTCCTTGGCGAGGACTTCGTTCTTCATTTTCTCTTGATATGCCTTCATCTTCTCGGCGTACTCAGGGAACGCGACGCCCAGGATTCGGATGGCCAGGAGCGCGGCGTTTGTGGAGTTCCCTATTCCGACCTATTGGACGATTGCGAGTCAGTCAGCCAGATCTAGCGGATAGCTTTCGGGAGAAGGGATGGCAGCGACGTTAAAGACTTGATGGGCTGCACAGGAAAGGAGAGTAGTATATGTGGTACGTACGGTTGCGCAGGGAATTCCGCGGGGCATTTGGACAATCGAGAGTAGACTGTCCATGCCGTCTAATACGCTAGCCTTTACGGGGACGCCGATGACGGGTAGGGCCACTTCACTTGACACCATTCCCGGAAGACTAGCAGGACGAAAGTCAGCAATTGCTCTTTGAACACGTGCTTTAAAGGTGACGAGGAGCCTATGGTCAATTGCCATAGACTACCATCGCAGAGCTTTTAGCCCGTGAATCGAATGCAAGAAGGGATCTCCATGACCAAAAAAGCCACAGGGGTACTCACTGTGCAGCACCTCCAGCTATGATTCAAAATCTCATGTTAGCATGTCTTCGTTACTAGAAAATCTCAAAAAGACGGCAGATAGAGAGATTTCAGGTCACACCCACGCGCTGGCTCTTATTTGTGACGACTTACCAGCAGCAATAATCACCTTACAACCGGATTTACTCATCTCAGCGGCAAACTGCATCATGTGATGAGGTGTGCGATGTGCCGACGTGATTCGGACCACGAAAGG
Source organism: Xylaria venustula (assembly GCA_022578775.1). Lineage (NCBI taxonomy): Eukaryota > Fungi > Ascomycota > Sordariomycetes > Xylariales > Xylariaceae > Xylaria > Xylaria venustula. The sequence goes on along the minus strand of MU389358.1, from coordinate 212,868 downwards.
GACATCGAAATCTTTCAGCACTTTGAGTCCGGCAGTAAGTGTTCCCAAATCTACACATCAATACGATTAGCATTTCTCGCATTAAATAGGAGGGCTATCATTTGCGACCAGGCAGACGAAGAAATGATTTGGGACTAAGGGGTAAAAATATAGAATGCTGACCTGAATCGGAACCCATTGTGACAGCCACTAATGGAGTCGGTCCAGATTGTAACACCGACTGCCCAGTTATGTCTGATGATCCAATGCGTTCTGCTCTGATTTCGTCCATGCTTTGGATGAGATGACTGATTCGTTCGGAGAGTTGCTCGACAGAAGATTGGCCCCAAGCAGTTATATGTCCGATTTTTCGTCCTGGTTTTGACTCTTTGCCGTACAAGTGCAATGCTGTGTTGGCGTGTGGATGGTAAAAACTAGTAGTTAAGTCGACGAGTCTATCGTGAGAATGGGACTTTGCGCCACCAAGTATATTCAACATGATGGCGGACGGAAACTGGGGAACGAAGGAAAACTCTGGTGATGGAACTCTATCTAGTATGGCGTCCAGCTGAGCCCGAAATTGGGATCTTTGGGATACTAATTCGATGCTTAGATGACCAGAATTGTGCGGTCGAGGGGCCACCTGGAATCCTAATTAGTGTGCGCATGGATAAGCAGCATCGCTTCGTGAAGAAAAGTATGTTTGCCTACCTCGTTTACAAGTATCTCGTCGCCAACTAGAAACATTTCGACAGCGAAAACACCTCTTCCCCAGAGACGACTAACTACATCGCAGGCAACCTTTTGGGCCCTCTGCGTGATATTCTCGGCTACGTTACGAGGCGGATAGAAGACCTGACAAAAGTTTAGACGTGAAATATGGTACTGTTTGAGTAATACAACCTACTTTGGTGCAGATGCTGTCTTCGTGAATTGTCTCAACGACAGGGTACGGGTAGACTTTCTTCAAATTCCCATCGTCGTCTTCAGTTCGCATTACCATCACTGCTAGTTCCATCTGGAAAGGCACGAACTTTTCGGCATAGAGCGGCTGGTCACCCATTTGTTCAGATACAGTTTTGAAATCGTCAGCATTCCGGATTTTGAAATTGCCACGACCATCGTAAGACCCCTTGGCCCCTTTTAGCATGAAAGGGAAGCCGAAACGCTTAGCGGCCTGCTCGATAGAGGGGATGCGAGCATCACCCGAGTCAACAGCCATTTGGGGCGCAACAGGTAGCCCATTCTGGGCGAAGTATTCCTTTTGCTGAAATTTGTCTTGTATCAGACGGATGGTCTTGTAAGAGGGGTGAACCGGCACGCGCTTTATGAGTGTGCCATGCCCATCTGGCGAGGGCACTTCGACACCTTTAGTCGCAATCTCCTCTAGCACATCGCACTCGACGTGCTCGATCTCGACGGTCAACACATCGCAGCGCGAGGCTAATAGCTTTATCTTTTCGGGGTCTTTGAACGATCCCGTGACATGAAGCGCATTGTGGTTGATCTGCTTGGCGGGGCAGTCCTCTGTGTCGAGAACTGCAACGGTGATACCCAAGGGAGCGGCAGCTTGGCAGAGCATGCGGCCCAGCTGGCCTGAGTCGAAATCAGCGATTTTCCCCGTACATGTTTATGTTATAAATAAGTCCCTTACCTCCACCCAGGAGGCCGATGACAGGATTCTTGGCCATTACTTGGTCGCGGGGAAGGAGCTCGAGTTGAAGTTGTTATGCACCGAAGATTTTGATTTATCGGAATACCGGGCACACTCCAACTTATATGCTGAGCAGGTGGAAGTTGCCAGTATCTTCAATCCGGCTCAGCGGAAGCGTCATTCATGAAAACTTAGATATTCTCAAGGTTAGGTATTTCGGCATACCACCATGAAGTACAATGTACCCGCATGTTCGAAATATTGCTAGACATACTCCGATCTAGGCTTGTTGAAGGCTAAAGTAGGATTATTACTACATACGGTAGGCGGTGAGGCCAATAGTGGAGTCTATCCCATCCACATGCCAGTGTAACCATAGGCCAGTAGGTATTTCATGAGCCCAAACTTCTCTCTTCACTTTTCATTCATGGCATCGGAATGGAAAAAATGAGTGCGTACATTGATTATAACATAATCAAACCCTTTTTTTTTCTGATCAGCCTGCCGTGGATGCAGGCATAATGCAATACAGTTCGAAGCAAAATCACGGTGCTCTGTATATGCCTACTTAGTAAGGACCTACTCAATCGAGTTGTCAAGCCACCGAGCCCGACAGTTCGGAAACGTACAAGGGTCTGCAGTCTTGTATCCAATAAGAAGAATCTACGAGATGATTACTCCAAAGCTCTCATGTTAACTTGATGTAAGTGGAGTAGGTACCTATCAGTTTTATCACATGGGATCTTTTATATGGTACTACAGGGTAGCAGTCTAGCCGGTCAGTAAACCCATCTACCGACTTTCATAGGGTGTTATTCATTATGTGCCATATGCATCCGATTCCATACAAGCATCATTTGTGGCAAGGCATCTTCATCCCGTTTGCAGTCTAGGATGTACGGTACTGCTCATACCTTGCGAGTTGACGGGGGACACCGGTAATGCAGCACCCACAGCTTCACTCCCACGCTCGACTGGCAAACTATACACCAAAGTAGAGATCATCGCGCTGTTGGAACTGGTGGGGGTTCCCTATGCGCACCCTTGTCGGGAGAGACTACTCGCGACTCCTTCACGTACATATCGACCGATCCTACCACCCCCATTACCTACGATGAACCGGAAGTACCCGTTGTCCACAAACTCACCCAGTTCATTTGAATTGGGCGTGATATTGAGCTATACTCACCTGTTATGGTTCGGATTCGACCACAAGGTTCAGCCTCTTTACCCAACTATCGCCTCCCATTGACTCTACTCGATATTAGACCTTCTAGAAACAACTCTGATATGAAAGTTGAACTGCGCTTAAGCGGCTGTCGGCTCGGTTATTGTTGTTGTTTGTGGTGAAACTTGCCTGCGTCTACTCTCTTGCAGCCAACAGTAAGGTGCGCATGCCCACGCATACAAACAAGTGCACAGGAACTTTTGTGATCTGCCAGTGAACTTGGGTGACACAGCAGAATTATATTTTAGAGAACTTCTTGCTTCTGAGGTGCTAAATTGCCTCTTCACTCCATGGTCGTGTTGATCACTGGGGCAGGTAAATGCGATCACCACCTGAGTTAGATACGGAGTACCTACCCATGGCGATCCGTTTGGGGACATGATAGAACTGTCGTTTCTTCGGATCATTCTGTTAGAACTTTATATGTAGTACATGTCTTATACCTTAGCCTAACTCTTAATCATAGAGTGGCTAGCAGCTACATTGATATTTCGCAGAGTCCCCTTATCACCTACATAACTGCTATGTTTAATAATATTATTGACCAGTTCTTCCCCCCCCCCCCCCACATCTGTATTGTAGTATTATGGCAGCACTCTAAATTAGTTCAATGTTGGCTTAAACACTATAGCATACGCCTTGAAAAGGTTGGAACTGAGCTGTTTGGCCATAGAATGTTGAAGGAGCTATTTCGCACCAAAGAAATAACACTTGTACAATATATGTAGCACAGTGGCCTAAAACGTGGCCCTCCACTATGGGTACATTTAGAGGCATCCGGTAGGCAATATGCAGCTGAAATGGAAGCACTGTCGCGGTATTAAGTAAAACATTAAGCCCGGTATACACTGTACATTGCTCAGCGTATTCCTGTAATGACTCTCATAGTCACCTGCGTTTGTTATTATTTCGTCAATTCATGGTTCAGTCTGGCCAGTAATAGTCCCGAACGACGATGAAATAATAGAGATGCAGTTTACTTTATTTCATATCCACGCCATTCCTTTCAAGATCCTGTAGAGAATCTATATCAATATAGTTGATAAACCACCCTGCTTAAGTTGCGATCTAATTGCCTTCAGGGATGTTGTATTGGTGAAGAAGAGCGAGGGGAACCATCCTTCAGGTGACGTTGTAAGCCGATATGCAACAGAGATGTTTGTTAATCCCCATTGCAGCCCGTGAGTGCATAAATCACGACACTTGATCCGTTGACTGGCTGAGATACGACAAGGCATTAAATAGCTTCTTAACCAACAGGATGTTGTATTGGTGAGCAAGTTAGACGGTTTTGTGTCGATCATGTCCAGGTAGGTAGTAATTAATCGTCTGGGGACTCCGCTTCCAACGTGAACAAAGCATAAGTCTTTTTACCTTGATACCGCCCGGTTTTGATTGTGAAGCTTTTACTAAACTCTGGCCTCGAAGCGTCTAGGCGTGTTTTATGCTCCATATAGCTTGCTCAGTTACCCACTTCAGCTCCAAAGGGACGTTTCGAAGATAAATCCAAGGAACTTAGAGCTACTCGGTCATTAGCTAGAAATCGCACCTAACACCAGGCTTCTTTATTCCTTATCAATCAACCTCGCATATCCCGCCGCGGGAAGCTGACAGCAGTCGATGGTATCGAACAATTTTTGTACCGGCCTTTTAATCTTTACCCTTTCTACGTGCTGGCTTCCCTCGATCATCCAATATGTTCTCTCATACAGCCAGCCATTTACGATCTCTCCATCGATATACAACGCCTAAAAGCCTCAACCTATTCCAAAAAGCTCTTCATTTGTCCAGCATGCCATCTCCTAGTGCCCCTGAGCTCCCGATAGCCAGCAATATTACCATAGAGGATACCCAGATTCCATTCGCACCAAATGTCGAAGAGCCAGAGTTCTGGCGTAGAACACCATTATTCAGGGGTACATCTTCAGAGGAGTTCATATCCTGGCGATGGAGTGTAAAGGTAGGGCAACCTCCGCGGTTGTCTTGTAGTCTGACTAAAACACACTAGAATATAGTTGAAAGAAAGGAGACGGTGTACGAGATCATCGATGCCGTCGTCCCCGACAAGATACCGCGGGCCGCAGAGATAGGTGGTGTGCAAACCCGGGACGAGTTTGCGGGTGATGTCGCCTCAGGGATTAAGAAAGCAACCATGTCTATCCGGCTCACGTGAGTTGCCTGCCCTACAATTTTGAACCTGACACCCAGGACTGAACGGCGTAGGCCGTATGTACTGAGTAGGATAAACTGGGCGGACCCAGCGAACTGCGTGATTCTGAGGCAATTTTTGCCGCTGGCATCTGTCATGGTGGATAACCATCCGATGACGAAGCTCGATTCTCTACACGAGAAAGCGGATTCGCCCGTTGATGGTGTCGTGTGGCGATATCCCGATAAGGCGATCTTCCTTCGTGAGACTATTCTCATTAGTCATCAACTAATTATTTGGAGTGTTGCTGAATGTTCTCTGCATAGCTGTCTCTGTCTGCCCAGTATACTGCGTCAGCTGCACAAGGTCGTATGGCGTCGGTGCTGATACCGAACTCGTAGTCAAGGAGCCCTTCAAGCCAAAGCGCACAAGATTTGAAGAGGCGTTAGCCTACATCGAAAGCCAGGCTGGTCTCAAAGATATTGTCGTTTCCGGTGGCGATGCTTTCTACCTTCCACATAAGTATGGTTACGAGATATTTCGGTTTTATTTTGTCGTTAGCCATCAGCGAGGGGCCTTAACTAGGCTGTTCTGCTACGTACTATAGTCACTGATACTTCATTCGGGATAGCCTCCTCGAAAAGATAGGAGATCGTCTCATTGGCATGAAGAACATTGAGCGGTTTCGGTTCGCAACCAAGGGGCTGGCAGTTGCGCCTAATCGATTCCTCGATCATAGTGATCCTTGGACGGCGGCACTTATTCGAGTTTCGGATAAGGCGAGGAGAGCTGGTAAACGTAAGAAATACCCAGGGCTTAGCAACAACTCTCTAGGTTGTTTCTTTTGGCTCAGATAAATGCTGTGCTTGCCCATGTTTATCTCCGGAATTTTCAACGCCCGACCCTCACACCTCACTAAGATCAATAGCTTCTAATATCGCATAGACATGGCCATGCATACACACTTCAACCATCCCAACGAGATATCATGGATTACCGAGAAAGCGAGTCGTAAGTTAAGCCAAGCTGGACTGACCGTTCGCAATCAGTCGGTCCTGCTTCGCGGGATAAACGACAATGTGCCAACCATGTCATCCTTGATCAAGAAGCTCGCTGCCGTGATGATTCAGCCCGTAAGTCGTCCCAGCCAACATTCGCTTGCAAGTTGCGTTCTAAGAACTTGGTCGCTCACGTAGTATTACGTATACCAATGCGATATGGTGCCCCGAGTCGAGCATATGAGGACTCCCCTCCAGACAAGCCTCGACCTCGAGTCGGAAATCCGAGGCTCCATTGCCGGGTTTTATAGTATGTCACGTCTCCGTCTCCGTCTCCGTATGTCTGTCCTAGCCTTTCTTAGCGAACAGTAGGGTATATTCCTTCAGAATATCCCTGCAGTTTCACCCGAGAGTTTTCAGTATGGGTTCCACTAACTTATTCCACGACAGTGCCGAACTTCGTTGTTGATCTCCCAGGTGGTGGCGGCAAGCGACTAGCTTGTAGTTACGAATCATACGACCGAGCCACTGGCGTATCGACCTTTCGTGCCCCGGCTCTCACTGGTAAGAGCAAGGAGGGAAGAGTTTACAGATACCATGACCCAGTGAAGCCTGCTTCTCAGCTAAAGAGGCCTTGAAATGCTGAGGAGAGAAATGCATTACGGGAAAGGCGAATTGCGCAGAACACTCCTTGTATCATGAATATCTTGAGCAACACTAGCTAGATGGTTAGTTGCACGAAGAACTACTGGGTATGTTTCTATCTTTTTTTTCCTTCTCGAAGCAAAGTAGCAGTTGAGAAACACGACTAACTAGCTGAATGACTGTATCAATGTATTACCGGCTTTCTTTTTGCTGTGAATAATGTCACACCTCGACACCCAACTCTCACGAGATGTCTTTCTGCAGTAACACGCTGTTTCAAGGTATTGATAAGATCTTCGGTAAGGCTCCATCTTGTTTTCGGAGATAACCAGCGTCGAAGAGTCTGCTGTCTTACACATGACATGAGAGCGACACTATGCAGCCGAACAAGTTTTCGTCGTGGAATTTAAGCTCTCCTCCCAAACTAGATATACCTACACAGCAAGCTCGGGGTCACGAGCATGTAAATCGATACTGCACAAGGCTTGGCCCGTAGGCACACGCAATAGGCCCGATCCATGGATAACACATATCAACACACATCTTATCGAAATTATGAGACTGCAGGATGGACATGGACCTGCATAAGATCGACGGGTGATAGCAAGTTCTTTTGAAGGCGAACAAGCAGAATCATCATCATCATGACCACCATGAATGATATTAACCACTACAAAACAAAAAAAAAAAACGGCATAGGCGAACGTAACTTGAGCCACACCATATAGCCAGATCGGGATTATTTTACAGAATAGGTAGCTCAGGCGACGGGGAAAGCGGGCATATGTAACTGTACTTGTAGACTGTAGCATACATACCTACATATGTAAACTATCGCTCGCTACCATTGGTAAACGCCGAGCAGTTCGCGCCGGCTGCGGCAGTAGCGTCGAGTCAAGGTTATACCCAGCTCTCTTAGATGTAAGTGTGTGTGCTGCGTAGATGGTCTGCTCGGCGTGCTTAGGAGCCTAGGAAACTTGATCGCCCAGCGGCTAGCTAGCGCAGGTGAGCGTCGAGCTAAACGACCCGAAGGATCAGGTAAAGTGAGCGGATTTAATAGTGTAGCGTGTGTACTAAGTAAGTGATTTGCGCTAGGTAAGTAAGTACGTGTATATCGAGACCCTTAAGAGCTTTAAAGGCGCTTAATCTGCACTTGCGTATAATGTATACATGTACTGTGTAAAGGTTTGCCGTCTTCTCTACTGTACTGTACGCGTTTGGGGGTGCGGGAAGGGCGAGATTGCTGAAAATATGTCTTATCTTAGCGATATTGGAGCCCAGTCGAAACCCAGTCATATCCTTGACCGATGGCTTGACTTTGACAGCTCGTTGGCTACAGAGTTCTGGGTTCTTTGTCTGGGGTAATCCGTAGCGTAGACCCTTTTCGTCCCCACAACCACCAGAGTCGCAGCCAATAGGCTCAGGAGAAGTTTGTTCAAGTGCATTCATTTATTGACAGAGAACGTGTTCAGACAACGAGTTAGAAATGCGACGCGTGTCTAGAAAACTACATAATACTGTAGGATTACCACACGGGTACTGCACGGGTTTGAGGCGCTCATTGGGAATAGGTAAAGTATAGTCTTGAACCTAAACAAACCTTTGCTAGACGCTTTGGGTAATGCCAACAAGCTAGATCTGCTACTTTAAGCAAGCTACGAATGGGATATACCATTATAGGTTAGGCAGTTGTCGTTGCTTTACGCACCCGTCGAGCCCCGTCTAGAAGCTGAAGAAGCTTCATCCTTACCTCACCCTTAGCGTGAGCTACACAGTAGATACGCTACGCTAATGTCCTCGCACCTTGTCCGGTGATGTAGCTTTGCAGGAGAATCATCACGAACGGCACGACATAATTGGCCATCACAAATTCGTCACAGCACATACTGTTATACATTTCCTCGTTTTCGTCTGCCCCTGCACTAATCCAGGTACCGGTACTAGACCAATCTGCAGCAATCTATGGATAACGGGTAGAAACAACCAGAACCGCATGGCTCAGCCATGTTTCTTCGAGTAGGTATGTAGTGAGTGTAAGAAAGCTGTCAATTATATCACAAGATTACCACTGCTATGTATAGGTAGCAACTTGTATTCGAGAAACTCATGCTTAGGTAACATCCACGGGAATCAAGGGATACTAGCCAGCGGCAACATGCCTACTATATTTATTATCAACAACTACTGCACATACTTATACATAGTGTAGGTACTAACATACATACATACCTGGCGTTGTGGTAATAACAGACCAGTGCTAAGTACTAGCTGCATATGTAGCGAGCCCGTTTTATTGAGCAGGGCCATTCCTAGTATGGTGCTTCTCGTGCTAGGGAGTACACTAGTGTGGGTTGCAGGTATTGGCACGACTGGTAGTGTTGGCTAATGGGCTATTTTCCCCCCCAATGTACACATATGTGTGTGGTAGCAAGAGGTTGTATGTGTTCCAATGACATGCATAGAGGATGGAACATGACTTGATTGATAAGTCGAAGCCGGCCTTTCAATGGTGCTTCCAAGTTGTTCCTGCATCGGCTGCAGCTCCAGCACAGCACACAGTCTGCAGGTAGGTGGGCCAGACAAATAATACCACCTGCATTATGCTCGAAGGATACGGCTCGGCTAGCTATCACATGGAACCCGTGGCCAGCTCACCGCTGCATTGCATTCTCGTACCTACCTAGCAGTATTCATAGGGCTCTGTTTTGTGACTTCCTTGCGCGTGGCTCTTTCCGATTTATCAACTGCAACTAGGTATCTAGGCAGTGGCGTCACAACATGGCCAGCCGTAGTATCCTGTACAGTGAGTTGTTACAGTGTATATCACATGTAGAGAGACTGTATTCAAGCACTACATGCTCGTGGTATTTACAAGTAATATACACCCTACCTACCTATTGACAGACAACCTCATACTGTACATTCGAGGCGGTTTATGTAGGATAGCATCATACTAAGATACCTTGTATGCATGCATGCCTGTCTCCTGTCTCCTGTGCCTAGCCCGTTCGTTCGTTGTGCCGTGCCGTTGCGCCAGCGCCCAGGACAAAGCCGTCTCCGTCTCGGCTCTACTGGCCTGTCTGTATCCTCCATCCCGTATTATACAACTGGCCCATGTACATACAGTACACTACCCAGCTCAGATATCTGGGTTGTCAAATTTCTCTTCTCCCCTCTTTGCCCATCCCTCACCCTCCTCTCCCTTTCCACCCTTTCAATATCTATCGATACTTTTTCCTTTGCCCGTGTCTTGTTTGCCGGAGGCACATATTTGCCTTGTCGATCATCGGCTCGCATTCTCACGCCAAGCCAGTCAGAATTCCTGACGTCCTCGCGTTGGAACCCAGGGACTTCGACATCGGCGTGTTAAAGACAAAAAAACACAAAGACAGGCACGCAGTGTATTACATCGGTTCGCACAACGTCACCGCTGCACGTGGCCGTCGACCTTTGTTGTCGAGGCTGGTCGCTTGGTCGCTTTTGTGCTGCCGTCCAGCTTAAAAAAAAGTTCCGGTATTGTTCCCACCAGCCTCGAGGGAAAGTGAAATCACATCGGCCTTGATGTCACTGACGACATCGTAAACCGACAACAACAACCAACGGACGGACGTCGCACCACACACACACTCTCTCTCATCAACCCATGGCCAACGCACTGCTGGCTGGTACAATGGACATGGGATCCCTGCCAACTGCGGGCAAGTCGCCTTCTGTATTTGACGACTCGTCTCACCATGTTCTGCTTGATAGCCTCAGCTGGTTAGAGGAGGACGATGACCTCGATCTTCGCCTGACGCTCGACGACTACCACGCCAATCTAAAACCCTCCGGACCCACAACGACCACCGGCCCACCTTCGTTATTTCGTCGTCGTTTGTCTGTTCACAAGCTTTCCTTCAGCCGGTCGTCTCTCTCCAGTCGACCAACCACCAAAGACTCCTTCGCAGAGCAAGCGCCTGTTACAATTACCCACTCGCGCCGGAAATCTCGAGCTCTTTCTCTTATTACCCCGAAACACAACCCGCAAGCATCCCTTGTGTCCATTGACCTAGCCGCCGCCCATTACCAGGACCCTGAAGCACGTCATAAACTTCGAGCTTATTTGGCTTCACCGCAGAAGTTTGACGAGGCTCTCGAATATGGCTTCCCTGCGGATCGGGCCTGTGCTGCCACCCTAAAGGGGACCGCACCAAGAAGGAGTCGGAGTTTCTCTCGGGACCTGTTCATGGCGAGCTCCGAGAAACTCAAAACGTTTCTCGCGGATGATAGCTCATCTCTTTATAGCCAAGAAACTTCAGTCCCCGACTCAGAATCTCCTAGGACACCTCATACGCCTGAAAACTTGCATAACCTCAAGCCTTTTCCGCTTCAAAACTACGGATCCAGTTTTCCCGCAAAATTCTCTGAAGCTTACATACAAGGTCCTGCTGCTGGCCCTCTTGCTTCTCGCGAGATGACGCTGCGAATGACCTTGACGCGACCAGATTTACGATCCCGCCAAGAAGAATCGTGTGGCGGGCCAAAGGGTCCTGCCTCGCGTTGCTCTTCTCGATCACGGCCTCCATTACGACCCTTTCGTGTCGACTCACCTGTGCTGGCCTCTGAACATGACGATGCCGCAAAAGAGAGCATGAACCAGATCTTTGCCGATATTGATCGAGAACTGAGCTCAACATCAGATGGAGTAGTCAAGCGGTTCTGGAACCGCATGCGCCGAGGCTAGCTAACACTTCGGTGTGAACTGTCTCGTCACAGGATGCACGCGGAGTCTTTAACGATGCACGAATTCATGGGCTGAACCCATTACCGACGTGTAAATAGGGAGCCCGATTTCTGTTTTCAGTCACAGAGCCATTGCTCATCTGTTTCCTGTACTATATCTACGGAGCAATGTGTTCAGCTTCCTTTCGCTTATCACATGTCTCATTAAGTACGCTCTTACACGTGTAAAAAAGGTGGAGGGGAATGAGGAGGAAAGTCATTTCATTAGGAGTTTTGAGATTTCAGCGAATTTGATCACGGCATGGAGTTAGGAGCAGGTTTGAGGCATCCTTGAATGGACTTGAGACGTCCCAAAACTTGAGATGGACGTCACATCATTGATTTTGCACAGTCTACACTGATGGACAACACACTATATCCTATACAGCACAATTGAGGCAAACCAACTATCCCAGACCTTGTGGGTATGATTCATGACTTCAGATTGCGACTTTTCGAAGTACATTTAACATAGTCCAATCTTGCTTTTCTTCGAGTATGGCTTGTTGACAGTGACTATTTCATTTGCTATCTGTATGCCTGGAGTATCTTCTACAAGTTGGCTGGGTGGTCATTACAAATCCAAACTAAAATATATCCTTCAAGGTCAAAATATGACATTGATCAATGGTGTCTGGCCCCGCCCCCGCTTCAGACCCCATCCTGTGCTTATGCTCACGTAGGCACATTTGAAGCTAAGCAAGGCGGGAGGCATCACTGAACTTAGTACCGTACTTATTGTAGTACCGTAAAATATAAATACATGTAGCCTCCAAATCTGGATTTCTTTCTGACGAGAAACTTCCATCATATCGCAACACTCATTTTTGTTGCCGCGCCACTACTTACTGTCAGAGTATCCCGTTTTTGAGGTAGGAAGACAACGTGATTGATAGGCAGATGAGCAGCAAGCAGGATCAGGGGCGGGCTAGATTCAGGGGTAAGGCAGCCAAGGTAGTAATATATAGTCCAAAGTGTTTCTTCCCAATGTGACAGCTCCGAGCACAGATGCAAGAGAGTCGCATTGTCTAAAGTGATTGCATGAATGAATGAATTCATGTATACCTTGGAGACCATGTAGATCTGTCACTGCAGGTATGTCTGTCACTTACTGTCTCTAGTGTAGATACCTATGTGTAGGTACCTGCCTACTATATATTGAGTACTCCCTACCTACATAGATACATATATTGCTACCTATATCCTTGCTGACAGATGTAGTGTACCTCAAGACATACACTCTATATCAAACCTGGGTATATCACCCGAATGAAAATGCTTAATATAGCGGCGTATATGCGCTACATTATTGTATGTATGCTATGCTATGCTACCGGTACATTAACCTATCTGGTACCGGTATGTATATCCTGTTTGGTCCATATGTCGAGCCAAGAAAAATAAGAGAGACATACATAGACATACTGTTACCTGTTGTTCATGCCTCCCACTTGCTTCCTTATCTGTTCCCTTGCTCGATCAATTATTTTCTTGTTAGTGGTAAACATACGGGTAGATAAATATCTAGCAGCAAACGAACAAAAAAAGGGTGCAATCATTTCAAACAGGCTGTTCAGTCACCAACATCCTCCCCAATCATTCTATCCCATCTTCCTTTCTGCTTATCTCTGTACTCCGGGGCGACATCTCCCGCGAAGAATAGGGGGGCGAGGGGGAAGGAATGGGGAGAGTCAGTGCCGTTTTATTCCCCCGCCGTTCGTTTTGCTCGTTCTCGATTGTTTCTTCCCGGTGAGACAGACAGTCAGACAGGCGGACCGCACCCTATCCCAATACATCAGACTTGTCCATCCATCTATATCTTCATCCCTGCCTTCGAGAGGTGGTATACCTGGGGGCGTTGTGGCGGTGTTGTGTCTCTGCGATTTGCCTATCCCAATGCCTTTTCCCCTTTGAGTCCGAAGGAAGGTCACGTTAAGATTCTTTTTTTCTGGGGGGAGGGTAGAACGATAACCGATAAATGAAAGTAAAATTGAAAGAAAAATGAAGTAAAAATGGAAATCTCAACCTTATTGAAAGGCAGGGCTAAGTAAATACCAGTGAACGACAGCGTGAAATAGCGATTTGGATTACAGATAAAAGAAGATACCAAAAAAGTGGCGCAATACGTCTACTCCCGTATTCCTAGTTCTTACTTTGCTACTGTATCTTGTTTAGTTATCTGGCGGTAGGATACAGTCTGCTGCACATAAAGGGAGGAGAGGTTTGTTGGAGATGATAATTAATGTTGGCTCAATGCTCTAGCCAAAAAGATCTGTCCCAAATTTCCCCAATCGACGCCAATGCTAGAATCTACAGACAAGTCTCCTTTCTCAGTGGTACATATAAGTAAACAAGCTCCTAATCATCGCTATTCTCGGCAACGGAGCGTTGGACCAGCCCGCCACCCGCACGAGCCTTGGCTTGATTTATTCTGGCAAACATGGCCGGGGACTGGCGACCATTCACTGATTCCTTATACCTCATCATCGCTGTCGTCACCTAGAAGTTCCCCTTCATCATCATCGACAATTGCGTAGTCACCCCTCCCACGGGCAAAACTGTCTCTCGTAGTAAACCTGCGCAGGCCGCTTGATCGCAACCAGCTGTGGCGGCCACTACTATCTCCTCTACCGCCTAGTCTCGTTACTGTGGAACTTATTGTTCTCCATATACTAGAGGCCAGTAAAGGCAAGGCACCAACAACAGCCACGATAGCCGACACGGCGATCACGGGATATTTGACCCACGGTGCGTCGTTATCTAAGCTGCTCTGTTCACCTAAACGAATCTGACCAAATTTGCCTTGCCAGTTGTTATAAACCCACCAGCCCACGAGTGTAGCAAATGCGATAGGGATAACCACAGCGAAGAAGATAGCCACACCAGATACACCGTGTTTTCTTTCAAATTCTTCCTCGTGACCGGGACACGGATGGACTTTGAAGACATTATCTGGGTCGAAGGTACCACCCTTGCAAGTGGATAAAGGAATGCGACGGAGACCAGTGCGCTCGGGATATTCAGTCGCCTCTGGGTTATCACGGCATATTTGATCAGGATCTAGAGGCTGAAGCCCTTCGACAAGAGTGCAATAATTGTGAGCGTCTAGCTCGTAATTATAATCGCTGCAGGGTCAAGCGTGTTAGCCGATGGCGGTAAATGAGTTTTAAACAGGGGTTTTAGTTGGCTTACCATTCGTAGTCTTGTCGTGTACATTCGCAAGTATCGAAAGCATATACCTGCTGAAGTTTTCGATCATTGTAGCATGCCCTGTCCTTCTTTTTGCGCAGGTACCGATTTCTGTGACCAAATAAGCAGCCATCAGGTTGTAATGGATGCTCTGGAGACCATAGCTCGTAATCGGACTTATCCTCGTCATTCTCATCGAGTACACATGGTCTATCTGTCAAGCCAGAAAAGTCCAGATTGATGGTGATCAGGTCCTTGTCTGTATGCCCCCAAAGGATAAAATTCCGCGAAGACCCGGATCGTAGGGTGGTAATGTCAGTAATGGTCACATCAGAATCGGTAAATTCCTTTTCTTGCCATGTTTCACCACGGTCGAGTGTATAAGAGACCGATCTGGTTTTGATGTTTCGCTGGGCGAGAACAATAATAGAGCCTTGATCTCCAAATGACCAAGCCCAGGTGCCTTTTTTCACCTCCTTCCAACTCAAACCAGCATCCTGTGTCATGAAAGTGTCTGCATCTTTTGCGTTGCCGAGGATAGGACCCACGTTTCCAATGCCAAACATCAGCCCGATGGCGGACTCAGAAGAGTACGCCGTCCCACGGTCTGCTCGCTCGGTAAACCCGTGTATATGAAGAGCGCAAAACGCATCGCCTTCTCGACTGGAGCAAGTGTACGGCTTGCCTTCCACATCTTTGCTGGGGGGAGGAAGGAAAGACCACTGAGCGCCATCATTGTGACTGATACGAGTTTGAAGGTTTTTGGGCTCCGAGTCGCTATCCTGATTTGCGACAGTATTCACGAGTATGACCCCTTCTAAGCCGAGCATCTTTTCAAAATCGGCATACCAATCGTCATCAGCATTAACACCGGAAATACTCATGACGTACGATGTGCCATTGGAATTACTTTTGAGAATTGAGCCATACCGACGGCTCGTTTCTGTTTCGGTAGCGACGAAAAGATTAACGGCGTGTGTAGAACTGTCGAGGACAGTGTATGAATTTTGATGAGAGACCTGAAAATTGGGTGGGAAGTGTGCATTGGCGTATGTCTTTCCATCGAGACTGGCTAACGCACTCAGCGTGCCCTCCGTTTTATTCTCAGTCGCTACCACAATGAATTCGGCCATGAGCGCGAATCTCGTGATGTGTTCCAAACCGACGGTAAACTCAACATCCGAAATCTCATCGGTGTACCACAGTTGAAGTGGGTTCCCATCGATATCATCACTTTCGCGTGCTCTGGCAGAACATAGTATTTGCGACTCGGAGCGAAACTTATATGCGCTGGAGCCAGTAAAGTCACACCGGTCCACGTAACGCTTGAGGGTTTTCCAGTTATCACCGCGATCGGTTGAAAGTGATGCCTCGATATAGCATTTGTCGCCATCGTCAGTACATTTCTGGCCATGCCAAATAATGTAGTCTGGTCGATCTGGATGGAATGAGAATGGTGATTCTCGTAACCGTGGTTTTAATGGATCTGGTACTTTGAACGAATCAATGCTCTTGCCTCTATCAGTTGTGTAGTATACTTTGTGTTCTGCGGTGAGGAAAAAGGCCATGTCTTTGACGTAAGTATGCGTAACGATGCCAGAAATTTCTTTGCCCTCCAGTCCCTTTGGTGTAGCCCAAGTTTTGCCATGATCATGAGTAATGAAAATGTCGCCAGCACTACCCAATATATTGTCGGGCCGTGCGATGATTGTCTCGTCGTCTTCACTGCTAAACTCGCCGCGCTCGAGGTAGTGCTTTTCGAACCGATTGAAATCACCCTCAAAGGTCTTGAAAGTGACTTCAACCTCGCCACTGCTATTGCTCGGAGGTGATTTTGCATCAGAGCATTTCCACTCCTTCTTCTCGTCCTTCTGGTCACCCCCAGTGCGCTTGCACTGGTTTCCCGGTATAAGACGCCAACCAGATGACCCCATGAACTTCTCTTCAGGGTCATCGGTTGCACAAGCCTCCTTAGGGGCGAGAACTGTACCCTTCAGCTTGCATTCGTCACCCTCCCGTACAAAATTGAAATCGCACTCAAAATCCTCATCCGCACATTCGCATTGAACTGTTTCTTCTGCTACACTGTTGAATTCTTGTTTAATGAAGCATTTCGCGTCTTTTTTGCGGCGGCTGAACTTTTGCGTTTGTCCCATCACACAAACAGCGTCGCCATCGTCATCCTTTCGTGCGTACCAGTCTTCCATGTCGGCCTTCTTGCATGTGTCTTCATGTAGGCCTTCAAAATCAATAGATATCACAACAAAGTTAGGTGAATCCTTTGACTCTTGTTTAGCGGTAAGGATAAATTTTAGACTACTCGAGTCTTGTGTCGTCGTTAGAATCAGAGGCCGGATTTTGCGCTTATCGGGTAACTTGGTCTTTTTCCAATTTTTGCCATGATCTAACGAATACTTGATCTCCTGAACATTCGCCTTCTCACTGTCTTCCACAGCCAGAAGAATTGAACCCTGGTCGCCAAATTCATATTTATGCGGACCGTCAGGTCCTTCGATCCAGGTCTTTCCGGCATCATCAGAGATGAAAAGACTGGAACTCCAGTAGTCTTTTAAAAATTTGCCGCGGTTACCGTTTCCCATTACTAGCCCAGGCGCGGGGCTCGTGAAGATCGGACCATTGTTATTTTGTTCTGTCATAGAGTGAAGGTGGATATTGTCATCCTTCGATTTAATCAACTCAAACTTTCTACCATCGTCAAAAGTAATCTTCGTTTTACTTTTCTTCTCCTTGGCTTCTCCCTTGTCTATCTCTTCCCAGTTATCAACTTGGTTGACTAGGTAGATACCCTGGATTCCGGTGACCTGTTCGAAATCGACGAGGGCTTGGAGATTACGGTTGGTATGTTCGATATTCCTTGTGAAGTAAGTACCGTTAGAGTTACTCGTAAGCAATGTACCCATAGGATTGGACCTGCTCTTGCTCGAGCGAACATCAATCTGAATGCTGTAGTTGGTACTTTTCAGAACAGTGTATGCTGTCTCAATGAGTGGATGGTCTTGTGGGAAGATAGCCCGATGCCAGACTTTGGTATCATCAGTCACGAAAAGGGCCATTTCTTGACTCTTGGGCGATTCTGTCGCCGCTAACAAGTATTTTTTGACTTCGAGAATGTTGACAACGCCCTCAACAGGCGCATTGCCGTTCAAATTGACCTCTTTCTCTTCAAGAGATTCACCGTCACCAAGAGCCTTGAAATAATTGTCGGACATGTAGAGTCGACTGGCCTTGAATGAGAATGCCTCCGGTCTCACGATACATAGAATTCGGGTGGCATCCAGTTCCGAGTCACCTGTAGAAAAGACTGGAGACGACTTGGCCCACTGGCAACCCTGTGTCTCCCTGCGGAGCAATTTTGCCCTCTCCTTGAAGCCATCGGTGGTGTACATGGTAAGTTCGTCGCAAAAGATGCCTTGGCATTCCATACCAGTGAACAGAATCTTGTCCGGATCATCGGCGTGGAAGGCCATCCATTTACCGGCAGCGACGGTATCCTTGTAGAGGCTGGTGTAGGCATCGGTGTAGAATTCTTCCCATGTTTCCCCTTTGTCTGCTGTTTTCCAGTGTATGTTGCCTTCCGTCAAAACATATGCGCGATCGGGATCGTACTTGTGCATGATAAGAGCAAGAGTCTTGTCATGATCGATGCCCTCAGCCTTGTGCCATGAGACCCCGCCATCGGGAGAGCGCCAAATAGTGTGAGGTTTTTCTACCTCTCGCAACATGACCACATTGGAGCTCGGAAAGTAGCTGGGCACATTTGGTAGGCTGTTGAACTCATTGACAGTGATATCAGGCTCGTCTTTCGCGTATACGGTCGAGGCTGTTGATAGAATCAGGGCTAAGATGAAAAGGACGGTCCACCACGCCGGGGTGGTTGCGCCCACAGATCGCGACGACCTCATGGTGCTACGTTCTCTGGTGGGGGGATAGGAAAACCATAGCAGGATCAATCGATGTGTGGGAAGATACACTCGGACCGCAAGACGGGGAGAGGGCCTCGATTTCGATGAAGGCGTTGATACGGGCGATTAGTGATGATAGTCAGGAATAGCTCTTATCAGTAGTAACACGTGAGGTAAATAATGAATAGTACAAATATCTGGGTCAAGTGCAAGCGGTGCAAAGGGGAGCAAAATAGATGTACGTAGGTTGGTTTGAGTTACTTCCCGAACATCGAGAAGGGAGATGAAAGGCAAAAACAGAAAATCAATCAACAGCTTTGATACAATAGGAACAAGTTGCAACATTCCTCCCTCAGCTCTCGCCGCGTCATTGATAGCTAAAAGATTGCATACAGCGCTAACGCCCTATTCAGATGAGTCCTAGCTCCAGGCACCCAACATCCCTTTGGCTCAAAAGGTACCTGATGTAGGCTAGGGTGTATTTTATGGTACATACAGTACGTGGCCCCTGCCCAATCATACCACTCATAAACCCTTAACTTATAAGTCTACATGTTCCCTAAACGCTAATACTAAAAGTAACTGCCTACCTCTTAAGGCACGGTAGCAGATGCAAAGTCAGTACTTACATGTATAAGCAGTACTGGTAGGTGCACGCTATGGAAAGGTGAGGTATGCAAGACATGTCTCTTAGACAATTTCTAGGTAGCAAGGCTTACATGGCACATTTGCGATGAACCCATAGGTAAATACAAACAAAATTGTATGGTTATCGTCATGGGTAATTGCTATGGCATCTGCGAGTGCCTGTATGAGTATCAGTAGAACTCCAAAGGTTGTGTAGCTGCTACCTACTGGACAAGTTACATCATGTTTCAGTTGATTGTATGCAACCACATAAACTCATCAACGATTGAATTTACATGTGCTTAACCAAGTTGTAATGAAACTTGGTGCAGCCGGGATGCTATTCCCTGTAAATCTAGTGTACAGACCTACCGACAATGGTGAAACATCCCTTCAGCCTGCCCTTTTTAAGATAGAACTTGCTCCTAATTGGAGGTATACGCTAACTACATGTAGATGCGATAAAGAATCTACCTACTGCTGTAGAATATTCAACCCAGGTAATAAGTATTTGTTAGGCATTGTAGGTAGTAAAGTAATAACTACCTACTCTAGCTACCCGAGTTGTTGAAAATGGATTTTATTAATTCCACAGAATCCACGTGCTTTCTCCGCCTACATATAAATACTTAAGTAGGTATGCACGCGGCAGTGTATCACAGGTGTGTTGATAGGCAGAGGCTAAATGCGTCCTGTGCATGTGTAGAAGAAAGCCCTGACAGCTGATGGATGCGTGTACCGTGTCTCACTCTCCGGGCTCCTCTTCCAATACCCAACGTCTCCTGTAGAGTGCGAGGCATCAATACTCATCGTCTGATTTGCTCTTTTGATCATTGCTTTCTGACGAGTGTATGTAGTTACGCATTGGTTCCCGTTTCGTACCGGGGGCATGGAGCATGGAGCATGGAGCATGGAGCAGGTAGCCCGCACCCAGTGGTGTTCTGGTAGCCTAGCAGCAGGTACACTAGACTAGTACACTAGTGCACGCTGGGCCCCCTGTGACACGCATAACGCAAGACAGTAGTGTGGTGGGGCAGGCGGTCCTTGGTGCTCACCACTTACGCTACAACGGTCTTCAGACTCACCGGCATGGGATTCAAGGTCCTCTCTCTGCCGCCCGCCAACTCCTTCGTCGTTGCCAATTTTGTACATTGCTCCTGTGTTTGGCTGCGCGTTTCTTAATTTTCTCTTCTTATTTCTTTGTTTACCTACCTACCTACCTTACCTCTTTCATCTTCTCCATCCATCCAACGCGTTTGCCACCGCCTCTCCTTCTATCACCTCTTCTGACTACTTACTTTTCAGAGGACCCTAGGTAGTAATCAACCAGGTGCTTGTATGTAGTAAACAAACGTCGCCACCTTCACTTCCTTAACAACAACAGCTTGCCTACCCAGGTATTTTTGCGCCTGCAGCGATCACCGGCCTTTCTCAGCACTCTAACCTTCTCTCAGCCTCCAGCTGTCTTTGGAGGTCGTTTGCCTAACGCATCGTTTGGTGTCGTCACCACTCACATTGGCCGATCTGTAGCTGTCTCAGCCTCCATCATGGCCTTAGCAGCCGTGTATCAGCAGTTCCTTGCTGCTCCCAGTCCCTCCCACCTTGCTGAGGATGCGACTCTGAACTATATCACCACCACCACGGTCTTTCGCGGCTCTTCTGACATCCTTCAGCACCTCAGCACCTTGAAAAAACAGATCAATAAGAAGAAGGAGAATGTCCTCTCGCTCGTCCATGGCCAGGACGCGATTGCAATTGAGATCGAGACAGGTCTCGAGTTCGTCACCTCGGGTGCTTCTTACCTGCCGACCCTTGACGACAACTTCCTCGCTGACCGCACTGTCTATATCCCTATTGTGAGTCCTCATTCGCAGCGGTTCTTGCGCGCTTCGCTTCAAATCACTGACTGTCCACTCTGTCCCTAGATGCATGTTGTTACCTTCGACAGTAATGGAAAGATTCTAAACATTCGTCAGAGTTGGGACCAAGGTGCCTTGCTGAAACAACTCGACATCATTGGCAAGACCGGTCGCAACTGGCCCATCCGCGACAGCAAGGATCAGATTAGGATGATAGAAAATTGTGTCAGGTCTGTCGCTGGAACTAGCTCAGCATCCCAGACATCTACCACAATTCCGGATCGCTCCCGGGGAAAATCTACCAATGCTACAAGGGACCCTCACGCTTCGCTTTCCCTCTTTGATTCGCGTGAGGAGCAGGAGGGCGCACTCGCGTCCGTCATTTCTCCTCGAGGCGGAGTTCGTCCGCGACAACGCAACTTTACCGAGATCGTAGGCGACGAACCTGACGACATTCCCTCACCTAGCAAGACCGTTGCGCCCCGGGCGGGCACACGACCGCCACAACGCGGTTTCGTGGAGATTTTGGGAAATGAGCCAGTGGAGGGCACCGAATCTTCCGAGCCGGTTCATGACGACGCTCTCGCGCGAAGCAGCACGATCGCTCCTAAAGCTGGCGCTGGCAAGAATTTCCAGCCCAGTCGTTTGTTCGAAACTGATGGAGCCGAAGACGAAACCAATTCGGTTGACGATGTCAAATCCCCCGATCGCTTTTATCGGCCCCACCCCAAGAAATTCCAGCATTTCGAATTTGGGGATGGGTCCGATCCCCAAGATGCCCCGCAACCAGATCCGACCCCGCGGAAGACGAAGCATACGAGCCAGTGGTCCTTCGATGACTTCGTTACCCCGGCCAAGGTCAAGCCAAGCAAGACCCTACGTCATCAGGAAGTGCAGCATAAGTGGGAAGATGATGATAATATTGAGGTCTCACAGATACAGCTTCAAGGCAAACCTCGTCGTGATGCCGAAACACACTTTGAGTTTGAGGATGATGGGGACGCACCAGCTGACAGCCGTTTTGTACGTCCCCGTGGTGCCACACAAAACAATAAACAAGGTCTATACCAAAACAACCTATACGATGAAGAAGGGAAAGCGGTTACGTCAACTGAAGGGCAGCAGCCTCTTGGACCAATTACCAACTTGAAGGACCGTGGCCGAGATTTCCAAGCGCACTGGGCTACGGAGGACAACCCGTCACCTGACAAATCGCAGGCCAAGCCCACTGTAAGTGATGATCGCAAAAAGGCCGTCAAAATGATGGAATCCAATTGGGCTGCCTACGACGAGTCACCCATTCAGAAGGAGAATAAGTCAGCGACCGCCAGGAATGGGTCTAAAAACAACGATGAGCGTGGCATTTCCATAGGTGGCGATGGTATGGGGGGTGGCAAAGGTTCCACGAGAAACTGGCTGTTCAGTGATGAGGATGACACCCAAATCGCTAAGCCTGTCCCTGGTAGAAAACCTCCTGCTACCAAGTCTACTGGC
Source organism: Xylaria venustula (assembly GCA_022578775.1). Classification (NCBI taxonomy): domain Eukaryota; kingdom Fungi; phylum Ascomycota; class Sordariomycetes; order Xylariales; family Xylariaceae; genus Xylaria; species Xylaria venustula. The sequence continues at coordinate 190,362 of MU389358.1, read as the reverse complement.
TTTAACTGGGATTTCTAGGCGACCCAGGATGCCTCAATACGCTAAAAGAGCATCCGGATGCCGGCTCTGACACCACCGCAACTTGTTTCATTGTAACGATCAATAACGCTACCACATCAATCATGACTCATGAAGACTGGCCTCGAGTTTCCTTTCTGGATAGCCATTTTGTCAGTGGCTAATGTAAGGATTTGGCCATATTAGTTGACTAGAGTATGTACAACATAAAAAAAGCAGGCATGAGATTCGTCCCCTTACATCACGAACCGTTGAACAAAACTTGATGGGATAATGGTGAGAATCGGGATACCTATCCCTGTATGATCAATTGTATATACTTCCTTTCCTATGAGCTACAAAGTTAGTGTCTGGCTTCCAACCAGGGGTTCAAAAAGGCTGAACAGTACTGTCTTATCTGAAACCTACAGAAAAGGGCTCTCTCATGTATGTATCATTCTTTCAGTGCACAAGTATATCGCAAGAAAAGCAATCAGTCTCGAACTATATTTCAATACAGCGTATCGACTACTCATCTGTAAAGGGTCGATAGTCTAATTACATGACGGGATGTTTATTTAAGGCTTCAGTGCATGTTCTGATTAAATATCTACAAAACTTTCCAACTCCTGAAGGTTCAGTCAACCCTGCTTCTAATCCGCTCTCTAGCTCAAATCCAAACCGAAAAATAAGATAGCCAGAGAAAAAGATGGCTGATACACGCTCCCAATACCCAAACAGACGGACATATCGCATCCTTTTACCCCTATTACCCGCTGGCCCCTTTACCCCTTGCCCCGTGACTGGCCTCCCTTGGTATCTTCGCTATCTTCCTCATAAAGCATCATATATACCCAAGTAAACAAGTGAAATCATAACCAAGACATATCATATCTAAGGTCCTCGATGGATCGAGACATGTATCTATGTCACAATCTAAACACACACCAACAAACAAACCCATAAAAAAGATGAAAATAAAGAAAGAAAGACCTCAATTTCCTCAACCCTCGCCCTTCCTGAAAAGAGATCCTAACACAGATATTTGTACAGTTTCTTCCACGAGGGCCAGCTCTGTTTTTCTTCTACTTCCTGGGCAATCAGGATGGGCAGGTTGAAGTCGCGGCGGCCCGTGTCGACATCCATGTCGACGACGCGTACAAAGGAGGTCCTATGCCAGAAGTAGTGCCCCACGTAGAAGATGACGACGACCGGTGCCGCGAGGTAGACGAGGAAGAAGCTCTTGGCCAGCTGGGCGGATGACATGGTGGTATAGCCCACGGGCCACGCGCCGACCCAGAATTGCGCGATGAGGATGAGGATGTTGATGATCAGGCCTAGCCAAGAGCCCCAGACGCCAACTTGTGAGCGAAAGGCCAGTTCCGAGACTTTGTGGCCCCTGTACGCCCATGCATTTCGGAATCTAATGTGGGCCAGACATATTGAGGCCCATGTGAATATGGAGGAAAGGCCCGAGATGGCGACGAGCCAGTCCAGCACCTCGCCCCCCTCCTCTAGATCAGCGAGGTACGCAAGTAAGCCCACCGAGGATGAAACCATGATGGCAATCAACGGACGTCCCCGTCGATCGACGTAGGATAAGATCCGGGGCGCCTGGTTCTGATCCGCCAGCGCTGCAAGCGTACGCGAAGAACCAAAGACGGCCGAGTTCCCAACGGAGAGCACAGATATTAGAATGACCGCATTCATGACCGAGGGAAGAACATCGATGCCGGCGTTCTCAATGGCGATGACGAAAGGTGATGCCATAGTGGGAGTGTTGTCGCCAAGCAACAGACGCTTTTCGGTGTAGGGCACGAGAAGACCGATCAGCGTCAGAGCAACTATGTAGAATAGCGTGATGCGCCAGAACACCTGCTTGATGGCTGTCGGGAGCGACTTTCGTGGATTCGCAGTCTCAGCGGCCGCAAGACCAACCAGCTCGGTACCCGCGAAGGCGAAGGCAGCCGTTACGAAGACACTACATAGGCCCTTGAAGCCGTTGTGGAAGGCACCGGGTTCTCTCCAGTAGCGGCCTCCGATATAACCTTCCCCTGGGGCACCACCAATGTTGAGCACGATACCCAGTAGGCTGTCCCGGTAAAACGCAAAGGGTCAGTCGGCAGCTATATTGGATGAAGTATAGAAACTCACATGAAGCCGATAACGGCAACAACCTTGACGATGGCAAATATGAACTCAGCCTCGCCGTAGCCTTTGACGCCACACAAGTTAATGAAGACAATAGCGAGGAGAAATAAAGTAACGAAGACTGCCTTGTTCACATGAGAAGCCCAGTACGTGGTGACAATAGAGGCCGATATGATCTCGAGGGGAAGTGCAACCATCCATTGCAAGGCATAACTGGCGGCGCAGTCAGTGAAGAGTAGAAACGAGACAATTAAAAAAACGCAACGCACTTCCAACCCATGGCAAATCCCCAGGAGGGGTGCAAGAATCGAGTCGAATAGGCGGAAAAGGAGCCGGCAACGGGGAAGGAGACGGCTAACTCGCCCAAGGCTTGGACGGTACAGTACAGCATGGTGCCGATGATAAAATAGGCCAGAAGCACCGATGCTGGCCCTCCGCTCTCGAGGGCACGGCCAGACGCGACGAACAGGCCAGTCCCTTGGGGTAAAGAAGAAAGTTAGCGCACAGTTTTCTCGAAGCCTCAAAGCACCGAGCAGGACCCGTACCTATAGAACCGCCTATGGCGATCATCTGCAGATGGCGTCCCTTCAACTTCCTGGCGAGATGCGACTGGGCAGTCTGTAGGGTGGCCAGTCGCAAGTCGTAGTAGTGAGAGCCAGGCGGGCCGCTCCTGGTCAGGATTGGGCGATACAGCTGGGCAGCCTCGGCGGCGTGTATCGCGTTCAGGGGATCCTTGGGGGTGATGCGCTGGTTGGGGTCGCGCCGGAAGCCGTCGATGAACTGGCCCAGGGCGCTGGGCGGGCGGACGTCGTCGTACAAGGGCTCCCGCATGGTGTAGCTGCTCGCGGGGGCCAGCGAGTCCTCCTTGATCGGGAACATGTTCATCTCGATGTCGCGGCTGCTATAGGAGGACGGCATGATGGGCGACTGCGATGCGAAAAAGGGGGCAAAAGGGAGAGGAGCCGTCGCCGCCGCCAGGGCGGGATGCCGCTGTCGTGTCGCAGAGGACGAGGGAGCGGAGCGAGGCGATCGAGGTGAAGATGGACGTGGAGGGGTTCAAGAGCTGGGATGTGGCCTTTCCCTGCTATCTTTCTCTTGCAAGTCAATGGGAGGAAATCCAGCTTTCCGATCAAGTATGAGCAAGCGATCACTCAATCGCCATTACATGAGGCGTCCATTCATGTCTTCTCATTGAAACGTCGTTGATGATGGTGGTAAGTCTGCCTCATCCTAACTTGAGTACCTACCCTGTAAGTACTTCACGACTGTACCAGTAGGTAGTAGTAAGCTTGGATGTTAGGTTAGTTGCATGCGAGGCGGTCCGAGAATTAAATGTCAGACTTACCACTGCTACTTCCACTATTTCTCTGACGTTTAATTTACACACCGCCTCGGCATGGTGCATCTAGACTGATGTAGTATTGTGGAGACCCGGGCTAGAGGCACTCTTATCTGTTATAATTGATCCAGCTGGGTGGTGATTGGCCCAGGCGGTATTCCAATTACAGATTTACACCCCACCTTATCTCTACCAGTCGGCCGACCCTGGTCAGTAGTGTAGGTTCGACAAGTATTTTGATACAGCTTCTAGCGGCGTCATAGGTAATGCACGCACTTTGCCCAAAGATACCAAATTAAATCACAGGATTATCTACATTACATGCACTTGCCTTCCCTACCATGTCTTCCCTTGAGCGTCTTTTCGAGTTCAAACACCGCGCCGGCTCTGCCCATTTGGCAATTACGCGGCATGTACTAGGCTGCAAGGTCTATGCGTAGGCCGGTTGTTGGTGCCCCCTCAAGACAATGCGCAGGTGGCGCAGCAAATGCGATATCAAACGTCATTTTGTTGGAAAATTCAATGTCTAGTTTGGAGTAGCAAAATATAGCCTCACATAGCTCGGCTAGGTTATTAAGCTGCCGTGGTTTCTACTTTAACCTTTGGCTTTCGTTTCCAACCCGTTGACAGGATCGGCCCCATGTCAAAACGTGGAAGGGGGTGAGCCTCCGTGTTGAGGACTATCTTGTCCAACGGAAGCAAGTCATTGGGAGAGAAAAGCAGGTAGAAATACTTCAGAGTCTCAGCCTATAATCATCATGTTAGAACAACATCATTCACAGAGAAGTAAGTACAGTAAAGTTGTCGCTTACCAGCCAAAAGCTTTCCATGTTGTCGCGCGGTACAGGAGGTATTTTGCTGGCGTCCGAAAGGCTTGTGAACCCCCCACCATCGGGAACTGCGGTGTAGTTCATGAACGATTTGAACATCTCCCAACCCCAGTGACGATATTTGATGTCGCCCGTGATCCTCCACATGTAGAATAGACTTTCCACTGTCTCGGGCCGTTGTAGGTTGTGGACATCCATCGAGTGAACACTGAAATCCTTGCGCCACTCCGCCTCCGGGTCCTCGTCGAAGTCCAAGGGCGCCTGATGGGGAGCGGATTCAGGCAAAGGCGGGTCGGCAATGTTGAAATAGGTGATTTCGGCGGCTAAGCCTGTAGCCATATACTTATACATGCCCCAGCAAGTCTGCATTAGCTCTCTCGCGAGCCGCATGTCAGCTTCGTTCTTCTTCGTCCACGATCCACTCTTCTTCGCCTCCGCTTCAGTCAGTCCTCCCGTTACGGCAAGGGCGATAGTTCCGGGCATGAAACAGACTAAATGGTCCATCTTGGGTGTTAATGGACCATCCAATCCAGACTGCCGTTCACCGATGATAGTAAACTTTGAAGGCTCGGTGTAAGTGACGAGATGATCACGAACCCCCTGAAGACTCTCGTCCCACATTTCGAGATACAGAGACTCCTGCTTGTTCGTCTGGAGATATTGTTTGATCAAGTATTCGTAATACGAATCCCCTCTGCTTCCTAACCGAATGTTGCTGCCTCGGAATTCACCAGTGGTAGGATATATGTAGATAGGTACGAGGCCACCTTCGGGAGCGTTCCCATCAACGACTTCCATCACTTTTTCTGCCTTGTCCCAGAAGTCTTTCTCGCCTGTCAGCTTAGCAAGATATTTGAACTCTAGTTGCAAGGTGGTAGCTTCTGCAGTAGATGAGGCACCTCCCTCGTCATGGGCGGGGAGACTTTCGAATTTTCCGATGTTAACACTGGCGTAAGGGATCCCAGAGGCTGAATCAAAGGCTACAGCGAGTCGATCAGCCAAATCTCTGGCCTTCTCAAGGTAAAGATCTTCTCCTGGGGCCCCAATGTCATCATCGGCGATGGGTGCGAGGGTGGGATATTCATTGGACAGGTAGTGAGCCGATAGTAAGCCACCGAGCATACGAATGGTGGTTTCAAAAGTGCTCACGTCTTGGCTTTGATCGTATGTCAACGAGTTGGATATCCATTCCCGGGCATGCGTGACACGAGAGGTGAGATTCATTAGGATCATGGTATCTAGAGCATCCACTATGATCCAACCCATGCCTTTTGGAGTCATCTGCCTCCCCTTTTTCGATACGGGGTGGAACTCGTCGTATCCCCAGGCATAGCGTGAGTATGCATCATAACTGAGAGTGAAAGCTTCAACGACACGCTGGCGTCGGTGTGGCCAATCCGCTGAGTCCCCGGATTCAGACGGTGAAGTTAGCCAACCCCAGGGGGTGATAGCGGTTTCATGATGCTTTTGGAAGGCGCCAAAATAATAGAGCAGCGATATCACAAACAACAAAAAACCAAAGAACCGTTTCTGCTTCCAGAGCGGCCGGCGGCGGTGGGACGGCGGGTAAGCATATGGCTTGTCCTTGTACATGGGAAGGGCATCCCGTTTGTCGAACAGACGATCTTGCACACCACCAAAGATGCCTCCGCCAGATCCGTTCTTGTTATTTGGCCCACGAGCAACAGCCGTGTTGCCCCAGATATGATCCTCAACGACCCTCTGTGGATTGTTAAAGGAGGGCGTATTTTTAGGGACCGTGAAGGACATGTCGGAATAGGGGACGGTTGGACGCCCTTTTTAAGGTGCGCAAGCACCAGCCTCGCACGATCTCTAGCAAGAGCAGTAGCAGCAGCAGCAGCAGCAGCAGCAGCAGCAGCAGTGCCCAGGTTGGTTACTCGTATGGTAAACGGCGCGTGTGCTCTCTGCGTGCGAGTCGAAGGGACAGCGAACGTCGACGTAGGGAGATCGAGGGCCCGAGGATATGGAAGCGGGTTAGTCGGCGTCGAACCGGGACGGCCTTTAACTTTAGGTCGCGAGTTAATACAGATTCTATAAGTTGTAGTTGTATGCTTGATCACTTATTCGAGCTACCTACCTAGTTGCCTACAGTCAAAGCAAAGCCAACAGTGTCGCACCAACCCAGCTGATTGTAGGGATGGATGGATGGATGGATGCAGGATTGCAATCAGAGGTGCCTCCTATGCCAGAGGGTTACGAAAAGGAACAAGGGCATGCGGCAACCATTTCGTGTTACGCTCTCATTTGTCTTTGGCCTCATGCCTGTGTCGTTCAAAGATCCATCTCAAGAGAACAAAAGCCGTCTACAGGATATCGAGGTTGATCTGAGCTGTCGCTTGTAGCTTAAGTTACTCTTGAAGAAGCACTGTACAGGTACTGCCAAGGGCCCACCGAGGTACATGTCACTAAAGACATTGAGGTTACCTACCTAACCTAGGTACCTCATCCCAAGGGATGCGGCCTACCCAGTAGCGGCGTGCATCAAGTCACTAGACTAATCAGACCTTGTACCTGCTACCAAAAATACTTACCTACCTTATCTTTAGCCTGCTAAGGACAGCTAAATCATTTGAACCTCCTATTGTACATACAGGTATCCCTGACTGTGCAGAAATTATGGATTACAGTAGCTTCCAGACCTACTAAGTAAGGTAAGTTGACGGATAATTAATACTGCAGAAATGACAAACCGCCGTGGAAAAACTATTGGTAAAATTAAATATAAAACAACTAAAAAGTGACATGAAAGTGTTACCATCTGCGGGATAGTACTTTATGTTATATGCTGGCTTGTGGAAGTTGATAACTACATAAGTTGAACTTGGATACTTTTTTTGAACTTACATCCAATAGGCGCGGGTGGATAGATACATGTACTTACTGCACCTGCACCAAAGGCGCACCCCTCCATCGTACTAAGATTCCGTCCCCTCCTCGCCCTCGTCATTCACAGGGCAGTCCTGGGCTGTATCATAATAAACGTCGTTGCTCAGCGTCCAAGGTACACATGCCTGTTTGCAGCTGCCGGGAAGCACTTACCCACATTACCATACATTTAGATACCCACGAAAGACTCTTGGAAGATACCTACCTAATTAGTCCATAAGTATGGCATAGAAGTTGCCATCACCAACTTTCTAGGTTGAATCCTCATACACTCACCTGGCTCATCGACGTAGCGAATATACGATAAACATGACCGCTACTTACCAGTGTTATCCTTATCTTACCACGGAGGAATTTGCCGAAGTCTGCCATTACTTTGATGCCAGATACAGTCAGGCTACTCTAGGCCCCCTTCGCAATCGGTGGCGTCTCAACCTCCATACGGCCTTGAATACTTCTGCAACCTGGCGTGCAGACCTGGTGACGTTCCTGCAGATCACAAAACCGCTCGAACACAATGAGGTCGAAACCCAACTCACGTCCCTCCTCGGCAATATTGCTTTGGATGAATCGGCCGCGACAACTCGGCGATCCACGCGGCTATCTACACGACAAGCTGTGCACCAGCCTGCGGCTGACAGCATGCTCATAAGTATGGAAGAGGCGGACAAGGTTCGTGACATTGGACGTTTATTTATGGTGTAACTCGGTCTTCTTTGGTGCCCCGCTAACATAACCTTTTGCTAGGAGGTGCTCCGGACTTCGTCGAGAGCAACCTTCCAGTCGGGCTATGTCGTTTACGAAGTTCACCTTCACCCGACATATCAAGCGCCGTGCCTCTGGTTTACTTTACACAATTTGCCAATCGATGAATCGCCACTTGATCTCGACTCCGTCTTTCGACATTTGGTGCCAGACCATTTCAAAGACACTCTTCGTGGCAGCCAAGGCGGCATAGGAGGAATCTCCATCGAGGCGAGTAATTCATCTGTGCTACATAAGTCAACGATGCACTCTCATCGGGATTTTCGCTGTCTCTACCTCGTAGACTAATACCAAGCTCACAGCATCATCCCATCACAGGTGTACCGACGTTCTTCGTCCACCCGTGTTACCTCGGCGATATCATGGCTCAGTTCGACTGCGCCAAGGCAGATTATATCACGACGTGGCTCGGTCTGGCGGGCAGTTGCGTTGGGCTATGGGTGCCAAAGGAGATGAGTGGCGGGTTGACGTGAAGCCAGCATCTGTAGACGGCACCGCACGGCAAGTATTCTAAGCCCTGGAATCGAATATAAAAGGTAACAACCAGCGCGTCCTTATTCATCATCACTATCCTCTTCCATTGCCACGTCTTCGTCACTTTCTTCTGCTTCTTCTTCCTCATCACGAGGTCGCTTCTGACCGCGACTATCAGGGCTTGGAGCATTTGCCACAGGAACACTAGTTACCTGGGGCGGTTTTGCCGGCAGACTATGTGATGTGGACGTAGGAGCGGCGGCTGCGGTGGATGATGAGGGCGCAGGCGCATTGAATATGCTTTGTTGAATCTCGGTCATCTCGACATTAGCAGCGGCTGAGCCAGGCAATTTATACGTGCCATCAAGCTTCGCGATAGCATCCGACTTGGACTTCGCATATTGTATTTTCTGTGTGAGAACATGGGGTCAGCAATTCTTGATACCCTGGGAGCCGAGCCGGGGCGGGGCGGGAGCATACAAGTTCTTTGCCCAAGAATTCGAAGCCGTCTAATGATCTCAGAGCCTGGGTAGCAGCATGTACGTCGCGAAAGACGATGTGTGCTTGGCCGCGCATCTTCGCGGTCTTCAAGGCGACGACATCGAGGACGGGTCCGTGAGTAGAAAATAGGAGATAAAGCGCAGTCTTCAGGTCGGCCTTGTTGATCTTGGAGGACGGCAGATTTGTGACGTAGAGGCTATGAGAATCCAGGCATTAGTTATCTAGTCGCCAATGAAGTTGTAGTGCCATCACCTACGTCTGGTTTGGAGGAATTGGAGGTGTTTTGATTGTAGGTTTGGGTGGCACCGCGCGAGTAGCGACGGCAGCCGACATCGTGAAACTGATAAGGTGATCTCTGAAATGCGACTTCGTAACTTGGCGATGGTATGATACTTATAGTTCAAATTGAGACCGGCAATAAGGTTTGTGGTTTGAGAGCGGCAAAGCAACAAGCTTCAAGTAGCTTGGGCGGGCGAAGGAGGTTTGTACAAAAATGTACTTAACGAAAGATTTGTATGCGCCAATCGAGGTCCACGTCCGGGGGGGCTGGGGCAACCCAGTGTAGGTAAGGTAAGTACATACATGCCTTAACCCATACAGTGCCAATTAACCCCATCTCGTACTATCTACATGTGCGTAGGTACCTGCCCACCATAGGTAGCACGTCACCTACTGAGTGACCTACCTTACCTATTCGTCCTCACCTCACTTCCCTCACTTCCAAGACTCATCGTCAATCTGCCTGCTGTGGTAGTAGAGAGCTACTCCTACCACCTCCGCCCCTGTCTCCTCTTAGCTCTCCTCAAAATGGCGTCACCCGAAGTGCACCATCTCTTCCACCGGCCCATTGCCGACCATTCCTTCTCTGCAGACCGCCAGACCCTGGCTGTGGCCAAAGACACAGCTGTTGAGCTCTACGGGAAAACAGGCAGCACTTTCAAGCTACTGGACGAACTGAAGGGCCACGACAAGACCGTTACTGGTGTCGACATTGCCCCGCAGAGTGGCCGTATCGTCACCTGCTCTCAGGGTGTGTACCCCCTCCGTCTTGCCATGTAGCTTGTCATCTAGCCACACAACTGGGACTGACATGGGCACGCACGCCGCCTCTAGACCGAAATGCCCTTGTCTGGGAGCCCTCCCCAACCGGATACAAACCCACTCTCGTGCTCCTGCGCATTGCTCGAGCTGCCACCTTTGTCCGTTGGTCACCCTCCGAGACCAAGTTCGCCGTAGGGTCGGGTGACCGCGTCATCGCCATCTGCTACTTCGAGGAGGAGAACGACTGGTGGGTTTCCAAGCACTTGAAGAAGCCCATTCGCAGTACAATCACCACCGTCAACTGGCACCCCAACTCGGTTCTCCTGGCCGCTGGCTCAACCGATGCGCATGCCAGAGTCTTCTCCGCCTTCATTAAGGGGGTCGACGCCCGTCCCGATCCTAGCCCCTGGGGCGAGCGCCTGCCTTTCAACACTGTCTGTGGCGAATTTCTGAATAACTCAGCTGGCTGGATACACTCGGTGGCTTTCTCGCCCAGCGGAAATGCCCTTGCCTTTGCTGCCCACGACAGCAGCATCACCGTGGTGTACCCCTCCGCCCCAGAACAGCCACCTCAAGCCGTCGTCAGTGTCAGCACTCAACTGCTGCCCTTCATGAGTATGGTTTGGAATGGCGAGGATGAGATCATTGCAGCCGGATACGACTGCGAAGCTTTCCGATTCCAGGGCGGTGCCTCGGGGTGGCAGCTCACTGGCACTTTGGAAGCCAAGGGGAGACCCGGCCTCGGCGAGGCCCGAGAGGAATCTGCACTGAATATGTTCAAGCAGATGGACTTGAAGGGTAAGGTTAAAGATGATATCCAGTTGAAGACGGTTCACCAAAACACTATCACGACACTACGTGTCTACGAAGGGAGCAATGGATCAGTTAGTAAATTCAGCAGTAAGTCTTCTCTCTGGACCATTATCAGCAACTTCGAATTTTGCCTGACTAATACATCATACAGCAAGTGGCGTGGACGGCAGAGTTGTCATATGGAAAGCCTAGGTAACTACGTTAGCTCTAGATCCTCAAACAATCTATACTTCAAGATGTGTAGCTTCGCCATTTTCGTCTCATGTCTAGACAACTTTCGACGTGATCTCTGAAGCAATACTCAAGTCACTCTGGGCCATGGGCCTTTTATGTTCACGCGATTGGTGTTCCCCGATATACCGAGTTTAGGTTGCACTATTCGCAATTCATTTCTCCAATCACTCTAATACTGTAATAAATCCTTGATCCATTCTCTTAAAAGGTCGCCAAGTATGGAATCAGTAGAGGACAGAGTGAAGTAGAATCCCGTTATCATTGGCACTGATATTAACGTCAAGTTTTCGAGATTCAGCACACCAGTGAGATATGGCATATATAGGTCGAATATAATCAGACTAGCATTATATCACATGTGCTCATAACGGATGAATCATGTAGCAGCCTAAGCAGGGCTGCAGGAGGCTTGTATAATGAATAAAGTACGTCAAAGCGTTCAAGTCTCCGACGACGAACCGATTTTGAATGTTTTCTGTCTATACTAATCTATTTCAGAGTTCCCCGGCTGATGCAATGGTAATCTAACCGAACCTCGTGTATTTATTTCACGGTAGGAATAGCTAGGGGGCACCGGAAATCCCGTTCACAGGGTATAGTGAGATTCAAGAATGTCCATTCTAGAAATGTATCGGCCAACTATACAGTAGGGATGACCGGAGTGAACACGAATGTGTCGTAAAATCGATCAATGCTCTCAGAACTATGCCGAAGCTTTTGCGATCGATGATTAGTTAGTGGTGCCAACTCAGGTCAGCTCATTCTTATGCAAGAGTTGCTTTCGTATCCTGAGGATCGTAGGTAGTATAGCCTCAGGTCATGAATTAATATGTGACAAGAGTACGGGTGGCTAGTAGATAGTGAATGCAATTCGAGGCCAGAAATTTAGTCTCGTTACTGGCCAATTGACGAAGCTTGTCGGTCCAGCTGTGATTCCAAACCAGCCAATAGATCAAAATCGTCATCTTCGTCATCGTTTTCAGCGGTTGTTGAGGACGGTTGAAGCGATGAGTTCTCGATGCTTGTATTTGTCTCAGAAGTGGTTAGAGCAGACCTGGTCTTTTTGCTAGACTGACAATTGACCGTCGACAGGAAAGGTTCGTTTTCGACCCTTGAACTCGCCAAATCAGTAGAGCATGAAGTTGGGTGATTCGCTTTCAGTATAATTTTAGACACACTGCGTAGTTCGAGGTCACGGTTATTTTCCTGGAGTTCATTCTTGTGTGGGATTTGAGGCCGCTGAATGAGTGCTCGTTTGTTTGAGCCATGAGCAGCGGAAGAGGGACGTTTAAGGCCAGAGGGTTTGCGATCATGAGCATGAAGAGCAATATCACCCGGATTAGGAAACGATAGTGAATCGCTTAAAGTGGCCACTGGAAGAGCGGTGCGGATAAGAGATAGCTTCCAATCATCCATATTCGTTAGACTTCCCAAATTAGATAAGATACGGAGATCTGGTAAGTGTATCATATTAGTAGGCCAATCTAGCGCCGAGGCACCAAGAGCATGTTGTTGCTCAACGTGTCGCTCGTAAAAGTGTCTGACCAGCTGTGGTAGAGAATACGACTCCTTATCCGCGGTAGAAGTGGTCCTAATACCTAGCCCAAGACAACAGGCTTTACATTGGAGACCGTTGATGCTACGGATAGGGCGCATTTCCTTGTCATTAGATAGGCCGTCCATGAATAAGCTCACGGAAGGTTCCTCCGAGAAATGTTCTCGGAAACGGATGCATACGTGATGAATCACTACGAATATTCTTATGTACCCTGGAAGTCCTTTCAAAGGAGACAGAGAAAACCACAGGTCTCTTGAATTCCGAGCGATATTTTCCAGTTTTACGTCGTGTTCGTTAGGCTGCTGAGCCTGATATGGGGGTTGGAACTCCGTCGCCGCGTAGTTTTCGTAAGGAACATAGCCCTGGATATGCTGACTGCCTGCATTAGGATCATGAACCGACCCAAACAACCCTTCATCAGGGAATGCTCCGGGCGTTTGTTGATAGACAATTTCGTTTGAAGGCAGACTGTTTGGATCGTGAAGAGCTTGGCCATAATGGGGATGAGCGTATTGGTCCAATGGAGGCATATATGGATATGTTTGTCCGTGTGTTGGCTGCATTGGAATTCCATCATACTGAGTGTGCGGTATTATAAGCTGTTCATAATTCGGTAACACTCTCTCCTGATGGAGAGGCTGCCTTTGAGGGCTTGGTGGTATCAGCGGCAATTTTACTCCGTGCGGCTTTTGCTTAGGAACCCTGGAGAGTTGGTTCTTCAGGATGTGTGGTGCCGGATGAACTAGAGATATCAGAATCAAAATCAAAATTACCAGTAAACTCCTTCATTAGAATTTACGAAAGCCACCTGGACGGTGAAGGCCGCAACAAGAACTTACAGGGTGGGACTTCTGGCCACTCTGCCCGCCAATGAACAACGACACTACCGAGACTAAGGGAGCTGGTGTGCTTGGCAGCATAATGCTGAATAACTGCTTCGAGTCCGTATAGCTTATTGCTGGCCTCGCAGCTGTGACAGTAAAAAAGTTCTTTCCTATGTGATTGGGTGAGAGGCTTGATCTTAATATCAAATAGCCATCTCATGTTTTCAAGAGTCAGCTTGCGTGTGAAGGGGCCATCTAGGGCTTCGGAACGAGGATTTTTGCCAGCTGCGCGGAGGGCCATATCTATTCTGATTAGTGAAAACATCAACTTTGGCGTATAATGATTTCACACAATGTAAGAAGATCGGGTTTTGTAAGAGCAAAATAGTACAGCCAATAGGCGCTACTGGATGGTCATATAACAAAACTGCTTACCATCTTTCTCGATCTTAGCATAGAATTGGCTTCGTACGTGTAAGAGGACCTCAACAGCAAATTGCGGACTGGATTCTTTGTTTATTTTACGGCCATTTCTCCAGCTGTTACGGATAAAATGGTCCGCGAAATCCGATATTTGCGCTCGAAGGGGAGCTTGGGCATCTAACGAATCACATATTAGTAAGAATCATCTGTCCAACCCTCATAGGAAGTTTTGGACGGAAATGGCTGCAGAAAGTGCGTAAGCAAAATGTAGTCTTACCATCCCAGCTTTTATTGACTTTCTGCTTAGCTTCAAGCTCCAGCCTGTATAGATTTGGTGGATCCTCTGACTGTTTCAAAGCAGCCCGAGCATCAGTTAACGGCTTTAGTTCATTAGGTTGATTTGCGTCTTTCCGTTGGGCCATCAATCGAGGTTTCAGTAAGTTCCATGCTGCATTGTCCAGAGGCGAGGTGATTTGGATTGCTGCCTGAAAGGAAGGAATGAGAGCCAAAACATGGGGTGGCAGTGGTGGTTCAAGTTTCGCAGCCCTCTTTTCAATCTCTGCGCGACGAGCGGCCTTCAGTGACTCGGCTTTTGCGCGCGTCTTGTTGAGAGGAGCGTTGACTGGTGCGGTAAGGGTTCTCGGTATCTCTTCGAGTCCATCTTGCATTTCGTCAGAAACAGCCTCTGTTGAAGGTGTTGGTACTTTTATCGCTTCATAAGTCTTGTGATCGGTTTGTGTATTGTTAGATGAAAGGTGCTGCCGGATCCGGTCAAGTCCACCAGACATCTCAAATTTTTCCCACCGTAGGGAATCGACAAGATGCTCTTTCCCCCGGCCCTCAAGTCCCTTGAGCCACTCCTCGGCTGTTGCTTCTCCCATTGCCTTAGCTGAGGCAAATTCCTCCCGAATGGTCGCCACGTGGCTTAGTAAGAAAACCTTAGTGATAGACGACTCCAAATTGCCTGGCCTAGTCTGGAGCATAGCTGAGGATATGATTTGCATCCTGTCGTTGATAAAGATAAAAGGGAGGGCTGAGATTAGACAAGAAGGTACCGATGAGAGTAACAAGTCAACCTCCTTGGTTACAGTCAGACTAGTTATTAAGGTGGGATAGGGAAATGCATACCTTAATAGTCCTACCTACAAGGCATGACTCACAGCTTCTCAAAGCAAAGGACCAGATAGGCCGAGGGCCAGTGTATTTGTGCTTGCCGTTTGGCGGATCTGGGGAATAGAGAGGGCTGACTTGCCCAGTCCTGTCACAAAACTGACATCTGCGCTGACAGGCCAACTGCCACATTTGAAGCTCAGTAAGACCTTGAAGAGGAACAGGCATAGTCGGCCAGAAGCGTCTTCTCGAAAGCTGCCAAATAACTTCTGGCTTCAAAGTTGACAGAGAATCTGGGAGAATAGGAAGTGGTGTATCACATAAATGATTAGACAGTGGGTTGAGCAAGGAATGGAAACACTTGTTGACAGACAACAGTCTACCAAGAGTCTTTGGAGGGAGAAGGGTGAAGATATGTTGCCATATCTCAGTAGGGAGTTGCCATTTATTTGGGGATTGAGGACGACCTGTGCCGTCATCAAGTCTAGCCCTCTTTTCTCGAACGAAAATACCACCTACAGGCGATTTTTCTTTTTGGTAGTCAGATCCCGTCCGCGCCTTCGCACACTTGTTGAGCGACGGACATGGCTGATCAGTAGTGTGCTCGGGAATTGAACAAGTATTTGGTAGACCATCTTTAGAAAGATTTCGGCTGTCGATGAGGCCAATATCAGATCTCAGTGATGATTGGGACTCAACACCGCCAGCCTCGAAAGCAATCTTGTTGTCTTCATTAGAAGATTGAATGACGCGATGGTGAGGTCGCGGCTGCGTCCTCAATTCCTGAGCAGAGGGTCCATCCATTGTAAAGCTATTACTAATATGGGGAATCAACTCAAAATAAGAGATGTGTCAAGAGGTTACGATGAATGCCTAAAGGTCATGCCTTTGAGGCGCCACGTGAACCAATATTGACAAAACGGAAGTTGATATCGAAGAACGTCGAGGATATAGTCAGTGGGATACAACGGAAGAACCAGTGAGGTATGGATGTTTGGAAATGACGGTGTTTGTTGATTTCCTGTGCACTAAGGGAGTTGAACCACGTCCTAGAACAGAGCATAGGTCAAGTCGAAGGAAAGAAGGGGGAGAAGTTGAAGCGGGCGAAAGCCAAGTACTGCCAAATTCACTTGACTGATTCGGTGGATGATTCACCTTGACGAAATCTCCCTTGAAAGGTGCAAACAATTTAGTTTCTTTGCATTCAGGAGACGAGGGACCAATGAAGACCGGTCAGATATGCGCGAACTTCATGAAGCAAAACTGCTTGGGAAGATGAGAAATCGAGAAGAGTGAATGGGAGATATTACAGGTACATACCTATGCAAGGAGTGACACGTGCAGCTAAATACGGTTAGATCGAACATTGAATTCAAGTTGTTGGACCCGCTAACCTACCTTAGTCTAGAAGCTTACTACCAATAGGGTTAGTCAGATATCGCAACTGCGAATAGACCTACCATATTTCTATCTGCGGCAACAACGACATGAATATAGATACGGTAGATGATACCTGTACTTTGCTGTTGAAATACCTACGTAGTTGGTTTAGTGAAATTATTCACTGACATCTATGTCCCTATCAAACTTAAATAATATATTATGCATGATATAAGCAGAATACCCCATGCCGCTTCAATTATCTCGAATTCAATGGTACGGAAAGAGGAAGAAAAAAAGAGACAAAACAAGACATCAGTCAGCACACGTAATGGTTTATGCTAGATTCAAGATGAATAAAAAGTGAAAATATAAATTTGGTAAAAATACCTATTTCCAGAGGCAATTTGATGGGCCTTTGAGGCAGTGGCGTCGGATCTAATGTCGCAACTGAGAACGATATGGACTATATATACCTATATTATGTAGTTGACTGACATCTCGGTAGCTGGGCCCCTATGCGAACACGATGCAGTTCGAATGATTCATATAGAGCCGGCTCCCATAGGTTGTGTTGTTAACTTTCAGTGCCTTACCTCATACACTAATAATTCTCAATTTGCTACACCTCCTGAATCATGTAGTATACAATCTCACTGTTCCCAAAAAGTCATATTGCATGGTAACATGTTATTATTAATATCGAACTGGCTGCTCGAGAATCCGAAAGCAACCATTGCAATTTAAAAAATATCCTCAACGTCGGAATTAAGACGTTCCTACACCAACCAGAGAAGACGAAGTATATTAATACCACTTTATTTTTTTAGGTGATTGAAGGAGACTGTTTATATTAGTAGTATTCATTCTATATAGCAAGCTGCTTTACTCTACAACCATGGCCATTGCAAGTTATACGTACGTCGATATACGATGATGCTTTTCACTATCTCCCATCTTTTTGAGTAATATACACTTTAAAGTAACGGTAAATAAACGAACTCCCTTCGGAAATAACGGGCTAGTAGCTGGCATCGCGCTTGTCTGGTAAGATTGAGAGCACGTGCTAAGCGGCACTTACAGCAACTGGAAATGAAATAAACAGTCCGCTTACTTGAGTCTATGTGGAACTAGACAACAATACGTTGAAATTAAAATAGCTATCTACTGGTAGGTCCTTAGAGCAGGTATCTACAATGCATTAGTTAATAGTGCCTCGGAGATGGGCAATACTTGGTAGGCAACTCGAGTTTGCTTCCACAGACTTTGGCCCGTGCAAACAATGGAACAAACAGCTGCATTGACGCAAGGCATCGTGGTTTACTGCGTACGGAATAATCGCAATGCTGAGTGGTCAGATTGGCTACCTTTAGGTAAGTACCTAAACTAAGCCGAACTTCCTAGGAAGTCGCTATGGTTGGACTGCCCATAGTCACTCTAAAAGAGTCCCGTCCGTTTTTTGTCTAGGCCCAAATACCCTTATTGCACTTTGAAAACAAAATAATTTAAAGAAATAAAAAAAACCAATATTATATACGAAAATATCAAGATTTTAAACCTTGTTTTTTTACGCCTTTTAAATTGAGATATAGCGTACGTATTATGCTTCGTATAGGAGAGATATGGATTTCGGCCTTGAGATGGAAAGCACCATTTAAGTGATGTTATGCACTTAAATAGGTGATGCCCCTCCCCCACCACCATAGAACTCGCAGAACATTCTAAACTACCTCTGATCTATTGTCCCCCCCCTTTTTTTTAGTCTCGAGTCGATTTACGCGGTCTGCTACTTTCATTCCATTGTCTTCTATATTCATATAAAAAGCTTGTCTGCTCCCACGCTCAAACTGTTCCCGGTACAGTATCGCTTTCCATTAGCTAGACTCGACGTCGCAACATGGCTACGAACCCAAAGCTCTTTTCCCTCGAAGGGAAAGGCCTGAAGCTCGACACTGCCGAGGATTTGGAGCCTCACATCAGTCCCCTGCGAGAGCTGCAGGATGTCGAGGAGGTGCGCGTCCTCGGCAACACCCTCGGCATAGGCGCTTGCAAGCTTCTCGGCGAAGTCTTGGCTACGAAGAAGACGCTCAAGGTAGGCTGATCGCGTGTCCTTTTCCGATCCGTGTCCCACGCCCTTCCCTCCCCAAGCACGTCCTCGGTGTTTCATTTCTGACTCGAGCTTTCATTCGCTTTAGGTCGCCAACCTGGCCGACATATTCACAGGGCGTCTGCTGAACGAAATACCCGAAGCACTTTCTCACCTGCTTACCTCGATTCTAAACCTTCCTAACCTCCGAACCATCAACCTGAACGACAATGCGTTCGGCCTCAACACACAGGAGCCCTTGATTGCGTTCTTGTCCAGTCACGTCCCGCTGCAACACTTGTACCTGAACAACAACGGACTAGGCCCCCACGCAGGCATCAACATCGCCAACGCCCTTTCAAAACTCCACGCGAAGAAAGAAGAGGCCCGAAAGGCTGGGCAGGATGTCCCCGATTTGGAGACAGTCATCTGCGGCCGTAACCGCCTAGAGAACGGAAGCATGCTAGCGTGGGCCGAGACCTTCCGCCTTCACAACAAGGTCAAGGTGATCAAGATGGTCCAAAACGGCATTCGACAGGAAGGCATCTCATTGCTTCTAAGCGAGGGTCTGAACCACGCTACCGGGCTGGAAATTCTGGACTTGCAGGACAACACTTTCACCGTTGTCGGCGCCAGAGCCCTCACCAAGGTAGTACCGCTCTGGACTAATATCCTCGAGCTGGGTATCGGCGACTCGCTTCTCAGTGCCAAGGGTGGAGTTCTGCTCGCAGGGGCCTTGTCCAAGGGCCAAAACAAGAAGCTCGAGACCCTTCGCCTCCAATACAACGATATAACCACAGTGGGTGTCAAGGACCTCTCGACTGCTGCTGAGAAGGCTCTGCCCGCACTACGGAGAATTGAGTTGAACGGCAACAAATTCTCCGAGGATGATGAATCCATCGTAGCTCTACAGGAGCTCCTAGAAAAGCGTAAGGAGGAAATTGGGGGCGATATCTTGGATGAGGATGCCTGGGGCGTCGACAGTCTCAGCGACCTCGAGGAGCTAGATTCAGACGAAGAGGAAGAAGAGGAGGAGGAAGAGGAGGAGATAAGCACCGAGGAGCGGGCCGAGAAACTCGTCAAGGACGCAGAGGAAGCTCAGGAGGAACCTACGGTCCAACTTAAAGACCGGGAGGTCGATGAATTGGCAAACAAACTTCAAAAGACCAACATCTAAGCGAGAGGCGAGTACCTAGATGTAAACGATACCCCATAGACCTCCCCCTCTAGTAGAAGCTGTTACGAAAAGCGTAGTTCAGACATTAAAGAGTTTGCTACTCGGTTTCTAGTTGATACTAGATAGCAGAATACACTAGCGCCCCTTCTCATGAGATAAAATAACCACACCTGAAGGTGTTGTAAGTGAATAACGATCTTGTGATTGTGGGTGTGGGTTTGTCCTTTAGTACACGATAGGAAGGAAGTCTAAATGTACAAAATATATCTGATACTCCCCTGATACAAATCCACTCCTCTGGGCGGCGGATCCGCTTCGTTTCGCGTGCTTTGGCCCGTTCCGTCTATTTATACATACAGTTCATGCAGACATTACAAGCTGTCGGTAACAGACGCTAGGTGGTGAGAGTAAGTAGCCAATACAACAAATCCGCGTTCCACTTTCTATCTCCCGAATCAGAACTGGGAGGCGAGAAGAAATGAGGTTAGTCCTTCGTGTTTATATAACCTCTCCGATAATCTTAGCTGCCTCCCTGTAAGTCTGCAACAGCTTCTCGCACTTTTCACGCTCCTTCTTGACACCGTCGTCTTCGTACAACAATTCTTCAAAAAGAGTTTCCTTGTATAGATCACTCACGAGCCGATTCTGTACAACATCTTTACAATGGTTTACAAGGAGATGCATAACGGCCTTGGGAACTTGGTCCGCGATCGTTTCGCGGACAATGTTGAAATAAGACGATATAAGCGCACGAATGAGCTCCGTCTCCATAGCCTCTCGTTCGGTTAGAGCTGGTTCTACGTTCTCGCTCTGCAGTTATGGGTTAGAGCCTGTACATATTCATTGCAACAGATGGGTGCCTTACCATGGGTGAAGCTAGACCAAACGCACTAGCCTTGGGGCTTTCAACTTCCTCACGAAGAGGAGTGGGCCGATATGGGAGCTTATCTTCTCCGTGTCGAATACTCTGGCTAAATGTCGGTTCCGATACCTGGCTAACGTGTCGAGGGAGTGATGAAGGGACCCCAGCTCCTGATGGTTGATTCGTACCATCTTTGCCAAAGAAATACGTTAAGAACGAGTCACGGCTATTCCCCGCTGATTGGGAGTTGAACCGGCTAGGGGAGTCTGACCGTATACCATTCATGCTTGCCACAATACCTCCAGCGCCGTTCTCTCGAATAGCAGGCGACATGCTCCTAGAACCCTTTTGTAGGTGTTTGCGATGATGAGCTGGTTCTGTTTTCTCATGGGCAGCGTCTTCCTCTTCCTCTGGAGCCTCGGTACCATTTGTCCCCAGTTCTTTGAGCCGTCTCTTCTCTCGTCTTTCCCTCTCGTCCTGGATCAACTTCTTTCGCTCACGTTCCTGTTTGGCACCCACAACGTGACTCATGGCGGCAGCCGCTCCCAAAAAATTTGGATGATTTGTGTTTATATAGGCGCGTTGGATAGATATGAGAGATTCTACATAAGACGATGCAGGGCCCAGTCGTTCTCTCAATAAATCCGAGACGACTTCAATGAGTTTGGCCTGAAGCCTTGGATAACGTGAGAGCTCCGTCGAGCCGCAAGTGTGGCAGATCTTAATAAGTTCTTCATACACAAGCTCGACACAACGCTGACTTGGCATCTCTAACAGCTTGATCTGAGGTTTCACAAGCAGATCAAATGCCATTTCGGGAACAAACAAACTTGGACGTGGACCGGTAGAGTTGCGGATGGCAGTCCTAATATCCAAGGCAGAAAGGTTAGAAGTAGGGTCAATCGATTCTAAAGAGCTGCCAAAAACTGAGTTGAAGATATAGTAAATCCGTGCACCACCAGACAGCTCTTTGGTTGAAATCTCGGTCGAAGTGCCATCAATAGATGAGATGAATGAAGTTGCGAAACGAGTCATCAACTGGAGAATCATGGACCCGCGGTGTTCTTTTCCGCTAAAGTGCATATCACCGTAGCTCGCGAGTTCTTGCTGCGTCTGGCCCATTAAAGTGTTGAGGCGGGCTTTTATGTCGGGTAGGCGCTCCCGAATGTGAGCCATCAGCGTCTGGTTAAGTTGTTTAGCTAGAAATTGAGTCCCGCATCGTGCTGCAATGTTCCGGTAGGCTGGATGATGGCGAAAGAACTCTACTTCCGCTTTGAGGGCATCCTCCATTGGTCGGCCACCCTGGATGTCTTGCTGTGACCGGTTGACCACGCCTACAAATCCCAGTTTCAGGGGATATACCCGGCCGGACAGAATATCAAGTGCGTTTGTTCCATGGTCCATAAGGTCTACCTTCGTAAGCACTCCAATGGTTCTGCGGCCGAGAGGATCCACATGTCTGGCGAGTTTCAAGGCTTCCGAATTAACGATATCGACGTTTGCGGGCGAGACTGCTAGAACAATGCTGTTTGGCTTTGCAATGTACTCAGATATCAATGTTCGTGTCTGCTTTTCTATGTCTGCTGGCTGGTCGCCGATAGGAACCTAACACAAGCAATACTTAGTCAATGGCTTCATTTTAACCTGCAGGGTAGCGGCAGAGCGCATGCGCACCTTTGTAAGCCCCGGGAGGTCAACCAAGGTTAGGTTCAAGACATGGGGTGAGTAGATCTTGAGGTTTATGGGCTGTCTGTTGATACCCTTATTAGAGCCGGCGACGCGAGACGTCTCGTTCTCGATTTCGCGCTTTACATCACCGAAGTCGGTGAAGCGGCGACTGGGAATATGATGAAACTCGGCCCATTCAGAACGGCGCGCCTGCGTGGGATTCCTATAGGCAGCATGCGCATCTGGTTCGGATTCATCCTCCTCGACGTTGATCAGTTGCAGAATCAGAGGCCGTCGTGTCACAATGCCACTTCCTCTCGGAAGGAAGTCTCTGCCAACAATGTTCTCGAGCACAGAAGATTTGCCGGCAGACTGAGATCCGACGACGACCTAGCAGCAAAAGGTGGGATGTGAGCAAAGAGCAATTGATACGAGGTAGAGCCATTGATCAGCGATGTAGTCGTGGAAGCGCATGACATACAATTTGCGGGAGGTCGAGCGAGTCCGAACCGATAGTGTTGAATACCAAGTCCTGAAGCTGATTCACGACGCGCAACAAGTCATCCCCAAGAGCGGCCATCTTTCAGGTGAGGAACGTTCGCGATAACCGACGTGGGCAGATCGATGGTCAGAACACAAATCTCGCAAGCCGCTGCAGCTACTCCCTCGCTGGGCTTGATACTATCGATTCAGGCGAACGCAGGACGCTGGAATCAAAAGTGAAATGCTGGGACCGGAAGTAAAGCTTGCTTAAGGGAAGAGCATGTGGCCAGGCTGTTTCGTGATTCTTTCTCCCCGGGAATGTGGCTCGAAGGCGGGTGCACCGAAGAAGTTGGTTGGGGATTAGTCCAGGAATTGTTGATTCGTGAGTATGCTAAGGAGAAAGATATGGCGTAAGAGGTTTGGCCAGTGAGGTATCTTGATTGCGATTAATGCGACTGCTGCTAAAAAAATGCAGGTTTATTTACGCTAGGGATCCACAGTCCAGGCTGGCTCTTCCAGTGAAGGGAATGTACCCAGCTAAAAACTACCTACCTACTTCCATTGATACCTACAATTTGCACCGGCACCTGAGCAGCGTGCAAGCTTGGATAATTGCATAAAGACTCATTGCCGAGGTCTTCCGTTTCTGGCCGCTGTCACATTGATGACGCCTCGATCACATTTGAAGTTATCTACCTACCTAAATACAACGTAATCGTGCAGTGGAATTCAATGATAATTCCTTAACTCAAGACATATACGTTGTGGTTTAGTCTTAGCATTGACTACTAATTTCTCTATTAGATTCGAGTGTCTAAAACAAGGTTAATTTTAGATCATTGAATGTTCAATATAGATACCTGGTCACAGTGCATATCAGGCAACCAGGGTACGACTGACTTAATGAATATTTTGTATACATTTCCAAGGTCGCTGTAACTCGAGTCGTCCCGCGGGCCGGATAAGTATTTTGGCATTCCCACGGTCCCGGTATTGTAATTAAGAAGGCCCCCGGATGTGTGCTAATATTTGTCGAAGCCTACGCACCGCATTGAGGCCTTCTGCTGTGGCCCCTTCTGGGCTTGACGATAGATTCTGTAACTCCTGACGTGCTGCCGTGACTAGAGGACCTAGATCGCCCCAAACCTCATCGGTGTACGACGACAGGACGTGCGCCCACTGATTGAACCAGAGATCTCGAGCTTCGGCCGCATTGGATACCCCTAGGTGCTGTGCTCGCTGCTCGTCACTACCGTCTTGTGATATGAATTCGGGAACAAAGTTTAGTATATCGTGCCAACCTGTTCCCGTCGACGACCCATCCTCAAACAATGCCCTACGCAGTGCTGAAAATTCATCATCCGTCATGTACGGCGCCTCATCATCTTCTTCCAACGCTGGTCCTGTCTCGAGAAGGTTGACAACGTCGGAACCATCATTCATCGCTGCGGCTTCGACATGAGAAATCTTATGAGTTGGACTGCTCCCGCGGAGTTTAGCAATCCCACCTTGCGCTGTTCCAAGAAATTCCGAAAAGCCTTGCTCAGAGTTTACCCTGTCTTGCCCTGCTTCAGATCTGAATGTGCTGCCAAGAGGCAACTGAACATTTGGAGAATTGGTGTAAATAACACGTGCTGTCTCCCGAAGCGCCGTTTGCGGCCCCTGGGAAGCACCCGAGGATTCGGCCTTGCTAGAGGGTAAGATATCGGCGGCGCCTTCTGCTTGAGCCCGGCTAGATATAAGTCCAGTTAGACCAGCAGCTGACGATGCCAGGCGGGATAAGGGTGTTTCATGGTGCGACCTAGAATTCGTGCTGTTGTGAGAACTAGGGTCCCCGGCAAATGTCAAGGGAGATGCGTCATTAAGTTCATTTTCTCTCTCATTCTCCTTTTCTTTCCCTTTCGCTTTGCCTTCTCTCTTCCTGTCATTTTCATCACCAAAACCGCGGCCCTCCATTTGGATCGTAGACACACTAGCTTTTAGCGGGAATCCTTTCTGTGTAGCTTAGTTTATCAAGGTGCGTAAGCCCAAGATACTCAAAATTTGATACTTCAAATAGGGAAGTGTTAAAGGTTGTTGGATAAACTCCAAAAAGTCTCAGAATTCTCTTATTCCTACTCTTGCCAAGCACATATAGAAGAAGCACCAATTACACAGTACCTAGTCACAGCAGGACTCCAGTTCTTTTACTCCACCATTTCGGCCGATATTACTAAGCCGCATATAAAGTAAATACAGCCCGCGATGCACAGAGGAGCTGATATCTACCAAGTATGGATGTTTTTAGACTTGATATCTAACAGTAGTAGCTAAACTATAAATTTTCACAATGTCATGCTAATAAAAAAGCAGTAGGTATGTCAGGTATCGGTTTAGAACCGGCGGCAATACGCTGTTACTAAAGATATCCTTTCCATCACGATCTCAGGGACTTGTGCATATCAAACTGACAATATGTAGGAGAAGAGATATAGATTCAATAATACTAGCCATACGGTACGACCGGGAAACATAAAAAGCTGGCCGTGAGAGTCGTCAGTTAATCACGATAGTTTAAGAGTACGGATGAGTATATGTATGCCACCAGCGAATGGTTATCTACACTTGACGAGGGCGACTATCTTATTTTCACTATACAATCGCCGAAGTCAACGCTAGTAATAACCCCTTATATTTTTCGTAGTCAGCGAGTGGTCTCATAGGCAACTTGAAATCGCTGGATATTAAACCGAAGCAGCTCTTCTACGATGGACTCAAGGCCAAATTGCCCAACTTTTGAGGTTGGTGACCATGAGGCTTTCATGGAAATTGCCCTCCTACAGGCGCAAAAATCGCCACCAGCAGCCAATAAATTCTGCGTCGGGGCCGTGCTCGTTGACGCCGATAAAGGCGAAGTTCTATCGACCGGTTACTCGCTGGAGTACCCACGCGACTATAAGGGAGATCCTGGGACGACGCATGCTGAACAATGCTGCTTCATCAAGATTGCCGAAAAGCACAACCTTCCAGAGGAACGCATCTGCGAAGTCCTCCCAGCCAACACAGTGCTGTATACGACAATGGAGCCGTGCAACGAGAGACTCAGTGGCAACATGACTTGCGCGACCAGAATTCTTCGACTGAAAGATGCCATCAGGACAGTCTATGTAGGGATCAGAGAACCAGGGACTTTGATCGCGAACAACGACGGGCAGGAAAGGCTCGAGGCCAGTGGTATCAAAATTGTGTATCCTGTCGAACATTTACATCAAAAGATAACCGAAATATCAATGGCCGGACATTGAGTGCCACATGATATACCTCGCCTTGCCGAGTAGAGTGCCGTCACTCGTCCTGCGCATCTATCTAATTGGTCATGCTCTCCCTGCGAATAACCCAACACCAGAGACTGAAAACGAAGGCTCTTTCAAATAGTAACCAGGGAAAATATTCCGCTAAGGAGTCTCATGAAGTCGTATGTTGACAGCTGGTGTCTTCGTAGAATTCTTACTGACTACCTTGTATAGTGCATCGACGCGGTCGGCAATGATGATACCAGCCTCGCTCCCGCTCACCACAAGGACAGAGCATAGTTATCTGGATGAACAAGTGACCAAGCTTGTCGCTGCGTACAAATCAATTGCTGAGAATTCACTGCTTGGGGGGGTTTTTCGAAGGCTCTTCAGGTCGTTCCCAATGTTCAGGGTCCCAGGCACTTTGTAGTTGGTCCTCAGTCTAGGTAGATACCTAGGTTATGTATAATCACAAAAATAAGTTAGGAGACGAAGTTGTTACTTATGTGCCCTGTCTTTCAAACGACAACGAGACTTTTCGTACATAGTAAGTTAAAGTATGTGCTACTGAGTACCTACAGCGGTCAGGTTTCTGATACGTAAGGTGAGGCTTACTATAGATATACATGGATATCTACCTAGGTAGTCCGAAATTCCACATTCAAGCTTCCGTAGGCCGGGCAGTCTACGAAACAAGTCGGTAAGACGCAGAATCTGGGTCGTCACTCATATAGGAGCCTAAGTTAGGGCGTCACTAGCAAGTCGCACTATATGTAAAGGGCATATATACAAATCTCTCTCGGTGACTCGAGTAGGTCGAAGCTAATATAGGAATGCATTATAGTATTTTAGCCAATCGCCGGCGATGTCTTGAATACACTGAGGCTGTCAAACGCCGGTGTAGCTAGCACACCGAGTCAGCCTAGTTCTATACTAGCAACCTCGCAAATCCCGGGGTCTTGGTTAGTTAATGTTAAGCAGGACATGTCAAAGGCAAATTTCCTAGTATTCTTTGGGGACACAGAAAGTAGTTGACAGCTGAGCAGCAGTTAGTAGTCATATTCTATAGAGAGACAATCCTGAAACTTTTGCCTTAGTTTCTCGGCTTCTACAGAGAGAATGGTCGAGTTGCATAAGGATACTCTAGCGATGTAAGATTGCTTGACCACTCTTCTTACTGAGAGGCTGGATAAAGACGGCTCGGATGCCGTGACTGCGATATATGATCATACTTCAGAGAGTTAGGAAGTATATATAAGGTACCTAGACATATCGCCTTCTCGTTTGTTTGGTTTTCTTAGGTACCTACTTAAATAATCAAAGCTGATTCATAAGACTTGAACGCGCAGACACTCATATGGTAATATAAGGCGGGTAGTCGGGACTAAGCTCAATCGGGAAATACATACCCATGGCAGTTGGTGCTCAGGGTAGCCCCTCTTGACATCATCCGTCCGTACTGCGTTACTAAAAAGCCCACGTACCCTGGCACTTGGTAAGACTCTACCATTTCCCACGCTTTTAGGAGACTGATATTTAAAAATTCATAGGCAGAGAGTTGATCAATATATTGATTTAGTCGTGCCATTCGAGTTCAGCATGCAACGTAGTTGCTTACATAAATCTGTGAAAATCTTCAATCGATACCGCCTCAACCTTTACAATCCAAATAAACACTAGCTTTGTATTACACTACCAGGTATGGACACGATCCAATCGAGCATCTAGCCTGTCACGCTGCGTATCTCATCGTGGACAGTTAGTATGGATCTCTCAAGATTTGGAATCTCATTGATTTCTCAGGTAAACATGAAAAGTTTATATATTAGTAAAGTCCAACACATACACGTAAGTGTGTAGTTAGAGTATATGTACTCATGCCTAATCTGCAAGAAGGTATCTAGTAGGTACCCTGACAGGCAGATTCCTACTATAAATGTTTGCTACATGTCGCCTTTGTGACCTAAGTTCCAGACTGAACAAGTACCTACGTTGTACCCAACTGTGGATGCTACCAGGCATCATCCCCAGGGTGCCCCTCCAACAGGTTATTCGCTAGGTACATACTAAGTACCTCCCGAGCTCCCTCCTAGCCAACGCTGTGGGCATTCTAGTAGCGCCTTGCCTGGTGGTTGACTACCTGTCCTAGCCTCACCTACTGGGTCGTTCAACCGAAAACCTATCTACGTCCAACCCTTGCGCATTATCATCATCATAATCATCATCATTCCGACCACCACCCCGCGGCGCTCGACAACCCGACTGGGCCTCTGCCATCAACGCCCTACGCTTCATTGCATAAGCAGCCTTCAGGTATCTTCTTGTTGTCTCCTTGCAACAGACCTGACCCACCGCTTTGGGGTTGCCTGCTAACCGTCTCCCCCACGAGGGCGCATTAGCAGCAACTACTCGCAACATCACCACATCCTCGACAACCTCGACCACTTCACCGCCTCACTTACCCGTTACTTCACCGAGCATGGCTGACGCTGATCCCACCGTATGGAAATTTACGCAGTTCGTCAACTCTCCTCTATAACCTCCTTTTAGCTGTTGGGTCGGGTCTTGCTTGCGCTACGTGCGCTAACATTAACAGATGCTTCGGTGACAAGGGCGACGTCGAGGACATAACAGAAGGTGTGCTATTTTCCCTCCGGTCCCCCGCGGCCCCGACATTCCAATCTCTCCAACGTGGTCGCTATACAAGTTGATAGTCTCAGACACCTACTTACGCGGATGCCCCTAGCTGATATCATATCGACCGTCGAGTTCGACCATACTGGCAATTATCTCGCAACCGGCGACAAAGGAGGGCGAGTGGTGTTGTTTGAGAGGAACGAGACGGTCAGTTCTCCTTATTTACAGTGCCATACACACCGCCAAGGTTTCTGTCATTAATATTCGTCTCTAACATTGATGTAGAAGAAAACGTGCGAATACAAATTCCATACAGAGTTTCAGTCGCATGAGCCCGAATTCGACTATCTAAAATCGCTCGAGATAGAAGAGAAAATCAACAAGATTAAGTGGTGCCGCCGTCAAAACGCATCGCACTATCTTCTATCTACTAATGACAAAACTATAAAACTATGGAAGGTTTTCGAGAAGTCGCTCAAGGTCGTGGCCGAGAACAACCTCTCCCAAGATGTCACACCAGGGAACATAGCCGGTGCCGGCGGAGGAGCCCCCCGGCCACTCCCGCAGACGCAATTCAAGAACGCCGGAGAGCTCAAATTGCCACGCCTGACACATCACGATACGGTTGTGGCTGCGGTTCCTCGGCGAACTTACGCTAATGCACATGCCTATCACATCAATAGTATCTCAGTCAACAGCGACGGCGAAACTTTCATAAGTAGTGATGACCTACGTATCAACCTGTGGAATCTGAATATTCAGGATCAGAGTTTCAACATCGTGGATATCAAGCCTGCAAACATGGAAGAGCTCACAGAAGTCATTACTGCTGCCGAGTTTCACCCCGTCAGTTGCAATTGGTTCATGTACGCCAGCTCTAAGGGTACTATCAAGCTAGCCGACATGCGGGAGCGTGCCCTGTGTGACCAACACGCAAAACGTATGACACGATCTACTTTCCCCTAAGCGGCGATGCGATGTATGCTAACAAGTCAATAGTGTTTGAACAGGAAGAGGATCCCTCGTCAAGATCGTTCTTCTCGGAGATCATATCATCTATTTCCGACGTTCGATTTTCTCACGACGGTAGATATATTCTATCTCGAGACTACCTGACAGTGAAGATTTGGGATGTCAATATGGAGCGGCAGCCGGTGAAGACGATACCTATTCATGAGCATCTTCGGCCGAGGCTTTGCGACACCTATGAAAATGACAGTATCTTTGACAAATTCGAGGTGGTTTTCTCAGGGGATGCCAAGAATGTGATGACTGGAAGTTATAACAACAACTTCATGATATATCCCGCGGATCCAGAGAAAGAGACGGAAGTCGTTCTGCAGGCTGATAAGTCGGCCTTTAAAGCGAAGAAGGTCGGCATACCGACGCCCATCAACTCATCAACAAGCCCCACAACGACGAATGGAAGCAAGAAGGGAGGTTCACGCGCAGGCAGTCCAGCCGCAGGGGCAGGTCAAGGCCAGAGGATGCGGAAAGAGACGGATGCAGACCAGATCGATTTCAACAAAAAGATTCTGCACATGAGTTGGCATCCTTTCGAAGACAGCATCGCAATCGCTGCAACCAACAACGTAAGTCATACTCTACATTGTATCTTCGCTCTTGTGTGAATAGAGATTAACCCCTGAAATAGCTGTTTGTTTTCTCTGCATTGTAGAAAGCAGACAGTGTATTACGCCGTCCCTTCCCACCTGCACACTACGGAGCAACCATCCGTCTTTATCAGAGCATAAGAATGTCAGCCTGCCTAGCAAGGGTTAGTAGAATGGAGTATGGGAATTTTCGTGCTTTCCCCTCTGCTCTCCTCCACGGTCGGCTCTACCTTATAGGACTTCTCCCTGGCATTCAACCCGACAATGCAGGCGGTTGTTTAGCCATACAGCGACACTTGTAATGCCGTGCCCGATGTTAATACTCTTCACATATGATATCTCATAATGGGAATGATAGGTTTCCTATCATATCGGATATGATCGGAAGGCAGCAAGAATAAATGTTGGAAGCCAACAAGACAGACATATGGGGGGATGGTGATTACATTAGGGGAAACCTCCATACAGCGATAACAGCCTTTGTTATCACCAACTCAATAGCATAGACGTTAAAGAAAGACTGGCTGCACGAATGAACTACTAAAGTGTTGGTGAACATACAGACTCAAGCATGATTTGGGTCTTTTCGCATGGCTCTGCCTCGAAAATGGCGTAGTTCTCCCCACGCCTCTAGATGGGCTAGAACCAGGTGGGCTATGAACGTATTAGAGAATGACGATGGCAGCACTGAAGGTTTGCTACCAGTATCTTAGGTATCTGAGAAGGTTGGATGGGCATACCATACCCAGGATTCGGGAAATGATGTACCCAGTGGTTGTTGGCACCCAATCTTGGGAGTAGGTAGGAAGGTATACTTAAAGTATCCCATGGATGGATGTAGACGTGCCGTCATACAGTACTAGGGATAGAGTAAGGACTGGGAATACCTATGACTTTAGCTAAGGCACACTCGACCCGCCTCTTAAGATAGAGGGCCGTCGGCAGGTACCCGCTCTGCACCCCGCTGACAGCCCTGGAGGTAAGCATGGATTAATTACAGGTAACTAAAGGCTACCTAAGGTACCTCCTACCTTACCTCTTGGGAAAATTGAACGAGCCGCGATCAAGCCACATAGGCAATCTTGGGTCATCGCCCGTCCGTCACCTCAACTTGCCCTCGTCGTGATTTCTGCCTGGGTCACACATTCGATACCAGCGATCTGTTTCTCTGGACTCGCAGTACAGAGAGAAGAGCAGAGAATCGCATCGCCAATTCTGTATATAAGGTAGGTTTACGTACTTAGGCCTACCTTGGTAGTAGCTTGCGTGCATGCGCTTACACGATATTTGCTGCAGAAGCAACATTTGACCAGCGTCGAGGTATGGTAGGTTAGATGCGATGCGACTGCATTTCTCTCTTCTTTCTTCGTTCCTATGTCTCTGTCACTCCATCTCCTGCCGACTGCTTGCTTCCGCTTCGTATCTATGTATCTCTACTGACTAGAGAGCAGCACAGACTGTACTGTGTCTCTCTTCCTCTCGACGAGCCCACTCATCATCAACTCCCCCGACCTTAACCACGCCGTCCCGTCTTGCGCAGCTGTGGCCTCGCCGAGATGACGAGCCGCTCGGCTCCCCGAAGGCGCCAGACTCTGCGCGAGTCGCATGCCGTTGCTCGCAGTACCGGTCCCGTCACGCCCAAGGTTATCAATGCCGGCCCTTCTCTTGAGAAGGCCGAGTTGTACGGCATACATGACCAGCGATCCACCCATTCAAAGCTCATGGGCCTCGCCGGTCGCATCTTCATCGAAACCATTCCACAATGGCTGGCTGTCGGGGTCATGCTTGGCCTGATTTTTGGCGGTTGTTGCTCCAACGTGTGTTGATGCACCTGTCTATCCTTGGCAGAGCTAGTAGCTGATTGGAGTTGGTCATTACAGGTCTTCGCCCTTGAAGCCATCGTCAAGTGAGCGCGGCCCCCTTTTCCGCCTCGCTATCTCAACGTCAATGTTCCTGACCATTCCACAGGGTTGAACCAGCGAGCGGTACGATGCCCACGGCACTGGCCACTTCCTTGTTGCTCACCGTATTTGGATAGAAACTCACTGTATGGCTTATAGGGACACTCTTGACTTTTGTACAATTTCTCTTTGTCGCAGTCACGGGCTACATCTCGCAGTTTGATGCCACTAGGCCTCCGTTTTTCCTGAGGCCGAATCGGGTCCCTATTCGGCGCTGGCTGATCAATATCGTGCTTTTTTTCGGTATCAACTTGCTCAATAACCACGCCTTTAGTTACGATATATCAGTACCTGTGCATATCATACTGCGCTCTGGCGGTAGTATCACTACCATAGTGGCTGGTAGCCTTTATGGCAAGAGATACTCGCGTATTCAAGTCACTGCTGTGGTGCTCTTGACCATAGGTGTCATAACGGCGGCTTGGTCGGACGCACAAACGAAGGTAAACTTTCAGTTCTCTTATCATTTTTGCTTAATTGTAGATGATCACGTGTGCACTAACACGATCCAAAGCAACCTGCAGCTGAGTCGTCCCACGAGGTGTCGGCACCGAGCTTTGGTACAGGTCTTGCGATCCTTTTTGTCGCCCAAGCCTTCTCAGCGGTAATGGGTTTATACACTGAGGAGACATACAGACAGTATGGACCTCAGTGGAAGGAGAACTTGTTCTACTCGCATCTGCTGTCTCTTCCGCTCTTCCTACCATTTACAAAGTCACTAGTTCGTCAATTTATGCGGCTCGTGGATAGCCCTCCGTTGGTGCTACGACTGCCAATAGACCAAGCGGGTTTGACGACTTTACCGGAAGGCTGGCAGAAGGCGGCAGCGAGCATTTACATTCCCAGCCAGGTAACCTACCTAGCACTCAACGTTCTTACACAGTACGCTTGCATTCGAGGTGTCAATTTGTTGGCCGCGGCTTCTTCAGCACTGACTGTGACAATTGTGTTGAATATACGCAAATTAGTGAGTCTGCTATTGAGTATATGGCTTTTCGGGAATCGTCTCTCCACGGGGACGCTTGTGGGAGCTGTGGTAGTGTTTTCAGCTGGGGCCTTGTACTCCTTGGACTCGAAGAAAAAGGAGAAGCCAACAGCTACTCGGTTGAGGGCGGATAGTAGTCGGGCTGGATAACATGCTGTTGACGCAAAACTGTTGCCCCGCCCTGGCCCCCGTCTTCCCCTTACATAGCAACAAGACGATTGTGCGACTTTGACAAACATACAAATAAGCACACGTTATCTCGGATCTATTTGCTGGTTTTTTATGATGTGTTTGCAGTGTGAATCATAATTGGTGGTATGCTTTTCTCTAGCAGAACGAAGAATATGTAAGACTATGAGCCCCATTACGCTTCGCGTAGTCAGGTACTTGTTGCTGAAGACCTACACCCCATATCTAATATATATGTGCTACAAGGTTAGCACAGATTCGTCTCTATTTCCATCCACTATTATAGGCTTCACTGAGCTTTTGAGTACTCACTGCCTGAAAGTAGTATTGGTGCCTAGCTATTTAGGTACCTAGTATGAGTTGACTTGTATGGTTCCATCTAGCAATGCTGTTTCAGGCTGCAATGCATGATAGATATACTAATCATACTAATCACCTAGAAAGAATAGGATACCACAACGGGAAAAAAAATGAAATGCCTAATAGTGAGGACATATGTTTGACCATCTGCGTGCTACTGCTGGAGCGATTCGCCCGTAATGACAGGAGTTTGTTTGATATTCAGGTTTGTCTCGTTGGAGGTGCCCTCTCACTCATCTATTCAGCTGCCCAACCTGCCATACTAAGCTTGCTGCACTGAGGGTTTAACAAGCATTTGATAAAAAATCATAAATTTTTTTATTCTAGAATAATCTATTACATAGCATTCAAAAGGCGCCTTTGTACTTCAAACCCCTTATATAATGGAAAGAAGAAGAATAATAATAAAAGAGAACGAGGCTCACGTGTTGTCCTTGCTTCTATGCCCGGAAACTAAATTCTTATGCGATTCAGGTTCTCGGTCAGCGGTAAGACTTACACTTGGTGGACAATAAAGTCTCATCGGCGCATAAATCGACATCGGTATTAACACGATGACCGATCACCTGACTGAACTTCGAATAGTGCTTTATGATACAATAAGTGCTACTTTGCCCGCCCAGATAAGCCAGACTTCCACCTAAAATTCTAGCCTAGCGGCAAACATAGCACTCCTACTCAAAGCTCGATCCAACTAGATCAGAGAAATCCAGCGGTCAGTTGTTGTTGACGGGTTTTGCCGGTGCTAGCCGCAATGCAGCAACTTGTTGTGATGCACAGCCCGGACAGGTGACCGGACCATTTGAGTCACTTATGATCAAAATCCTCCAGAAGAAAATAATTCCTACATGAGCCAAGTGTGTAAGAACAGATTATAACACTGTTCCAGGGTACAAACCGGAAATTACTACTCGTGCGAGACAGTAAAAGGCTCATACATGAGCTGGAGTCATTGGAGGACTACCGCTACTAGTGGGCGTAATTAAAGTCCGGCATTCGCCCGTATGAAGCAAGACATATTGGCAGAAATGGCGAACGCGATTAGGCGAAGAAGACGTCGAACCTCTACCAGAGGTCATCATTGATCTGCCAGCATGACGAGCTTTTGCGCCTATCCCGGTCAATACAGAGGCCTGAGTGTCGTACTTGTTCGAAGTTAACCGTTGCTGTTTTACGATAAGACAGTACGAGTTGGTTCGGAGACTCCGATGTCCAAGGACCTGCATGAGGCTACTAGAAGCGAAGATGTTAGGTTACATATCTAGTCCTGGGCCTATCGTATCTCGTTCAGAAGGGGGAATCACTTTCCGGGCATCTATACAGATGTCTTTCAAAAAGCGGCGTAGCACATACAAAGTTCCTTTCCTACCTAATATGGGATGATAAAACCAATCAGGTACATGTAGATAGTCGAGTTACTGAGACGGTTAGGTGCCTAAGGTACCTCGCCTACCTCCTTGGGCATACATGATAGGTCGCTATTCGCCGAGAATTGAAGCGACTACCGGCGCTACGTTAGGTGGGGAAGGTGCATTGTGCATGACGGGAACGTCCCACGTTCGGACAATGGAGGGGCAATTAGGTCACTGCCTGCCTACTTACTCGGCGGTAAGTGGGGCAGTCAGCTATCGACTAGCACATGAAGTAGGTACATACACCAGATAGATAAATAGCTGCTGAGAATGCTACAATATCCGGTTGGGCTGGCACGTCTTGAGTCAAAAACACCCCTCGGCCTCGAAAAGCACAGACTCGACAGCCTCACCCAACCTGGTCTGCCGGAATGCTCCGTCAGTAATCCACACGCCCTTCCGTCTTCCTGCACCTCGTCGCTGCGACTGACAAGGGCCATGTAGCAAGCCACCATTCGCCGTCGCCACAGCGGCGCCCAGCTCGCCAGACCTTCGACTTCGACTCGGACGGATCTGACGACACTGGTCCGGTCGTCGAGCACCACGACTCGGGCGACGAGCCTGATAAGGACAATGACGGGGACGACAGCGGTCACTCTCTGCGCCACACAGGGAATTCCAGCGTCGACGCCCGCGACGACAGGCTCTCTCCCGCGCTTGAAGACGGTATGCTGCCGCGTGATGTTCCCAGGAAGACGACCTTCTATGACCCGGTTGCCGAGCGTCAGATGAGCCAGGCCGATGCCAAACTCTTCTACCAGAGAAGCCAGCGTGACTTGCTCAGGAATGATGCCAGTAGCCGCGGCCAATCCCACGCCACTCCTCACGGTAGCCCTCCTGCTCTGCCCAACGACGGAGGCGGTGGTGGTGGTGGTGGTGCTGCTGCTGCTTTCCAAGGGCCGCCACTCACAAGGCCGAGCCTTATGTCTCTTCCACCTGCTGCGCAGAGCTACAGTCTTCCGCACATTGCAGGATCGCCCAGCCCTGTTCCCCGCGGCTCCTACATAGCTCCGCGGACTGCCACGCGTCCGTCATTAGGCGAACATAGTGGTTCCCGGCTTGTGAACCGCCAGCCGACTCACCGTTTCACTCGTGAGGATTCGGGCTACGATCCACACCCTAGCATGGAGATGGGTGGTGTAGCACCTATTGGCGTTGCTGATGCTTCTGGTGACAACGATCCGCATATTACGGCGGAATTGACCACGATTTTCCAAAATATCCAGAAAGTGCTCGACAGTCGTCATAACTATATCCGGCTTTCTTTGCAACGAGACGGGGACAATCCCCATGACGACCCAAGCTGGCTAATCTACCCCCCGCCACCCGTGCCGGCCTGGACTGACCCCCGGCCGGATCAGTATACACACGGTCAGAATACCGGCGCTAACAGCATGAGTAACAGCGTGGTCTTGCCACCGCAAAACAGCCAGCTGCAAGAAAAAGAGGTCATTCCCGAGGAGGGAAGCTCACTTCCACAAGAACGTAAAAAGCCGTTTAAGAAGCGCAAGGCTGGCCAAAATATCGGTGAAGATTTTGACATGGATGACCTGTTACCCCTCCCTCCAGCTTCAGAATTCACTTTCCGTCTTGATGAGAACGGTGTATATCAAGTCTTTGAGAATGAAGCTGCAGATGTGGCCAATACTCCTGTTGTTGGAGTCCCTACCATCAAAGATTTCTATATGGATCTTGAGAAGATATTGCTTGTCTCTTCTGATGGGCCGAGTAAAAGCTTTGCCTTCCGGCGATTACAGTATCTCGAAGGAAAATTCAAGTTATATGCACTCCTGAACGAGTATCAGGAGACCGCTGATACCAAGAAGGTTCCGCACAGAGACTTTTATAACGTGAGGAAAGTCGATACACACGTCCATCACTCTGCTTGTATGAACCAGAAACATCTTCTCCGTTTCATCAAGAGTAAAATGAAGAAATGTCCCGATGAATATGTGCTCTCCAGAGATGGAAAAAATCTTACTCTGAGAGAAGTCTTTGAGAGCATTAACTTGACTGCATACGACTTGAGTATCGATACACTGGATATGCATGTGTGTAGCAACAAGCGCCCGTTAAAGCTGAAACAAGGATTAACCGTGTACTTAGGCACATACGGATTCTTTCCACCGATTCGATAAATTCAATCTGAAATACAATCCAATCGGAGAGTCTCGACTCCGAACTATCTTCTTGAAGACTGACAATCATATTCAGGGTCGGTATCTAGCTGAAATTACTAAGGAGGTCATTTCCGATCTTGAATCTAGCAAGTACCAAATGGTAGAATGGCGTATTTCTATTTACGGTAGATCTCTAGACGAGTGGGACAAGCTGGCTGCATGGGTTATCGACAACAAGCTATTCTCGCATAATGTTCGATGGCTTATTCAGATTCCGCGGCTCTACGATGTCTATAAGGCAAGTGGTCTGATGGGATCCTTTGAACAAGTAGTGAGAAACATCTTCCAGCCCCTATTTGAAGTGACCAAAGAGCCGGAAAGCCATCCAAAGCTACACATATTCTTGCAGAGAGTCATAGGATTTGACAGCGTCGATGATGAGAGCAAAGTTGAACGACGTCTCTTCAAGAAGTTCCCAGTACCCAAAGAATGGAATACCCAGCAGAATCCACCGTACAGCTACTGGATCTACTACCTCTTCTCTAATATGACTTCGTTGAACCACTGGCGCCGCCAGCGTGGCTTCAACACATTCTTGCTACGACCACATTGCGGTGAAGCTGGAGATGTCGAACATCTTGCCGTTGCACTGCTCTGCAGCCACAGCATTAGCCATGGACTCCTTTTGCGCAAAGTTCCTTTGTTGCAGTATATTTTCTACCTTGAGCAGATTGGTATCGCTATGTCCCCTCTTAGCAACAATGCGCTGTTCCTTGCCTATGAAAGGAACCCTTTTATTCAGTATTTTAGGCGCGGTCTAAATGTATCGCTCTCTACCGATGATCCGCTACAATTCGCGTTCACCAGGGAACCATTGATGGAGGAGTACGCCGTAGCAGCACAAATCTGGAAGCTTAGCCCGGTCGATATGTGCGAATTGGCCAAAAACTCTGTCAAGCAGAGTGGTTACGAACACTCGATCAAACAATCGTGGTTGGGTGAAAACTTCAACTTACCCGGCGCAGACGGGAATAAGATGATCAAGACGAACATTCCCGATCGTCGAGAAGAATATAGACATCAAACTTGGGTAGAAGAACACCGAATGTACGTGCGGATCGATTATCAGCTATTAGATAACTATATTAACATGTGGTAGGATATCGAGGTATGCGTCGAACCACGAGGTTGACCAATTCGTGGAGCACCAGCCGTCAACTGGGCTTAATGCGATTCCGTCGTTATCGGTACGCTTATCCAAAGATTTCTCCCATTAATCTCTACCATTCATTTGTACCTCGCCCGAGGGCTTTGACGGGCCAAAAATCATCGCCCGTTGATTTGTTCGTTTCTCATCAGATTCAATTTATCTCAATCTTGTACCAACGTCTGTTCATTGTTGCTGGGAATACTAATGAAGTCTCGCATTCTGAAGGCAACTACGGCGGCTGGCACGGTTGGGACAGAGTCTAAGAATCCTGTCTCCCCTGGTCTAAGCAATGTCGAAGGTGGGCGAGCCGACGTCAGCACTTCTTTTCTAGACACACCTACCACGGGTCAAGGCGGAGTCTCCGGTTCTCCACTCCTGCCGGTGCAACGAGAGCCGTCATGGCCGACGGACGGACTTCAAAACTTGCACCTATCTAGCCACGAACCTCGATACATTCCTGGAATGATGGCGAGGGCTTCGAGGCGCCAGAGCTTGCGACGCAGTTCTGCACATGGATCAGAAGATTTGGCATCTTTTCGTAACAACCTCCAGAACGATGGTGGGAGAGATGAGTCGACATAATTGACAGAACCTGGCCGCTTTTTTATCTTTTCTTTGACTAGGTAGTTGTTTGTGCACGCATACTGGGCTAGAGTGAACGAACCTCCATATGAAAGGGATACAATCATGGTTTTAAGATGTAAAAGAATTAGAGGATCATCGAGGCATAGAGTAATAAAATCTAAGATTTAAGATTGGTTGGGCATGGGGATACTTATATATATCTGTAATACTGCGGAATCAATACAAGATTGTCTCTATATCAGCTTTATGTTCAAATAGGTTGTTACAAAAAGGTAGTCCGAGATATGGGGGACATTACCAGAAGCTAAAAGGCGTTCTATGATATCACAGGTCTGGCATCTTACAAAAGACTACAAGCATAAAAACTGTAGAAGGCATGTAGATGAGTACCTTAGGTACGTAGATAGACGTACTTGAAGATCTCGACTCATCTACATACGCAGTACTATCAATGCATCAGGGCTATGCAATTATCTATACCGTAGAAATATTGGCAAGTACCCGTGGACCTGAATCGGGAATTGCGTTCCTCTCTTTGCGAGATTACAATGGGATACGTGATACCGGCCTACCTATGTTAGCTACTTAGGATAAGTAGAGATATAGGTATGTGGGACTTGGAAATATAACCCGGCAGCTGAAAATATTGGTGAAGGGATTGGAGAAGGGATTAAGTTGGATATCGGATCAGTCATTCGTTGAACCATCATAGCAATTGGAGTATTAGACCATCGTAACATACGGACATTCATTATATCATCAAGATATTTATTATAAAATTTGGATAGTTATTATCTCCTTGAGAAATTGTACTCCGCGCTCGCTCCTAATCACCTCTCACCAAGTTGTAATATTGGTGATTCGGTGCCTTCATTCAGCGTCCTCAAGTCGGTTTCCTGTCCTTAAAAGTCGCATACGGAATTTCAGACCTCTTCCTCCGACGCGGCATCAATTCTTGAATTACGGACAGGTAAATTTTCCACAACACCGCGTACGGCCTGTAGATGCTCCTCGAAGCTCGAGATCAAACGCCGGAGTTCGTCCTTTACCTCGGCGTGTGAGCCGAAACCTTCCATCACGTGTGCCGAAGGGGGCGCCGGCTGGGGCGGAAGGGCCAGTGCCGGGAGCTCTCCAGTTTCCGGATCTAGACCATCATGAGCCCTCTTTTCGGATGGACTGTCACTATGCACAGGCGGTATATTGTCGGAATACCATGGCTGCAAATCGGGCACGGGACTCGGCTCAGAAATGTGAGACTCATAGATTGGCGCTTCTTTTCCTGATTCTGATATGAAGGATAGTGCCTCAATATTTGTGTCGAAATCTGTCGATACATAAAGGGATGGTTCCCTGCGACTGCATGCTAGATAGGCTGTTCCAGATGCGTCCGTTTCGAGCCCAAATGGGGCTTCCTCTCCATCTGAGATCGTCGACATATAATCAGAGGTTGCCGTAGCTGGACGAATTTGCTCAAGGCCTTCATCAAGATTGATGAGGCTGATTGTTGAGACCCGGCTTGCCTGTTCGTTCGGATTGTCAGAGGGCTGGACATCCGGGCCCGCCAAGGCTGGCGCCATGAGAGGGAAGGTCCAGTCTTGGGTTCGACGCTTATCTATATGTACTTGGTCGCTTGACAATGATCGAGTCGACACTTTAATAGTTTCAAGGTCTACGAATTGGGACAGCCGGTTCCCGTCTAGAGCAGCGTCAAGATCAATAATGGATTCCCGAACAATAGGTCGTTCCAAGTCATTACGAAGAGGGAGGTCTGGTACTGGCAATAGATCTTCTTTCCTATAAAAATCACGGGCGTTGTCTTGGTAGTTTGTAATGGTGTTCGGATCGAAGACCTTCGCAAGGGGCGCAATGACCTCCCGGGCGCTTGGCGGAGGCCGACGGCGACGTGGCTGCGGTTTGGATGATTGAGGAGTCCGACTGATGTCCAGACCATATACTTCTGTTACTATCAGAACATCCGGATCGTCGAGCTGATTCCCATCATGCTCCATTCCGAAATTCCACTCTTCATTAGGAGCCTCCCCAGCAGCCTCGCCGGCGTTATAATATCCTTGAGCCCCACCTGCAGAGAAAAGAGACTGTCTTGTGCCGCCACGGGATTCCCAAAGCTGATAGGCTCTTACAAGCTTCGATAGTGACTCAGTTGGATAGGCGGCTTCGGTATTGAAGATATAATGATGCCTCTGCACATTCCCAACAACAGGCCGGTGAGTGGGGTTTTCCACAATGCAATAGGCGACGAGGTCCTTGAGCCCAGGAGAATATTGGTCGCCCTCGAGGCGGGGACAGTGCTGTTTAAGGTACGAACCAAATGTATTGGGATCCATGTCGCCCATGGCTCTGGCATTCGGCGGCAAACCGGAGGCCATCTCGAAGGCCATGGACCCAAAGGCCCAGATATCGACCTCAACACCATAGGAGACAGTTGGCTCAAAGAATTCAGGGGCCATCCATTGCAAAGAGCCAGTAACGGTCCTCCTCTTGTCAAACTTGGTCTCCATAAGGGCGGCCACACCAAAGTCGCAAAGCTGGACACCCCCATTCTCAGTAAGAAGGACGTTGGCACATTTAATATCCCGGTGAATAATGCCTTGGCGATGCACCCAGGAAAGAGCCTCGGCAACCTCGCGTAGGATGGGGATAATCCACTGCTCCTGCAGGCCTCCTGTTGGTCTCATCAAGGTAGCCACACTACCACCTGCGCAGTATTCTGTGACCACCCATATTGACTGTCCAATGAGAAAGGTATCAATGATGGTGTTAATGTTCTTCGCACCGTTGCTATTGAGTAGCTTTAAGGTATTTACTTCCTTAATGATGTCGGTAAAAGCATCGTTGGCACCCGGGTCGAGGCGATCGGATTCCTCAATATCTATAATCTTGACCGCGACAAGCTGGCCAGTTTCGTCGCTTGATGTCTTATACACCCGTCCAAAGCTACCCTTGCCGATGAGTTCTCTCGGGGTAAAGGGCGGCGGATCTCTGCCAGCACCCCGACACTCCTTAACGATTGATGCGTAGACCCTTCTTGCATCCTCAATCGCCTTCCACTTAGTGGCTGAGAGGTCGACTGGGGGGGCGTGAAGAGTGGTCATTACGTTGACTGCATACAGTTGATTGATTGCTTAGAGTACCTAGGTCATTTTGTACCTAAATCTTGGAGCGGATGAGGTCTGAGGGAAAGAACGCGCATCTACCTACATAGGAATGTAGATACATGCTTAATCAGTCGGGTGTGAATGGCCACCCCTCTAACAACCTGTTGGTTGGGCTGCGCGCCACCGCGGCGTGAGCGGGTGAGAAGATGCTTAAGGGAGTGCAGTGACCGAAGCCAACTAGGTATTATATAGTGGTAAAATTCGACCAGCGAGTGCTGTAGCCAGCAATACTTATAGAAAAGAAGATGTAGATGGGAGGGTTGGAGGTGGCCTAAGACCCTAAAGGTGGCCATAGTATGCTTATAGGCCCTTGTCCGTAAAGAGTGGGACTCACTGTAGTGGTCCAGATCTTGTACTGTAGGTAAGTAAGTACTTGCCTTATGTACTCTAGGTGGTATGGAGCCTCCAGTCTCCTAATAAAGTACCTAGGTAGGTACCTGGAGCTAATCTGGTACATTTCCCCCTACCAACCCCTGCCGAGCTGAAGGCTTCCAATGTCGATGCTGATGTCAAGCGTACACCACACCCAGATACCATCTCATACTTCTCGTTCTCCCGACAAGACGGCAATCGACAACCCCTGCGCGCAACACAACCGCTCGTTGCATAAGGTTAGGTACCTGGATTAGTCGCACCCAAACACTGCTCTCCCATCCATCAGTCGCTTGCAGCGTAGTCTCGAACCCAACCCCTATGTCGGATTTCTGTCTCATCCAAGCTGTCATAGATCTCTGATAGAGGCGGGTATTGATATAATTCGCCGTGCCTTCGTTGCGGCTTCCGTGAACTTGTCATCAGATTTCGACGAGCTCGTGTTTTGACAGCTCCTGGTTTGGGCTATCCCGGAAACTCCGCCTTCCACGAAACACCACCGAGCGATCGACAGATTTCGCGACGGCCCGACGAACATATCTGACATCGACGACGTCGTCTGCAACGACTGCTTCCGTTTGCTTCCTATAATACCGTAGCTAGCTTGCGCTTGTGTATTCCTGTAGGGATTATCACATTTTAATCTCGCGAGCTTCATCCGCTTATTCATTACGGCATCACATTTCCGGGAGTCATGGGGTTTCTAGGCATCTACAAGGCTGTCTACGACTATGCGCCACAGTCTGAAGGGGAGCTTACTATAAGCGAGGGCGATTTACTGTGCGTCTTAGAAAAGAGCTCGGAAGATGATTGGTGGAAAGCCAAAAAGAAGGCGACCGCTGATGAGGAAGATGAACCTGTTGGTCTGGTGCCCAACAATTACGTGGATGAGGTGCGTATCATCGCCGCCAGACCTTACTTGTTATCCAAGAGGAAAGCATGCTAAGTTCTACCATAGGCTCAACCCGTAGCACAAGCGAGGTCTCTGTATGAATATACTCGGCAAACCGATGAAGAGCTGTCATTTCCCGAGGACGCCCCGTTGCGTGTATACGATGCCTCGGATCCAGATTGGATTCTAGTCGGCTATGAGTCAGATTTTGGCTTCGTACCAGCGAACTATATTGAGATAAATAATTCGACCACTCGGCAAGAACCGCAGCATGAGGCCCAGCAAGAGCTAGACGAACAGCCTCCCTCACTGCCGGCGCGGCCTGCAGCAACCGTGGAGCCGGACGAACCCAGAAGTCCCCCCCTTCCTGAACGGCCATCGTCGATCGCCTCTCCAACCTCGCCAACCTCACCGACAGTGCCGATTGCGCCACCTATGCCGACCGCGCCGAGCGGACCTGCAGCTACTTTGGCGAATGTTATGTCAGGAAGAACGACAGCTCGTGCTCCCACCCCACCTCCTATCACGCTTCCCCCTCGCCAACCTAGGCCGTACGTGGAAGAAAACGATAATGAGCCAAGCCCTGCTCTCCCAGTACGACCGCGATCATATTCAACCATGTCAAATGAGCAA
Organism: Xylaria venustula; assembly: GCA_022578775.1. Lineage (NCBI taxonomy): Eukaryota > Fungi > Ascomycota > Sordariomycetes > Xylariales > Xylariaceae > Xylaria > Xylaria venustula. The sequence continues at coordinate 146,322 of MU389358.1, read as the reverse complement.
TCCGAACCATCACCCCAGCTCCCACAACGAGTTCTAAACCGTGGTCCTAGCGACGACCATGACGCTCGAGGTCCGGCGCCATTCAGCCCTCTTGCACCGGGCGGCTTCCATATGTATAATATTAACGAGATGGTATCCGTTATGGGCAAGAAAAAGAAGATGCCAACAACGCTGGGAATCAACCTGAAAACTGGCGTGATTTTAATTGCTCCTGAGAAAGCTCAAGATGGCCCTACTCAGGAGTGGACTGCTGAAAAAATGACCCATTATTCGAGAGAAGGAAAGCACGTGTTTTTAGAACTAGTTCGTCCAAGCAAAAGCATTGATTTTCATGCCGGGGCCAAAGATACAGCAGAAGAGATTGTCAGTGCGCTCGGTGAGCTCTCTGGTGCGGTGAAAGCCGAAGGACTTCGAGAGGTCATTGCAGCTGGAACAGGGAAGGGTAATAAAAAACGGGGCCAAATACTATACAGTTTCGAGGCGCAAGGAAACGACGAGGTTACTGTTGAAATAGGAGATGAAGTCATAATCCTCGATGATACGAAGAGTGATGAATGGTGGCAAGTCCGACGACTCAAAAACGGAAAAGAAGGAGTCGTGCCAAGCAGCTATGTCGAAGTCATAGAGACGATTTTATCTTCGGCGCCGACTGGTATCAATACGGGCATGTCGTCTGTGGCACAGAATCGACAGGACGAGGCGCGCTTGACAAGAGAAGCCGTCAAGAAGGACCAAAAAGCAGCAGAGGTAGGGCCTGGGATGCGTTTACCTGAAAGACAAAGTAGTTTGTCAGCTAGAGACAATGGTAACCTTTCTACACAACAGCGAAACAGACACGAAAATGGCCGCGCCGAGACCAGTCGTTCAGGGTCATCCAAGTCTAGTAAGTCTACTCTTTGGATTCGCTATAGAGAAGCCCTCCTTTAACACACTTGCTCAGAACCCGATCCATCGAAAGTACGCGTCTGGACCGACCGATCGAAGTCCTTTAGCGTCGAAGCACAATTCTTAGGTCTCAAAGACGGCAAGATTAATCTGCACAAAATGAACGGCGTCAAAATTGCGGTTCCCCTGGCTAAAATGTCGATGGAAGATATTGAATACGTTGAGCGTACAATGGGAATTTCCCTGGACGAGGAAAAGCCTCTAGCTGACGTTAAACGCGCGAAGTCTATGAGGAACAATATCAACAAAGGGGTTCAGCTTCCGCCAAGCAATATCGGAGCTTCCGTGGAGCCCACAAAGCCTGACTACGATTGGTTTCAATTTTTTCTGTCGTGCGATGTTGCTGTCGGTCTATGTGAGCGCTATGCCCAGGCTTTCGCTCGAGATTCCATGGATGAGAGTGTACTCCCAGATGTCGATTCCAATGTACTTCGCAATATCGGGTTACATGAGGGGGACATCATCAAAGTTATGCGATACCTGGATAAGAAATTCGACCGAGATGGGAAGAAGAAAAATGCCAACACGACCGGAGATAGTGAGGATAGTTCCACAGGCGGTCTTTTCTCAGGGCCGGGGGGAACTCTTCGAAACAACACCCGAAAAGGGCGCCCTGCTCCTGCGGTCCAAACAAATGATGTTATTGACGCAAAGGCTCTCTCACAATCAAAAGATACTGAAACCGAAAAGCCTACATCACCCCCTCCCGAAGAGTCCCGTTCTAAGGCCCCTACCAAAGCTAGTAGCGGCTTCGATGACGACGCGTGGGACCTGAAGCCGGCGAAACAGCAAGAACCACAATCCAAACCGGCTCCAGATCCTGAACCAAAGACGGCGCCTGTCCAACCTCAGCCAGCACCAGCACCAGCACCAGCACCAACGCAAGCTATGTTGGATCTTTCTCTGCTCAGTGCGCCGCTCGAGCCAACAAAAGCAGAGCCGCCAGCACCCGCTCCACCCATTAGCATCCCGCCTCAACAGACACAAGCACTTGCTCAGTCTCAACTGGTCCAACCAGCAGCCCAGCCACAGGGTGCTACTCCGTCGTTTTTCTCGGGCATTCCTCCCACGCCGACCGGACCGGCAACCTCGGCTCCGTCACTTAATCTTGGACTTGGAAACCGGCAGCGGCCAACGCCGCCTCAAGTAATGAGTGGACAGGGTGCTCTCATGCCACCTCCACCGGCACGGCCGCTATCAGCGCCGCAATCGGCTCAGCCAAGCGGATTTGCACCACCGGCAATGTCCGCCTTACAACCTCAGATGACCGGCATCGCGCCTCCGGGACAAAGCCTGAATGACCTCAACCAACAACGTTTTCAACAGTCGTTCATGGGCAACTTTCAGCAACCAACTACTCAAGGTTTCATGCAAGTCAGCCCTGCAGCAAGCATGCCGCCGCAGCCTACCGGGTTTGGGGCTCAGCAGTTTATGCAGCCTCAAATGACGGGAGTGCCCCAAATGCAGAGTCCATTTGCCGATCCTCGTGCTCAACAATTTTCACCTGTCCAGGTTCAACCAACAGGGTACACAAGCAACTTCCAACCACCACAGCAATTCCCACAACAGACGGGCGTCAACACATACTTGCCTGCAGCATTGGAACCCCAAAGAACCAGCATACCTCCTCAAATACCGCCTCAACCAACCGGATTTGGCACCTTCAATGCCGGATTCAACCCTGCGATGAATGGACAGTCTCAAACGCCGCCCGTGGCTCCCCTTTTACCTCAAAAGACTGGTCCTCCGCCGCCTGTGCGGTTCGGCGTAACTAACAAGATTGCGCCGCAGCCCACGGGCCGCCGTGCCAATCTCGCGCAAGCAAGTAAGTAACACGATTTTTACCACTCTATTAGTGACCGGTCTAACTCGCTACAGCTCCCCAAAACCCCTTTGGCTTTTAGAGCGGCCATAGCCAAAACAAAAGATAAGAGTATTCATCCTATTAAGATAAGGCCACAATGCGTGGATCCCTGCAGGTAGCTTAGTCGCCGTAATGTCTCAAGCTTCAAGGATTACTCTAGGTTATTGCATCATTAACCGCAATGAAGAATACGGCATAAGTTTTACAGCGGCGGAATCACGCGACTTCATGTAGATTATGGGAACGCGAAGGGATGGTAGTTTGGACACGGACCCATGCATACGAGGCATTGCATATTTGGCCCTTTGACATATCGGCTATATTCCAAGCTCTGCCCACATACATATCTTAGTAACACCTTCTAGTATATAACATCAACAGCACCTAATTGTTCATCACTAATGTATTCCTTCACGCACCGGTATGGCGGCTCACCCATTTGTCTTCTCTGTGTTGACTACTAGCTCGGTGCGGTGCCGTGGGTGATCGTATTGGGTGCTGCGCTTACTAATATCGCATCCAAACAAGATGTCCCAGTGTGCGATAAGAAACCGTAGAAAGATCCGAGTTTTGTGATGTTATTATTCTCGACTATGTGATGAATGAGACTTGTTAAGGGTCACGAGTATGATTTAAAGGACACGTGCTTATTAGATAGGGGGTGGCGCATCAGGGTCCTCTCCATCAAGTATTGTGCGTCTTCGCGGGCGCGTGACTCCGTGATTTGTCGCCGTAGTCACAGCAGCACTGCCATCGATGGCAGCCTTGTCCGTTTCCGGGGCTTCTTTCTCACTCTTGTCTTTAGGGTCAAATCTCTTGCGGACGGCCTCGATCATCTTGAAAAACCAGTAGAAGTTGAGCGAGTTCAACGTCAGGTTGCTGCCGACGTAGATGACGGCCAGCCACAGCGGCACTCCCGTCGACGCGTTCACGAACTGCATGCTCTCGGCATAGCGCGCCGGGACACCCAGCGTGCCGGCCTTCTCAGCCGACAGGGCATCTGGTGCCTGGTGCACACCGGCCCACAGATCGCGGTAGATGAGGACTGACTGGTAGGTACCCCATACCAGCCGGCAGGAGAAGAAGGTGGCGATAAGCACGAGGCCGTTGTAGAGCTGAGCGCGGGAACCGGTCATGCCGAGCTTGTCGAAGAACCAGTGGATGTTGAGGAAGGGTGAGGACAGCTCCCAGAGGATGAAGACGGTGCTGTAGTAGTTGACGAATGGGCGCTGTTATGGTTAGCCCCCGCAAAAATGTGCCTGAATATCAAAGAGGAAAGAAAGGCGCAAAAGTATGTGGGGTTAGCTTAATACTTACAAAGCCGAACGAGTAGACGAGGAGAGCGCTGACGGCGTGGGCCAACATGCCCAGGCCAAAGATATTGACGTTGGCGGCGGTGACGAAGAGGTCCCAGAGGAAGTAGCCGGCGGCAAGGGCCTGGATCATGGCAGAGCCGCCCGAGTAGCCCCAGAGGCGCTCCTGCCAGTCCATCTGGCGGCGCTCATCGTCGACGTACATGACCCACAGGGCCAGGGCGTTGATGGTGGTGCTCTGGACGAGGGAGACAACGTGGACGTCCCAGTTGAGCTTCTTGCTCTTGGAGAGGGCTTTGTACTGGGCCGGGAAGAGACGCGAGGACAGCACGGGCGAGACGACGCTGCGCACGAACTCGTAAAAGGCGGCGATGATGACGATCTCGTGGACGTGTAGTGGCAGCGTCGGCAGGTCGAGGTAGTCGGCCCACGGCTGGACGGCGGCGCTGAGTGCCGGGATTGGCGGTATGGGGAAGGGGTCCTTCATGGTGCACAGCGTATATGCCGGTTTGGCGGCGGACCTGGTCGGTGTCGGATATTGCTGGATGGGTCGAGAGAGGTCTATTAGGTGAGAGGAGGATGAGTCGATGGATGGATGGATGGATGGATGGATGGTCGAAGTCGTCTGTCTCTAGCTTCGACGGGTTTATTCGACGTGCTTATATGGGAGATGACTAAGAAAAAAGCCGACAGTAATGGTCAGGTAGACATCAATGCCAGCAGCATGCGTGATGATGGTGCGTGACGTGGTGCACACTAATTCGGATGGGCTGCGACGGCTTCAGCCCACAATATCCTCTCGCTCGCTTCTACACTGGGCGGGCTGGGCTGGGCAAGATCAAGCTCCAATAGCCTTGCGCGGCCGAGGACGAGACGACAGCCGAGAGCAGGTAAGAAGTAGGCACCAGATGCAGAGCTGGCCTTCAGGGTTGCATAATCCGCGATCCCACACCGGGCTTCCTTCTTATCCAATATTGTTGCTAGTAGCGTAGGGCATGCACGTAGGTATCCTGCTGGTTGCAGGTCGAGCGATATATAGTCGCTGAGGTATCTAGCACCTGATTTATACTCGAATCTAGGGGATTAGGTGGAAGCATTTGAGTTGGTTCCGTTTAGTAAATGATGTAGGAATAACGATGGATGGAAGACAGTACCTATCAACGATTAAGGGTATCGAAAGGACCGTGTGAATAAAGTCCCTCAAACTGTGTATAGATCGTACATCCCTACTAGGTACCTAATAACCCCCCTGCAGGCACTTTCTGTACTAAGGTTACCTAGTTGCATATGCCACCTACCCGGAGCACGGAAGAGCCCACATGCTTGCGACAATGTGACTTCAACCCATACGCGACTGATTTCATGTCTCATTTGATACACAAGTCAACCTCATATGCACCCATCCTTCATCGCGGATTGTCGTTATCAGAGCTACCAGCTTTCTGATGTAATTGTGGGCAGACCTATTGATTGGGGCACGTGCAAAATATCATAGGACTGGAGAAATAGGGGGGAGTGTAGGGGGGAGTCCCTCTTCAGCAGCTCCTTGCTCGCTCACCTTGGCCTCTCACTGCTACCAACCCAGCGAGCGGCTTGCCTCCGTGAGTGGTGAAAGGCTACCTATTGTTTTACAGCCGACCTCGGACCGTTGGGTCTAAGCGCCTCACATGGCTGATATACTATATGATTTATTGAGCCCGGCCCTATCGCCGGGTAGCCAATCATCATTACCTCCAGATCCTGTTGCTCTCCAATATCTCACCAGCCTTGCCGCTCAGCCGCTTTCTCAACTCGAGGCCGTTGAGCCCCAGACTCTAGCTCAAGGCGCCCATTCCATATTGCTCTCACTCCAGGGGCTCTCTCAGCGCTCTCATAAGACTATCATCTCATCCTCCGAGAGCCATGCCAGTCTGAGCAGGACCCTGCCTGCCTTGGCAACCTCGATATCCGATCTCAAGGCCGTCATACCTAAACTGGACGATGCCGCCGTCCGCTTTTCTACCACCTACCACAAATCCGCCGACAATGATCTTCTGAGGGCCCGGAAGACGGCGTTGCTCCTGTCACGGAATGTTGAGCGTGTTGTCGACCTGCTGGACCTGCCCACGCTACTTTCCTCCACTATTGCTACCAGTTCGTCTAGTACAACTGCCAATTATGCCTCTGCATTGGATCTAAATAACCACATACGGCGGCTCCACGCCCTCCATCCCGACTCATCTCTAGTTTCATCAGTTTCTCTCCAAGCCGACGAAGCCATGCAACTCATGGCAAAGAACCTGATTGCCAGCTTACGGACACCAAACCTCAAGTTGACATCTGCTCTCAGAACCATAAGCTGGCTGAAGAGGGTCACACCTGATCTGAGCCCGCCGGGGGGTTCTGGCATGAATGGTGCTGGTGACAATGGCGGCCTAGGAGCCTTATTCCTCATATGTCGACTTTCAACACTTATGAATATGCTTGAAGCCTTGGAGCCGCTTCGCGAGCTGGCAGACCAAGAAAGGCTCCGCCAACAACAAAACCCACCAGCCAGCGGCGCTTGGTCGGGCGGCCAACAAACTGAGCGATATCTCAAAAGATACGTCGAAATATTCAGAGAACAGAGCTTTGCCATTGTATCCATGTTTAGAAGCGTGTTCCCTCCACAGCCGTCGAGACAGTCATCCACACCAGACGAACAGGATCCGCTACAGACAATGCCCTCAACGTTGGCAACATTTCCACTCCATATCATCGAGATGTTGATTGAGACATTGCAAACATACCTGCCAAGCGTCAAAGATCAAGCATCACGAGACAGCTTGCTGACCCAAGTTCTCTATTGCGCTGGAAGTCTCGGCCGGCTGGGAGGAGACTTTGGCATCATGTTAGCTAGTCTCGACTTTGGAGAGGACTTGGAAGACGAATGGGTTGAGGTTGTACGGCGTCATCGCCTCATGGCAGGGCGCCTTGAGTCCATCGTTGGATCTAAAGAGAAAGTTAGTGCATAAAGAAATCGCGGGGAAATGTCTAATTCCAGCTATCGCTCTCTCTCGCCTCTCACCATAATTACTGCACTGTCACAGAACCTTGTTAGAAGATGGGCGGGAGGTAAGATACAGAGGTGTGATACAAGAATTACCGACATATGTGTGAGGTACCTACCTACATCGCTCGTCGGAAAGATCCGGAGAAATGCATACACTCAATTGCCTACCATAGAAATATGCGACTAAGCACATTTGACGCTGCTCGGGTGTAACCCGATGACGCGCAGATTAAATGTAATCCCTGCCTACATGGGGTGCCGGACGGGTGGGAAATTTTCGAATGATGAAAGCTCGATGAAGTCTCCAAAGCCATGTTGTATGCAACTGGCCCTACGATTGACTCGCAGGTAATACGTGCATGTCCTGTACATACGGCTTGGTCCCACCTCGGGCAGAACACGGATATTCAATTAGTGTCGGATAGTTAGGGCGGTCAGAAACATCTACATACCATACCTACCTCATTATATCTGTCACACAGTCATCCGTGCCTGCGATTTGGGGGTTTGGGAGTCGGCGGGCAAGAACGTCATAAGAACCTTGGAGCATTCTTACCATCCGATTCAGCCGACCGATACTTGCTGGATAACACAAATGGCTCGCCAGTAGCACAAACACACAATCTCGCCTTGAATGGCAGTGCCTTAGAGCTTGGTCCATCCCACCATGTCGCAGCAGGGAGGCCGATCGGGAAAGTCTTCGAGCTGTAAGTGTTGTTGTTGTTGTTGTTGTTGTTGTTGTTGTTGTTGTTGTTGTTGTCTTGTCGTCTTGAATGTATGATATCAAGACATATACCGAGCCATACACTAAACCAACCAACCACCCATTCATTCATTGCAACACACCCATCACTAACACGGCGCGTTTCCTCGTCCCCAGCCTTCCACTTCATCGCCGGCCTGGGCTCCGGCGTGTCTGGTGCCGTGCTCCTGCAGCCCTTCGACCTGCTCAAGACCCGCGTCCAGCAGTCGGGCTCGCACTCGATCCGCTCCGCCATCCGCGACATCGCGCGCTCGCCCAATGCTGTCGCCGCCTTCTGGAGGGGCACCGTGCCCTCGGCCCTGCGCACCGGCATGGGCTCCGCCATCTACTTCACCACCCTCAACACCATCCGCCAGCAGGCCGCCGCCCTGACTGCCGCCACGTCGTCGTCGTCGTCCCACCGCCCATCTTCCTCCGCCCTCCCCAAGCTCTCCAACACCACCAACCTGCTCTCGGGCGCCTTCGCCCGCGCCTTCGCCGGCTTCATCCTCATGCCCCTCACCGTCATCAAGGTCCGCTACGAATCTAGCATGTACTCGTACGCCTCCGTGCTCGGCGCCGCCCGCGACATCTACCGCACCGACCGCATACCCGGTTTCTTCGCCGGCTTCGGCGCCACCGCCATGCGCGACGCCCCCTACGCCGGGCTGTACGTCGTCTCTTACGAACAATTCAAGAAACGCCTAGGCCACATCTACGGCCCCGGCTCCCCCGCCGCCGCCGATACCGGTAGCACCGGCATGGCGAGTTCCGTCTCGGCCACCATCAACTTCAGCTCGGGCGCTCTGGCCGGCGCCACCTGCTCGTTTATATCGAACCCGTTCGACGCCGTCAAGACGCGCATCCAGCTGCAGCCGCACGTCTACCGCAACATGTTCCACGCCTTCCAGATGATGGTCACGCAGGAGGGCGTGCGCTCTCTCTACGACGGCCTGGCGTTGCGTATGACGCGCAAGGCGATTAGTTCAGCTCTGGCGTGGATGATGTATGAGGAATTGATCCGGCGGGCTGAGTCGACCTGGCAGCGGGACACAAGTGGTGGGCATGCATGATATAGAGTACTTAGGTAGAGATTGGTGGACTGCTTACCCTACACAAGACTATAGTATGCCGCAACACACACCATGCCACTGCGCTACATCACCCTTACGCATAAACAACCAGCTCACAGCTACCCCATACATATACGTATCAAGACGTGTTCGCGATGACTTCGTTTCATCGCTATTGGAATACCCGATTCACCCATCAATCATCAGGATAGAATAAATCAAGCGCCTCTCATCTCATAAATTCATTATTTCATAACTAGAACTGGAGAGGAGAAAAAAAAACAATAAAGATAATGACTCATGTCAAAGCAAATATCCCTCCCTTCACAGGTTGCTCGCCTATATCTAATCTCTTCGCATCCCTCTCCATGTCTTCTAACTCATGCTTGCTACATGTCTTCACGTGCAGATAAATGACACGTCCAACCAACTCAATTTAAGCCTCACCCGACCCAGTCGAACCAAACCAAACCTAACCTAGCCATAATCAAGAACGAGGGTGTTTTAGTTATCTCTTTCGCATGAAAAAAATAAAAGAAAGGGGTATATAGAAAGGGAGTGACTAAGAAATAGTCCGTATCAAGCTGGTCTTCCGCCGGCGAGATATGTTAGAAGGGCTGGGGCCGGGGATCGGCTTCGGCTCTTTCTGCGCTCCTTTTTGCGGACCCATTCGAACTCGGGCTCGAGATGGTGATGGTGGTGTTTCTTCTTATCTTCGATGGTGAGGACGAGCTTGCTGTTCCGGTGCTCGCGGACCACGCGCGTGTGTTCCCAGAGAAGGTCCTGTTCCGACTCTGGGACCCACCGTTTGATGAGCACGTACTCAGGATCCTATCGCATTGTGTCAGCGGGATTGAACACTCTAGTCTAGCAAAAAAAGCGATCATATGGGGGTAAGAGAGAAGAGCATGCTCACCTGGTCGATGACATAATCTATGTCGTAGACGCGCAAGGTCTCGAGCGAGAGATGACGCCGGGCCATGCGTGTGTACGTAGGTCGGGGCCGCTCTTCATACGCGATCTGGGGCACTGGTTGTGGTGGTAGTTGCACTACCTGCTTTTCTTTTTGCTTTTGCTTCTCGATTTTCTTACCCTCAAGGATGGCATTGATCTCTTTCTCATCGAGGCCGGATTTGAGTAATTGCTCTTGCATGCGCTGCTTATACTCACGGTCGCGCTTGTCGGCTTCTTCCTTTTCTCTGAGCGCGCGCTCGGCTTCTTCTTTCTTATATTTCTCGACGGCGTCTTTGGCCTCTTTCTCACGGCGTTTCTTCTCGGCCAGCGCAGCTTCCTCCTCCTTGAGACGGTCAAGATCTATCTTTTGCTTGATGCGGCGCTCCAACTCCTCGCGCTCTTTCCTTTCACGGAGGGCGTCAAGCTCCTTCTTGGCTTCACGTAGGTCGCGCTCTTCACGAGCCGTCCGCTCGCGAATCTTCTCATCTTTCTCGACTTTGGCAACGAGTTTGAGCTCCTCGAGCTCCTTTTGTGCGCGGTCAAGCTCGTACTCCTTCTGAGCAGTTTCGCGCTCCCGTTTCCGAGCACGTCGTTCTTTCTCAATCTCACGCTCATATTCCTGACGCGCATTTTGAAGAGCCCATGCATCTCGCTCGCGCTGCTCTCGCTCGCGATCCTCTCGTTCATGTCGCTCACGCTCACGTTGTTCTCGCTCACGATCCTCTCGCTCACGTCGCTCTCGCTCACGAGAATAACTAGAGGAGCGAGAGCGAGGTTTTCGCCGCGTTAAGCGTCTGTCTCTGACATCGTCGTCCGAGTCAGAGTCAGACAAGTTATAGATGCGGTTATTAATGATGACGGGCGCCTGCGCAGGAGCAGGCGGCGGAGGAGGCGGTGGACTAGCAGAGCTCGAGCTCGAGCGGCGATGGCGCGATCGCGAGCGCGAGCGACGAGTGGTAACGACAGTGCGCTCTCCAGCCGGGGTAAGAAATGCGTCGTCAAAGCGGGAGCGGGGATCAACATATCGAGGTCGAGGTGGCGCGGCACGGGCATCTACATATTGTACAGGAGCCCGACGGACCGGCGACGGCGACGGCCCTCGACGCCTTGAGATATGGACGTCGATGTCAGACTCCTCATCAGAGTAAGGGTACCGGTGTCGACTCATGTCTGACGCTTCTGATCCTTTTCCTTTCTAATCTTTCCTTGAAAGAAAAGGAAGAGGCAGGATCCCAAGCGATATAGGGCAAGTAGGGCACCATGTATGTAGGTCTTTTACACAGCTAATATGACCATGTCACGTCACAGAGTAATAAGAGAAGCCTTGACGAGTAGGCGGCGATGACATGAAACAAGCAAAAGCTCGTGTGTGGAAAAAGGATAGGGAAAGGTAAGATAACTCGCAGAGAAACAGGGAGAAGAGAAAGTAGCGTAGAGAGGGGAGGGTAATCAAAGTGGGTAGACGAAGAAAGAAGAGAGAGGCTGGATCGCCTCTTTAGTACACTACCAAGAACCCCGGTCCAGTCCGTCACCGCTGGGAGGACCTCGTGAAGAGTGAGGGTGGGTGGCCCAGCGGTCTGGATTGGTGATGGGGCACTCTTACTCTCTTCTGGCCACACACAGCTTCTATTGCCTCTTCTGTAACGGCACCGGCCTTCGATCCTTGCCCCTCCCCTCCTCTTTCTCAGGCCGTCTCAGCGACCGCGCATGATACGCCACTACTGCACCACTGCGCATGTCATTTGCGGCTACATGGACGGGTACCGTGCCATAGATGGGCAGATGAGCAGGTACTTGGACTGCGCCGCCATCTACTGTATTTCATTGACAGTCTCGGCTGACTCTCCTGTAATCTTCCGACAGCTGCCCACACGGCGCTTGGTCTGGCGGTAGTTCATAGGGCTGCAGCGCTATGCTACTCTGCTGTTGGTCCTGGCTCTGCATGTACTAGACCGTTTCTGCAGATCGTCGTGAGCGCTACGGAGAGCAGTTGATATGCTAAGTATGGCGACCTGGGCTTCTGAGAGAAGCCGCGGCAGATTCTTGCCCTCCTCTCTCTACCTCTTTTCCTCGAGTACCGGTACTGTATCAAAGCTTCCGTTTCAGAAGCATGAGACGAGGATACCTAGGACTGCGGTTGTTCCTGAGGTGTCGGGCATCATCATGCATGACATTGGGGGCCAAATGCGAATCGACGTTGTAGCTAGAAGAATGGTTAAGAAGGGGGGGGGAGGGGGCAGAAGAGAGGGGTAAGGTAGCATGTACACCATCTGTAGGCAAGCGCGCGCGAGGGAGGGGAAAAGAGCCAACACCGTATGTACATCTACAGCACTAATGGCGGCATGCCATCTACCCTAAATAAGTTAGTCAATCTTTGGTAAGTCCTATAATTAGGACGCAGATCAAAATGATTACTAAGAAGCTAAGAGGATGGAAATTCGCCGTCCACGGTTTTCTAGCCACAAGAGACACATCAGAGGCGATGTTTTAATATTTTAGGCACGGGGTAATTTATGATGGTATTAATACTAAGCTTAAGGCGTCGTTCCAGGAACGGTAGTGTAGTCAATAGATGAGCAATTATCTAGCTTTCTCATCTCATAATTAGTCCAGTTCAACCGTACACCCCGACGTGACACATATTGTACCATGGGACTCATAATTTGCCATTTACTAATTCGTTAAAATCGCTGGGTGACATCTATCTAGAAAGCCCACGTCTGTCGAGCCCTTTCTCATGTGTGATGCCACGACATAACCCCAAAACCCGCACGCCGTTAAAATGCGTTTTTGCGTGGCACGTAAATATGCTATGAGACGCCATATTTTCGTTGTATCCATCCATCAGTCATACCAATGTTGTAGGCAGAACGGTCACGAGGCGCCCACGCCACCTCGCAACATGCGATCTATCTGGTCTTTGCTGTTCTTCTGTGAGACCTCCAGGTAATGCAACCGCTTGCCCAGCCCCTCTACATCACCCTCCAACTCCTTGATCTGTGTCTCCAACTTGCCCTTCATCTCTGCGACAGGCAGGGAAATAAACCTGTTAGGTAGAACAGGGTGAGCCAAACGGTTGCTCCAGGTACGAAGCGTAAGAATAGAGAAGACAGGGCAGAACAATGACGCGGTCCAGGGCGCCAGGAAATAAGATAGGGGTCACCGTAAGAGGACAATACATACATCTTTCCGACACCCTCGTAGACGTTGGTGCCCGCCGGCAACGACGATATCTCGGTGCGCGTCAGTTGTGCCATGCGCATCTCACGCTGCTTGGATGCTTGCTGCGTCCGCGTGAGCGCGATCTGCTGCTGAGAGGCGATGGCTTGCGTTTCAACCTCGCGCAGAAGCTGTGCCAAACCAGACCGAAGAGTAAGTCAGCTACACTGGCTCCCATTTCATCTTCTCGTTCGTCCGAAGCGGAAATCCAGGTGAGGCGGGACAGCAAGGAAGTCGGCTAGATCACCCACCTTTTGGAGAGCTTCATTTGAGATAGACATGTCCGGCGCTCTGGGCCCGCGGGCAGCTCGTTATGGCAGGAAGGGTTTCTTTTTTCCCTGTGGAGATATCCTCTAAATTGAGGCTCGTTGGGCACAGCCTGCGTCCGGTATCCTTGTGAAGTTGCAACTTCGGTTCGTGGAGCCCCCCACGTAAGTCGCCAGGTGCGGCTAAGTTGTACCGGTAGAGCTGCTTGTACAGAGGTAATACAGTGCGTAGATGTATTTAAATTTACGGTGTCTCGCTATGATCCACTATGATACGCTACCTATGATACACTTGGCGAACATTATGTACTGCGACTAACATTTACATTGTACCATACGACTTGTTCAAAATAATGTTTTCATTCCAATTCTTACATCAGCACGAGTTGGACTTATAATCCATACAGGCAACAGATACCAAAACCTAATGCGCATATTTTCGACCAAACATCTTTATCAGGTAAGTACTATGCTGGAACTGCTCGAACTACAAGTGTAGTGTTGAAGCATTCAAGGTTGTTTATATAGGTCTAAACACATACCTCGACTTTCTGATCTAGTCTACTGACAGTAGAAGATTCACATTTACTGGCGCTTCTTGCCCTCCAGTCCCGATGGTAGATCCTCTACAGTTCTGACTTCAGGCAGATAGAAAACCGAGGGCCAGTATAATCGGAATTTATCCTCATCGCCGTCCAAACACCGATGGATCCAGACACGCCACACAATGCTGTAATAAGTTAGCTCACCATGATCTCTGGTAGTTACCTTGCGAAACCCAAGCTTTCAAGCTTCAAATGCTGGATTCCAGGCACTAATGGCGAATAGGCCGGTAATGGGAGAACATACTAGTAATAAGCTGATCAAAGTCATGCATGTCAGCCGCTGCTCCAATCACTAACTTCAAGATCGGCACATTTACATACCTCCTATGCCTGTCATGAGATGCCACCACGCGTGCCCTTCCAACACCACGGCCCATGGTAGTTGAATTTGATGCCGCCAACGACGTATAGTATCGCAGTAAATGTTATCCAGGTTCCAAATAAGATAGCCGCCCAAAAAGATACTCAGGCCTACGACGGCCAAGTTAGCACCGGGGCTGTAAAAGTGACCGGCAAAGCGGCAAGAATCTCACCAGTTGCGACCATGATCCACATTTGGGAGAGAAATGCTCGGGTGCTCGGCACCGGAGAGCTAGTGGACCGCTTATCTTCACGGGCTTGGAGAGCCGGTCGGAGGACCCTCTCCATGATCCACATGTTTGAGAAGACTACGGTGGCCGTCAGGATAGCGTATGCATCTTGGTCTTTATGAAAAGAATGATCAGCCTGATCCTTGTGGAGCAATATGGAGGCGATGTGCAGGGAAAGCTTACGAAACTGGGGATCTTTCGTTTCGTAGTATCTTGCCTGCTCGTCGTCTCGTCAGCAGGCAGGGACACCATTACGGCCTCCTTGTCTTATACCATACCGTAATGAAGTAGGCTAGGCCGACAAGGCTGGCACCAAGCGCGAACGAAAAGGCAGGAGACCGTGCATAGCTAAATGTAGCATAGGCCATGAAGCACGTTGTATAGATCATCGCAAGCTCGTCAACGAGCTGCATAGGGTCTGAAGCCAAATTAGAGAAATGTAGACCACGGCATAACAGTGAATGTTTTCCTACATACACTTTAGTGTGGCGTGAAACAGAGTTGAGCCGACGCCGACAATGATATACCCAATGAAAGTGACGAAAAAAATGGAAGGGTGGCCATATTTAATGCAGCCGTTGATGCCACGGACTCCAAGCCATAGAAATAGGGCATTGGTGATGGTCTAATAAGAAATGCTTGGCGTCAGAGAGTCCGAATGTTAGAGAAGAGGAGTATGAGGTGGTATAAGAGGCATGGCGTACATTACAGACTTCAGCACAATAGTAGCTCATAACATAATCCTGGAAAGATCAGCTGGGTGCTTTTCATCAACAGGTAGGGTGGATGTGATAAACCTCTTCGCAGAAATTCAGCGTGACCGTCTTCTCACCCCAGAAGCCTGGACGGGGCTCGTGGTAAGGAAAGCTGAACGCTGACATTTCCTGCATTCATACACGATAGTGCCGCGTAGGAAAATGTATAATGAGAAGGCTAAGATAGCTAAACGAATGTTACAAGTCGTAGGCACGGCTGCGCCTTAGTAAGAAAATAGTGCAAAGCAGGGAAAGCCTTGCCTCAGCCCATACAGAACATAGACTGATGAACTGACGTGGCAGCAGGCGCTGTAATGGAGTATTCCACGCTGTAATTCTCACGCTGTTTAGTTTTGAAGCAAGGTTCACTGGTGCAACTAGCACGCCATACAATATTCGTCAGCGATGATGAGTTTTCTAGGGTCACTCAATCGTGTGTTGTCTATACTTATAGACACAATAGGAACAGCAGGGGAATCCGGTGGGCTGAAGCCGAGAATGCCGAAAGCCACCAGTCTATGTGGATCTAATTTATAGTACAGCGAGCATGGATTAATTCTGGCATAAGTAAATACCTATCTGTCTGTAGGTAGGTGGACAAGAGGAAGTACAGAAAAAGTATACAAAGGACCTCCTAGCCGCGTGGCATCTAGTATCGAAAACGCCGAAATAAAAAGCAATGTAATGCATAACGTGGTTTCCTAATAGTGCTTCCTCGAAGGTGTGGCATTTGACAACTATAGTGAGTGGTAACGAACGACGTCATGATATATAGACACGTATTATTTGCAACGGTAACATGTAGCTATACTGAGAAGGTACCCAATCAAGATGAGTAGATTAGGTACGTAATATACATATAAGAGGTGGAAAACCACCTACACTTACATGCTACAATAAATTAAGTCCTTAGCAAGAGGCTGAAACTGATTGTTACATCCCGTGAGTTGTTTTTATACTACCTAACTAGGTATTACTGGATTCAATCAATTGCATACATCTTAAGAATGGTTTACGCCAAAAGACGACGGGTATGCTTATCAACCACCAATAGAGTGTAGGTATCTAAGCTTTACCGGGCGCTGAACTTGGAGATCCTATTTTAGCAGATGTAACCCTTTTGCGTAAGGCACGAACCAATATAGCATAAATACTTACTTAGTATACAAAACTTACCTGCCTTAGGTTAGGTATGTAGGTACAGACGTAGCACCCCAAAAAGGAACAGTGCCATGTACCTACTTAACTGCCCCTTAGCAGGTGCCTACACGCCAGGTACCAACCAGGTAGATACCTACCTACATACATACATGTACTGTAGGATGATAATGCCTACCCGAAAGGCAACAGCTAAAACATCATTTCCAAATGAACGGATCTTAGATCTCGTGAAAACGTAGACCCCCAAAGACCCCATGCCACCCACTATCGCGGTCCCTGGCTCTGTATTGTCCTACCTACTTATGTAGGTAGTCTTACCAAGTGACACATAGGCTATCTGTTGGTACGCCTCACTCATTTCGCTCACGCATATTCTCTGTCGCTCTTTTCCTCTCCCCCTTCGCTCTATCTCGTCGTACTATCTTCCCCATCGTCACGGATTGATGCATTGCCAGTCCCCGTCATCCAAGCTGCGTGATCTTACTGAGCAGTCCTGTACCACCTCTCGGTCCACGGACCTCCTGTTGACCTCCTGCGAACCCGCCAAGCTTGCTGATACAATGCGCCGACACCTGCTTCAATCCTAGATTATCCCGCGCCTGTACTCTTCTCCGTCCCGACCTCAACGCCCCAACAAGCCGACTCCTCGATATGAGTGGCTCTCAGAAGTCGTCCAGATGGGGCTCCTTCCTCTCACAAGCTGTAGCCGGTGTCGAGGCCCGTCTGGATAATATCTTGGCCGAAGACGGCGGCCCGAAAGAGTCCACGACACCCAGTGCCGCATCCGGTACCTCGCCAGTGCCGCCTACACCACTAGCACGCTCTGCTTCCACTTCCAAGCCCACTAATGATAGGCTTCAAGAGCGCCTCGCCCGCGCCGTCGCTGCCAGAAATGCTGCGTCTTCTGCTCCTAGGGCGAGTACAGAGGCCGCTTCCACCACCTCCAGCCCACGCCCAAGCTCCGATACTCCCGAGCGACCACCCATTTCGGCTACTCAGGCAGAGAGTCCAAGAACGAGCCAGTCTGTGGAAGAGACGAACTCCCCTGCGCCACACGCGCCGACGGGCTCCTCCGATGTCGCCTCTACACCTACCCCCGACGGCCAATTGCCTCTCATATCCAGCGCTCGATCCTCCTTGCAACTTGAGAACTCACAACCAGAGAAGGAGGGTGAGCGACAATCTATCTCCCGTGACGAGGTAGAGCCCGCAACAGACAATAGTGTTGCTTCGAATCTACACACGGAGCGTATCAACCTTCTCGAGAAAACTCTCCAGGAAATGCAGATTCAACATCAGGACGAACTGAATAGTCACATTGAGCGCGTTGATGCACTCCAAACCAAGTTGCAATACCTCACTCGAGAAGCAAGCGAGCAGGCCAGAAGCGCTGCCACAAGCGCGCCAGCCGGCAGCCTAGACAAGAAAATAGCTGAAAAGGATGACCAAATCGCACAATTAATGTTAGAAGGTCAGAAATTAGCTTCCACAGACCATCAGAACCGCACTGTCATAAAAAAGCTGCGAGCTCAGCTTATTGCAAATGAAAAGGAGCTTAATGAACAGAAGATATGGCGTCAGAGAGCGGAAAAAGATCTAGCTGATCTGCGCAGGCGAATGGAGGAATCCAACGATTTGGAGAAAGCTAACGAAGAAGCTCACGGACTTCTCAGCCAATCGAAGAGAGAGGTAGATAGGCTGAAAGTTGAAAATGAGACAAAAGACCAGACAATAGCTGGTCTCAGGAGTCAACTTCAAGAAGAAGCGGAGAATGCAAAATCACTGGTGGCCAAGGCCGATGAGTATCAGCGAGAAGCAGAGCAAAAGCGAGTCAGGGAACTTGAAGCTGCCGTTGCGGCCCTGGAAGCCTCGAAAGAACAAACAGAGTCCGATGCGAAGCTAGCAATTACAGAGTCCCGAGAGAAAGCCGAGAGGGCATCGGAACGTGCCAGAGCCATAGAGCTTGAATTGAAGGGAGAAGTGCAGATGCTGGAGAGCAAATTAGAGGCTTTGAGGGCCCGTGCTGAAGAGGCCTCATCCGGTGCCGTGGGAGACGCGCAGGCTAAGCTACACAGGCAGATCGAAACGCTTCAAACACAATATTCTATCGCTAGTGAGAATTGGCGGGGTATGGAAGCATCTCTTGAGGCCAAGGCCGCCAACCTGGAAAAAGAAAGAGATGAGGCACTCCGTCGAGAATCAGAGATGAGGAGAAAGGCACGGGAAGTGGTGAGTCTTATCTTCCATCTAACTATTTCACAGCCATAATAGCAGGAGCTAACTCACGACTAGGCCAATCGCGCTAAGCGTCAGGAGGAAGAGTTGGAAGAAATGCAAAGCCAGCTTCCCACTGTTCAGCGTGATCTGAAGTCGTATCAATCACAACTTGACACTCTCAGGACAAGGGCGGAGCAAGCCGAGGCGGCATTAGCAGAAACAAAGGCCGAGCTTGCCAAAACTCAGACGCTATTGAAGAACGATAAGGGAGAACGTGTTGATCAAGACCGCCGAAATTGGCTGGATGAAGTCCCCATAGCCGCCCATCGCGACCGTGGTCGCCCAGAATCTCCCTTACTCACGGCACCAATGCGTACTTTTAGTGGAGACAATTTTCTTGGGTTGCAAAACTACTCGAGCCGATTTCGCAAGACATCAGCCCCTTCTAGTAACGGTGAGCCGAGTCCCAGTGATAGGGCGTCGTTAATAAGACGTCCATCTGTCCAGCCTCCCATGCGCTCCCCCTTACTCTCCTCACTATCCGGCCTACCCACCGCAACGACGCCGTCTTTAGCTAGTGGTTTTGATTTCGTTGCCTCGCCTCCCACACATGCGACAGATCGAGACGATGTACTGGAAAGCCTAGAAAGATCAGCCTCTCCCCAGAACGTGCTACAGGACATGGTCTCGGTCTCAACCATGACAGCAGGACCCTCCGTTCAGCTTGTAGAGAGAATGAGCGCAGCCATTCGCAGGCTAGAGAGCGAAAAGGTAGCTGCCAAAGAAGAGCTCACACGGATCTCGGGTCAGCGAGACGAGGCGCGTGGGGAGATAGTTGCTCTCATACAAGAGTTGGAGACGAGCAAGGCGGCAACAAAGAGAGTGGCTGATTTGGAGAATGAAATCGCCGATATTAACGAGAGGTATCAAACTACGCTAGAAATGCTAGGGGAGAAGAGCGAGCTGGTAGAAGAGCTACGCGCAGACGTCCAGGACGTCAAGGCCATGTATAGGGATCTAGTAGAACGGACTATCAAGTGAGCGGGATACCACCAAAATTTATTTGGCAGGTACAGTCTCAAACCCAGTCATCCTAGTAGATTTTGGTTATGGAGCCATTTCTCATCCTGTCGTGTGCCCCTCGGTACATGCGGAATCAAACCCGTCCGACAGACATCAAAGTTCAATGCCTTCATTTTCAGCTTCTCGTTCAATATACTTGCGGACCTGTGTGGGCTCAGTAAGCTTGACTGCTGCACATACGTAAGGCATAAACAAGAAACGACGAGGGACACCGACTTCCTTATCAGGAGCAAGATCTAGAGCTAAATAGCCATCTGAGTCTCGTTTGTCTATTTCGGCGCCAGCCTTTAGTAAGGCAACAGCAACATGACCTATCGTGACATGAGCTTCAGATTACCAAACAGCTTTGGGTCAGCTCAGGAAGTTACCATGGCCTTCAGCAACCGCATGGTGCAAGGCGGTATAACCAGCATTGTCGGTCGCGTTCAGCGGGCTACGGTTCTCAAGTAACAGCTTGACCATAGGCACGGAACCCACAGCAGCTGCTCGATGCAAAGGGTATTGGCCACGCTTATCCCTGACTCGAGCGGAGATGGGCGGCTGATTGGCGAAGAGCTTGCGAGCTACCTCGATGTTGTTCTTGGACGCAACAAAGTGAAGAGCGGTCTATTGTAATCCCAATGGAGTGAGTGGTCTGTTAACGGCCGACACTTCGGGCTGAGCTTAGAGACCTACCTGGCCGTTTTGATCTATCGCGATTCATGTAAGATCAGTTCACTTCTATAAAAGAGACACAAGTATTTACTCTTTTGATTTACGTCGGCACCTCTAGAGAGGAGGAGATCGACGATGGGTTCGCCATCTTTAATGCTGGCTGCGATCATCAAAGGCGTCCAGCCACTATCATCCTTGAAGTTGGGAAGAGACAAGGTTAGGTTTTATTCGTGTACTTGTCCAAAGTAAATCCGATATGAAACCCACCTCTACGTCCGGATCGAAGGTTTTCTGTTGAGAGAGCAAAAGTGCTATAGAATGCTGATTAGACGAGGCGGCCCAGTGAATGGGAAGACGGCCGTCATCGTCTTTGCGCTGTGATGATTTCGGATCGGCCTGTAATAGCATATGATTAGACAGTGGTCTAGACGCCTTGCATATCGTGCAGGGAGCGTTCTCACATTTAGTAGCGACTCGACGACGGATACTGTATTGATGATTAGCATATCTTTCACATCCTAGCAAAAGAAGAGAAGATAATAGAGAATAGACTTGTATATTTACATTTGCCGTCTCGCGCCGCCGCATGTATCGCGTATTTATCATCTTGTGTGGGAGCCATGTTGATCGCTGGCGTTATCTCATCGATTAGATGAGGTGGGATAATGAACAAACGACAAGAGCAGACGACCTTTGCTGGGCACTATGATTTGTATTTGCGTTGGCTTTTGTGGAAGGTAGACGATTAGGGAGATACTGGACCCCTAAGATGAATGTGATTTCTTTATGAATCTAGATATGATAGATAGTTGAACTGAAATAGCTTCAGGTCGGCGTCTTATATGGAAGCTTGTGTATTAGAGGCAGTACGTGGGGTACCTGTAGCCTGTAGTGGGACACAATCTACAGTTACACTAGTACCTACTTCCTAGGAAGTCGCTATAGCGGTATTGCCCACTTTAGCTAGTCAGGCTCAAGATGATATGATACTAGGCTCAATTAAGTAAGAGAGAGTACAAAAATTGATATGCAATTAACTAAATACAGCCCATCAACACATGCATCGAAGCCATACCAGACCAAGTCCACTGTACCTACCTGTTTCTAGAGCTTCAAGTCTTACCTGCTCCCGAATAATACGTACCAACCCGTTCACCACCGGCAAAAGTTCGACAAAACAACTACATCATCCAAATAATTCCTCTATAATAATACACATCCGACCTCCCAGCTTATAATCGCACCGGTAACACCAATTTGAATTGCAACAAGCAGAAGACGACAGCATGGAGGCCGTTGAGCCCAACCTCGCGTCCATGGCGTTGCAAAACGCGAGGCGATCGAAACAACTTTTCGCCAACATCCCGGCCGAGTCCCCCCGGAAGAAGCTCAGGCTCAGCCAAGATGCCGTCGAAGAAAAGCGCGAGAAAGATGCATTGTCCATACGCCTCCACGCAGAGTATCGGAATCTCCAGACTCTGCCGCCTGCCCTTGCCCAGAAACAAGCCAATGCTGCCAGCGCGCGCAAGAGAGCCAAGAAGCCGATCACTGCCAGCGACTCTACCGCCTCCGCCTCCGCCACCGCCCCCAGTGACCAGAAGACGCAGAAGCTCATAGAGGGAATAGCAGAGAAGACCCCAGCCGAGGGGTCTACCGCTTTAGTTCAGATCCGCCGGCCGCCACCGGGCTCTGGCACACCACACACGCCGTCTCAAGCCTTGAGCACCGCCCGCGCCCAGGCGACGCAGCAGATCAAGCCTGAATGGCACCCGCCGTGGAAGCTGATGAGGGTCATCTCCGGCCATCTGGGCTGGGTCAGGGCCTTGGCCGTCGAGCCGAATAACCAATGGTTCGCCAGCGGCGCCGGCGACCGCACCATCAAGATCTGGGATCTCGCCACGGGGAACCTGCGCCTCACGCTGACCGGCCACATATCGACCGTCCGCGGCCTCGCCGTGTCCCCGCGCCACCCGTACCTGTTCTCGTGCGGCGAAGACAAGATGGTCAAGTGCTGGGATCTCGAGACGAACAGGGTCATCCGCCACTACCACGGCCACCTAAGCGGCGTGTACACGCTAGCGCTACACCCGACGCTCGACATGCTCGTGACCGGCGGTCGGGACGGCGCCGTGCGGGTTTGGGACATGCGTACGCGCAGCAACGTGCACGTCATGTCGGGCCATCGCGGCACCATCGCCGACGTCAAGTGCCAGGAAGCGGACCCCCAGGTCATCAGCGGCTCGCTGGATTCGACAGTGCGGCTGTGGGACTTGGCAGCGGGCAAGACGATGAGCGTACTGACCCACCACAAGAAGGGCGTACGCGCTCTCGCCATGCACCCGACCGAGTTCACCTTCGCCACAGGCAGCTCAGGTAGCATCAAGCAATGGAAGTGTCCTGAGGGCGCTTTTATGGGCAACTTCGACGGCCACAACGCCATCATCAACTCGCTCGCCGCCAACGAGGACGTCCTTTTCTCCGGCGGCGACAACGGCAGTATGAGCTTCTGGGACTGGAAATCGGGTCACCGCTTCCAGGCCCTCGACTCCATCGCGCAGCCAGGTTCCCTCGACGCCGAGGCCGGCATCATGAGCTCCACCTTTGACCGTACCGGCCTGCGTCTTATCGTCGGCGAGGCGGACAAGACTATTAAGATATGGAAGCCCGATGAGAAGGCTACACCCGAGACGCATCCTTTGGATTGGAAGCCTAGTCTAGGCCGGCAGAGGTTTTAGAGAGCAAGTAGAAAAAACGGGAAGGAGAGATGTATAAGATTGTGTATCGACTAGATGGCTGAATAATTTTGCACAATATTCTATTAATAAACGTATACCCTGCAATTTGATTGCAATAAATATGAGGATAAATGACTTTTTTCAACATGGCAGCAATAGTGAGGTCAACCAGATGAATTGAGAAACTGCCTGTATTAGGTGCGTTTTTGTATATATATACGGAGCTATGATCTGTTGGATATTTTTATCAGGTAATGCAAGAGCAATGGATGAAACAGTTTATTGGAATACAAGATATATCTAAATATAACAACTTTGAAATCAAGTTGCCCTTCGAACCCCTTGCTTGAATTGTCACGTGGAAGAGAGCGACATACATGGAGAAGCATCGATCGGTGATGGCTAGCGTCAAGACGTGATATGGTACAAGACTGAGGGAAAAAACCCTCGCTTCTCGCACTTTCATTTGCCCCGAAGCTGTACATATCGAGGGATTTAATGGGAGTGGTGATGCTATTATCGTGAGAGAAAGCCGCTAGGGCTGCTGTTACTATCGAGAGAGCTTAGAGAACCTTAGTATGGGATGAGCAAAACAGTACACCACAAGCCTCCCATTCGGAGTAGTGGCGTAGCTGTAGCGTAATTTCTAGATAGTTTTACGGCCTGTGTTTTCATGATGGAGCATGTCATTATCCTGGAACACCAAGGACTTTCTGTGTATATAGTTGCAGTCTAGATCACAGAGAAGTTCAGTCTTCTTCGTGTGTCGACAAGAATTTGTGTAACTCCTATAACCCTATACCAAGGCTTCTAACAGAACTGTTACGGTCCAAACCCTTTTAACAGAGGGCCAGCCCAACGTCCAACGTGGATACCTACTTAGAGGAGCCCTTTTCAACATCACTTCCAGTGAGCGACGGAGAACTCACCTCCGGTTTGGGCTGCGCCGAGCCAGGACTACCCCTTTTCACGCTCCTCCACTCTAGCAAGACGGCAGGAAGCGCACTCAAAGACGCCGAGATCACACCAATCAGAATGGCCTTCTGGAGTGCCGTGTTGTAAACGACGACGACCTGACTGATACTGTCATTGGGAATGACGTCGCGAAAGCCCGTCGCGCCTGCGTTGATGACGTCCATGCCATGTACATCAGGAATGCCAAGGCCGTCGACAAGATGCAGTAGATTGTTATTGAGCACGTTATTCGCCGCGCTGATCAGAACGGCGCCGCCCAGATCCTGAAGCAGCATGGACACCGAGATCCCTGCCGGGATGTCGCGGGGCGGTAGGACCACCTGCGCGGCCACCTGAGGTAACTGAAAACCGCAGCCAGAGCCGAATCCGAAGAGGATCTGGTAGCCGATCCACTTAGCCGTGCTGGTGTCGGGCTCGAGGGTCATCAGAAGCCCGGCACCGATCGGGGCGAGCACTACAGCCAGGTAGATGAAGGGGACGTAGTACCCGATCTTACTGGTGCTGAAGCCGGCGAAGAGGATGCCGGTGACATTAGGAAGGATCAGGGGGGTGGTGTGGATGCCAGAGTGTATGGCCGTGTTGTCCTTCACTGCTTGAAAGTAGATGGGGATAAAATAGCTGAATAGGAAGAAGGTGCCACCGAGGAAGAAGGTGAAAATGCTTGAGGCGAAGATAGTGCGTTGTTTTGCGATGCGAGGTGGGACTGTCGCGCGTCAGCTATTGCTCTAGCAGAAGTCTCTGTCTATCATCTTTCAAGAAATGCATACCAGTTCCCCCTTCCCCAAGCCAGGCCTGAATGCCAATGAAAGCAATGAGTGTGACGCCGAATATAACGAAGAGCGCAATGATCCGGCCGCTGTTCCATGCGTATGTTGCGCCACCCCACTGGGATAGGTCAGAAAGACATACAGACAGCGCTACATGTGGGTAGAGGTAATACAAACCTGCAATGCGAACAGTAGAGAGATGATACTGGACACAAACAAGACAAACCCAACCGGGTCGAGATTCCACAGCAAGCTCCGAACACCTTGTTCCTTTAGGGGGTTGGGCTTCGGCGGTAAATGCAGAGAGAAGATAATGAAGGCGGCTGAGACGGCACCCAGAGGAAGATTAATGTAGAAGCACCAGCGCCACTTAAACACTCAGGGCCAGCAATTGTCATTTTGAGCGTAACATAAAGAGCCATCGAAACCACGGGAGCACTCAAAAAGATGTATTCAGTGAAGAAACAAGCCTTTCCACTAGGAAAGCGACCAGGAATAGGAAGTTGAGAAGCCCTGATAATTACTCACCGAGACCCTGTCGGTGAAAGCGCCCCCGATGAGCGGCCTGACAACTGAGGCGATACCGAATATTCCACCGTAGAGACTCTGGTATGTGGCTCGCTTCTCTATGGGGGTGATATTTGCAATGATTATCTGGCCACCACTGGAGATGCCAGCGCATCCAATGCCAGCTATGGTACGCTTCATGGGATCAGTTGGCTATATATTCTCCCGAGAATCTCAGTAGAGAATGACTTACCCCCACGATTAAAATGGCCGAGGACTAGGCAACTGCACAGAGGACCGAGCCAACATCAAAAATCAGCAGAGCGGTAAGAAAGGTCCACTTGAGGCTGAAAAACCGAAACGTCTTCCCGAAAGGCAATTGAAAGGCTGGAAATGTTTGGTGGCGGTCGACTTGTATTATAATATGTTTATGCTGCAGGGAGAGTGTATGAAGACACACCGCATTTCGTAAGTAGATACGACGACCCATACCAGCCCACGTCTTGCAGGGCATGAAATTGATCAGTGATCCGCGGGATGGCAGTGGCGATAATGGTACTATCTAACGCAACGCAAAACAAAGAGATGGACAGAGCAAACAGGGTAATACCGAAGGCGAAGCCCGTCGGATACGAGGGAGTCGGTGTGGGCCAGACCGTCTGTGTTTTGGTTTCTTCACTACTCCGAGTGGCGGAGTCTTCACGACTGATCTCATCGCCGACCTGAGCCGTTGTCTGCGACATGATTGCGTTTATATCCGTTTGCGCTTATATAGGAGCGAATAAAAAACACGTCTGGTTCAACTGAGAATTCGGCTGTCTAGAACATGTATTAGGAGCAGCGTTAGGTATCGTACTGGAACTCAATCAAGGCCGTGATATTTTTCTGAGTTTTAAACCCGCCGTAGAGGCGGTTGCGAAACATTCCTTCTTAAATGGTCACACGTGTTCTGGAGAAGAGAAGAGATTATTTCTTTTTTGTTATTGGCCAGGGAGAGCATTTCCAGCCCGAGGAGTTGTCCCGGTTCTGTCCCGGGCTTCTATATACCGGGAGCGGGACTCCGGCCATCAAAGATTCGTCCCCATTGGCTAGTAGATGCTTTTACCCCGGATACTGCCCGGGCCCTCTCAGATCGCACTTCAACTCAGGGCTGACTGGACTTATTTTCTCGCTGAATGTGTCATCGGGGCGGAAATGAATTTTTCATCTGTATCTCAGGCATCACCAGTGCGGACTAATCATGTCTAGTACTAACAGATGCCTACGGCGTCGAGTAAGAAGGCCAATGACAGGAGCTTTTGATCTTCAGGACCTGGCGCGACCAGAATGATACCTTGGTGACTGGCATAAAGTATTAAAACATTGGCTCTTCTCTACCGGGTTCGTATACCTATGCTGAAGCGCAACAACTATCGAATGATTAGCATCCCATGTAGCGTGAGAGCCTCAGTACGAACGCGTCAACTTGTGGCACGCGTCCTCGCCCTTAGAACGGTATGGTAGACAGCGGATCTCTACAGCAAGCGCAAACAATCCATCAAGAGTCTTGAGGTCAAATATTAGTGCGACACCGCTAGCTGCTAATCTTAGTAAACTGTTGGCTGCTGGGTTGAGGGGCTCAGTATCCCGAAACCAGCAGATAAGGTGTGACCCAGTGCTCAGCGGCACGGAAACGTAGCGTGAATTGAATTCGTGGTCCTACCGCGGCTGAGAATTCTCATCGAACTCCCACCTCGACCGCACGAAATAGAATCAGCCACCGTCCTTACCGCTAAGGTTATGTTATGTAGCCACATACCATAGAGGACACAGACATGTTCGCCGGCATCTGTGCATCCGAGGGTAATGTGCACGAGGGCCACCTCCAACTTGATTCAGATATATTTGGGTGCCAGCACGAGTCGATTCCGCCCTGGCCACGAGCTCCAGCATCACGTTTCAGGCTCAGGTCCAGTTGTGACGCCTGCGGCCAAGCAAAGGTTTAAGATCAACGTTAATCTCCGATTTTAGACGGGGAGCAACTAACATGCCAGGTCCAAGACCAAGTGCGATCGCAGCCGACCGGCCTGCTCGCGCTGCGTCTCTCAGGCCATCAAATGCGTGTACGGAGTATCCAGAAAGGCTGGGAAGCCCCCGCGAAGACGGCCCCCTATTACGTCGCTCAGCGAGCCCGAGACGACGGGGACAGACGTTGACCTCATGTTTGGCCTAGCCGAGGGTGTTTTGGCGATCAACTCCGACTTCTCTGCGTCTGACCTGGCCTTCCCAAGCCCAGTTTCCGCTCGATGGCCTCGGCGACCTTGGCGTTCTCACGCCCATCCCGTCTGACCAGGATACGACGGGGCCGACCTGGGAATCCAACTCAACGTCGACGCGGAAGCGGGTTGAAAGTAGCGGCACGCCCGGCGTGATCACAGATGCAACGGCATCGCGACACAGCTGCGCTCAAGAATCCAAGGACATTATGCGAGTGCTGTATTGCGCCAAACCCTCCACTCACTCCTATTGCCGACGGCGTGCCGGCGCGCACATTGGACCTAGGCTCTGTCTTGACACGAAGCCGCGACGTCGTTGGGCGCCTAGAGCTACTCCTCAAGTGCCCCTGTGCACGCTCGCCGCACATGGCTATGCTGTATGCTTCCATCTTGTCACGCCTGTTACTGTGGTACCGACAGGCTGCCTGGAACGCTACCACAGTTTGGGTATCATCGCTGTCGTCGATCCCGCCCGTGCTAGCCGCGCAACAGCTAACGTCGGTATTATCGGACAACGTCGTACTCATGGCTGGCACTGCAGAGACTGCCGACGACAAAGGTGCTGGTGTCTCGGTGCTTGCGATGCCCGTCATGGTTGGGGACTTTCAGACAGACGACCGGAACCTGCAGACTGCCCTGACCAACTGCCTTCTGTTGAGCGAGCTCAGGAAGGTTGGCGCCCTGATTGAGATGTTCAGTTCGATTGGTAAATCTGAATCGCAGGCTACGGGTGATGCTTGTCCTATGGGCGAAGAGCTAGGAACTTGCGGAGAGGATGCAACTTTGTTCGCGAGTTTGGGTGCCTGGCTCCGGAATGAACATGGGGATATCTTCAAGAAGGCGAGCTCGGGCCTGTCTGTATTGCATGAGAATCTTCCATTCTCTCAGAGTCTTCGTAGTGAGGGGGGGCAGCCAACCCCGGCGTAATTATAATGATTTGTTGCTTGTAAATACATCTAGCTTGTTTCTCCTTGATATCCTTCAAACAGCAAGAAACACCCGAAAGAGCTCACAGTGGAGATCAAAATGCGTCCTTCATAGACCGGAATTATTAGTTTCTTTCTTATTCCGTAGCTAGAATGCAATTCCCAAAGCCTTAATTTCCGGATCGTCACGAAGCGCAAGTTTCACCTCCTCATCGCCCACAGCAAGTCTCATCTTACTGGGCCTCTCAGCCCGCTGTCCCTCGAGGATGACGATGCCAGCACCAGCCAAGCCTATGGCAGCGGCTT
Source organism: Xylaria venustula (assembly GCA_022578775.1). Lineage (NCBI taxonomy): Eukaryota > Fungi > Ascomycota > Sordariomycetes > Xylariales > Xylariaceae > Xylaria > Xylaria venustula. The sequence goes on along the minus strand of MU389358.1, from coordinate 117,379 downwards.
GAACACCAGCTGTTCGAACCGTCCTAGATGTCTTATTCCGTATATCCCCGGCCCAGCGGGTGTTATCGGTGTCGGTGCGTGTGAGTAAGCTGACCCGTCGACTCGCAGCATCCAGTACTAATGCGCGTTTCACCTCCTCCAATACATCGCCGTAGGTCGAGTCCGGCAGGCCCGTCCTTTCGTTGCGTACTACGAGAGACGCAAGTGTCACTTTGAAGGCGAATGGAAGTCCGCGTAGATATTGCTGCAGCGGACTCGTCGTCGCTTCACTGATAGCCCTCTTGACCGTCGCGATCGTGACTTTACCAAGAGAACCTCTTCCTTTATCTGCCTCTGCTGTCTTGCCCCTGCCTCTCTTGCTGGGTGTGTTAGGATCGCCGCCTGAGCCTTTCGATTCAGCCTCTGCTAATTCAACAGCTCGCCGGCAGATATCGAGAGCACGTCGTGCATCGCCACTCACAGCAGCTACTTTGCGGCTGGCAAATTGCACTGCGTCTGATTCTACGATGTGGCCTGGCACGCCTTCAAGCCTTGACTGAATGATTTTCATTAGCTGCTCGTGATTATAGCCAGGAAATGTTATCCGTGTCAAGCCCAGGCGACTGCTGATCTTGTTGCTAAGTGTCCTTTCGGGCAAATCCATTGTATTAGCCACTGCCAGCACAATTAATCGTGAGTGCCGCAGGCCAGGCCAGTTGAAAAAGTTGTACATGACGCTCTGGTTTTTGGTCACGAGTTGATCCAGTTCATCCATCAGAACTACGCAAGGAACACGGCGCGGACTTGGATTATTGAATTCTCGCTCTAGGAGATCCAGTGCCTGGCTCGGACTAACCCTTTGCCCTCGTAGGGCTTCCCACAGGAGACAGTAGGATTGGTGAGGATCAGTGATTTTCATACCATTGATCTCGACAAAGATGAAATCATCTAATTCATCAGCCCGGACAGCATCGTCTAGTCTAGAAACAACTTCGCGAACAGTAGCCGTCTTCCCGGTGCCAGGTGTGCCTGAGATGTAAATGCATGCTCCTGAGCCATCAGTAATGGCAGCTTCGAGATGCGAGTACACAATGGAAAATTCCGTTTCCCTACATGGGAGTGTAGTGGGCACAGATGCTACATGCAGCTGAGCCCTGGCGATTTGGAACGGTGACGCCTGGCTGTGACTGGGTGATACAATGCGTGTGGCAAGGGGCGTAAATTCAAGCGCCTTCTTCACCATTATCCTACTATACGAAAGTCAGCATCAAGTTGATCAATAAATGAGGGTTGGAGTAGGGCCGATAGACAAAGAGTGGCCTACTTTCGACTCGAGGGTGTCGCAACTCGGGATGTCTTTTGTCTCTTCCGCGGAGTTCTCGGCTTAGATTTGCTGTCATGTTCTGAAGACAGATAGCCATCGTCATGGTCCGTTTCCTCATCTTCCGGCACGTCATATAGTTGTCTTTTCCTAGGCGTATATTCTGCAGTAGTATCGTCGGCTGTGGCGTAGGATTTGGGCTGTTTTCTAGTGGATTTTGTTCCACCCTGCACCAACCGTTTTAACTTGGCAATATCATCAGAGCTTCCAGAGAAAATGTCCTCCCAGATGAATTCGGAAGTGTAGGTAGTCGTCCTGGCATTACAACCCCTGCGACATACGAAGGTCTTATTATATGCGGATGAGGAGCGGGGTATCTTGCCCGTAGGGAACTCGCGAGAGAAAGCTGGGAAAGACATTATACGCGCTTTTCCATTGATGGAGGCGAGAGGGTTTATATCGGAGGAGGACGTAATGTATAGCTCGTTCTAGACACGCATTCGTCAGCGAAAGGGCATGCGGAAGCGGTGGCAAGAGACGGAAACAAAAGACACGCACCTCGAGAAAGTCGGTGCGCTTGCGCGGGCCATTGCGAATCTCATTCTGGGGAGAAAACCACAAGAAGTCGGCGGCCATGTCGCCGTCCTCGTCGAACTCTACAAAGTCGGTGATGATGGCGGCCCAGGTCTGGTTGGCACCGTCAGTCTTGAGCAGGACACAGTCGCCCACCTGGCACTCAAATTCGCCATTGCGGGCGCCTACGATGTGGCGGGAGGTTTCATTGCGAGAGCGGCCGGACTGGTTTGGGACGGGGCGGTATATCCATTCCCATTCATCATCCAGGTCCTCCTCGTCTTTGGCTGCTCGAGAAGCAGGTCGGCGGGGCATGTCGCCAGGACAGCTGGCTATTTGGTCGGTGGATGAGTCAATAGGGCAACAACAGCTAGAACCTCAACTTGGTTCTACAAATGTAGCGATCGAATTGATGCAATTGAGCAATCCCTCCGTGTCCTGGTTATCGTATTGGTTGTGGTTTAGGTAGGTAGGTAGGAGGGACAATGAAGAATAAAGTGGGCATGTCGGGCAACTAGTAGCCAAGACGCGTCTTGGTCTGCGTCGCACACGCGACATCATGTGACCCCTATTTAGTGTACCTCTATGCAGTCTGAGGTATCTTACATAAGCTCAGGGGCAGCTTATTGTGAATCACATTCTACTGCTAGGATAAATCAAAGAATGTATATCTTGTTGCTGTTATATCTCTCTATAGGTAGCGAAATCAACTGTGTACAAACTGTTTGTTATCATATTATACTCTTCTTACCTTTTTATCTCATGTTGTCCTCTTAGAAAGGGGCTACATGCAATTTCCTCTCAACAAAGCAAATACCGGTAGATTGCCTGAACACACAGCTTGGAAGATAAAGAAGTAGCTCCAGGCAAATATACACCCGCCTCATTTTTTCTAGTTGTGCTTATTGTCCCTGGGAGTAAAGAGCTGTAACATCTATTCACGGTAAGTAGATGAGGTACCTGCCTTTAAATCACATATATAACTCATAACTACTGGGTACATCATAATGTATATACTGCACTCAACAGAGAAGGTACCTACCTACCAAGAACTAAATATACTAAGTAACTGCATCATGCACTTTCTTTGGCACCTACTACCTGCACTACATGCTGGCCTACGTTCCTGCCTGGTTATCATACATGGAAACCAATGTTGATCCTCGGGACCCAGTGAACCAAACAACCTGAAAGGGTTGTTGCCACTTTTGAAAATCGAAGATGCAACTGCTTGTCTTTGCAAATGAGACATAAAACCTTCGTCATCTCAGCACTATTCACAAATGCATTTACCGGCAAGTCTCCAACCTTAAACTATTAACTGTCTAAGGTACCCGTTGTTCTGGATGATCCCCCTCACGTTCAATACCTCGATCTTGCCGTCGTCCATCTATCCTTGCCGTGTCCACGTTCCCTGTACTGCCCCGGTTGTCATCAAAACCCCATAAACTATCACAAACGCCAGAATGGATGTCCCCGAGGCTGGAGACACCCCCTACGGTGCCCCTTCAATCAATCATGGTGCTCAAGTGCCAGCCAGCGCGGCTGCCAGCCGGAGTGTGTTGAATAATTCCGCAAGGGCATCCGCTCCCTCGGCCGTCCCTATGTCCCCCATTGCCGAGATTAAGCGGAATGCTATCCTGTCAAGACATAATACGCCCATTCCCAAGCGCCCAGAAAGAGCAGTGGTATGTCTTCAGCTCTCCCAACCCAATCTTTGGCAAGCCAACTAACTGCCCGCGCTGGGCAAGGCTGTATTTGTTGTCGCGGGTGAGCCTGACACTGTCAAGGGCGTTACTAAAGCTGTATACGACGACCTGAAAGATGGTAACAAAGACGCCAACATAGAATTTCAAGAAACGGCGGAATACATTCGTGTCGAGGTACCTACAGAAGAAGATGCGCTGGCACTGATCAAGACATCACAGAAGTTGGCGGCAACTCATCTTTCAGGCCAGTCTACTGCTACCAAGCTCATCTTTGTTGAACCCCCTACAACCTGCACAACAGGTACTTTTCGACTATCCTTCAATACTATTGGTGAAAAGCAAGAGGCACGACCTGTTCTTCTGAGCCTTGCTGAGACACAGGATCTACATTTGTTTTCTAACATGTACAAACAGGAGTTCTCGAAGAGGTTGTGTGAGGCTTTGGAGACCGCTGCTAGTCTTAACAGCTCATTGATCCTGAGAGTTCATTTGGGATGTTATCTTCTGACACATTTTAAACGTAATATATCCTCATTGGATGAATTCAGGAGCATGATCAGGCATCCCAAGGCAGCGAGTCGGTGGGAGACTGGGTGAGTCTATACGAACCAGCGAGCGATTTATGATAACAACTGATATGTATTCCTAGTCTAGGAGAATCGCCAATGAATCTTAGTCTTGAAGCAGCAATACGTCGCGTTCAAGCACCTAACAGTCCCTGCGTCCCAATTGACAACCAGATGACCACGGCCGCCGAGGTCATCCCCTCTTATATCTTAGAGAGCCGGCATGACCAGGATCGGTATGAGACGGATCTAGAGATGATTAAGCCCATTCAAGAGAGAGTCAACGAGCCCTTGAGATTCAGCCTGACTCGGACGAAAATGATTCCTCCCAGTGCTGAGGTATCCAGGTTTGAGGCCATTAGTCTCAGTCTTGGCAGGTGAGCGGCCACACAAAATCTAACCCCCGTGTTCTATAGCTAATATCATATTTCCACAGAGACATAGATTGGAAGATTGTAGGCAAACCAGGTGATGAGAAGAATAGAGCATCGCGAGCAGTACAGCAATACCTTGAAGGAGGAAAGGCCGAACTGCAAGGCTCATGCAACGACTTTCGTGCCTACCCTAGAATTGTTCTACATGGACCCCCTTCAATGGCAACCAAACTCGGATCGCTTACCATAAAGAGTATTTACCGATTCAGCTGGAAAGGGAGCGAGTATGTCGTTCAGCTTGCGATTAATCGGAAATGGAAAACCATCCGGGCAATGAACACCAAGGCCCCCCCGGAAACCGACTTCGATGTGACAATCTTTGCCGAGAATTGGGACCAGGACAGCCGAGTCCAAGCTGGCGAAACAGTGGGAAAGATTTGGGGCAACGAACTACAGGGTCTTTTGCGTGCTGGAGCTGGGGACGCCGAAGGATGTGCAATTGGCAGGGTACAGGAACTTATCCGAACTATCCTGGATATCCGTGATTTTTTTGAGAGCGTCAGCCGCGTTTAACTCACAAAGTCCGGTAGAGTCGAGTCTTTTCAACATAGCCAAAATTGGAATGATAGGATCATGGGTGAGTCCGGGGCGGCCGATTTTCGACACAGCACGACGATAGAAAGGAGCATGTCGAATCGTCGGTCCGCGTCGGCAAGGTCTAAGAGACTGCTGAGACTGATTAAGATTGACCCAGGAGGGAATGAGGCTTGGTGTAGGTTTTGATGTCAGCGCATTGGCGCGTTGTTAGCCCTTACTGATCAATACCATGTTCGTAAAATCCTCCTAAGATAGAATTGGCACGGCCGAGCAGCAAAGTTTGCAAGTTATAACACCGTAGTGGTTTATTGAGGGTTGGACACCATTTTCTGTCTCAGTACTGTTTTGGCGACATCAAATTAGCCCATGGGGATGCAGCATGGGGGAGAAGTGAGCTAGTGAGGTACCTACCTTGTTCAATGACGCGAACATTATTCGTTTTGCTCTGCACGATACCCTCCAGCTCTTTTATGTTCCCTCCTACCTCGGTCATCTTGTTCTCATAGAATTCAGCGGCCGATTTTATCTCCTACGAAGGAAAGACAATGGTGAGACACATCCAAAGCGACAAGGAGAGCGATATCTGTGAAGGGTCGCACCTTTTCGACGTAGAATCCCGTACCAACATCGACCAAGACATGCGAGGCGCTGGACAGGGTCCCGCTGACGTAGAGCGAGTTCGTAAGAGGGACAAGCACGGGTTTGTTTTCTGTCGGGTGGTTTGATTTCCATGTCAGATTTAGCTGTGTCTTTTCTTTCGTCTTCCTATTTTCCCTCTCCTTTTGTCTTATTCCCCCCGCTCCATCGCGGGGCTGGGTTTCGATCGAGGGTGGGTGGATTGGTAAGGTCGGGTCGGAGTATGGCTAAGTACCTTGCAGAGCTGGGGATTTGCCGCCCTGGACGACGCGGAGACAGTCGCGGAACTTGGATTGCGCGGCTTGGAGCTGGGTGAAGGATGACGTGAGGTGCTCAAGCTCTTGGTCTAACTGGTTCTTCACCTGCGTGAGCTGTTGGACGCTCAGTGTATCGAGGTTGACTGGACCGGGCGCGGTTAGTACTGCGATTTTGTGGGCGTATGGTGGACAAGGACGAGATAGGGAGTACTATAGATATATCTGTCTGACATACCTGCTTCACCAGCTTCGGCGGCCATGATGCGCGAGTGGCAAGGAATGGAAGGAGTATGGAATTTAGATGGTGATACTCTGTACCTTCAGAGGTAGGTACCTACCTGATAAGAGTGACATACTGGTATCCACCTGAAGGTGGTGTTTTACTGCCCATGTGAGGTAGGGTCCTGACCCCACCACTGGCGAGTGGTTTTCAGTACGGCGTACTACCATTATGCCGAATATACAATACATGATATATCTTCACTACAAACCTACACAGCTTTCAAATTTGTATTTTAGTTGGAATTTAACGGACTTGTTGCAAAAGACAACAAGAAGGCTCTATTGTGCTTATTTACTCAACCGGTGGCGTATAATTCTAGCTATGCATACCCCGCCATATAAAATCTAGTACCGGTATATCGTGATTTGAATCGAATCGACTTAGAGCGTACCTATTGGGGCTCTTTGACACGAGTCTCACGGGCTAGCTGCAGGCGTTATTATCCTTTAGATCTAGATAAGGTATTTAAATTAAACGCCTGTTTCGCGAGCTATCAATGTTTGTTCAAAAAGCATCGCTTACCAAGTAAGGTTTTACCTGCTAGGCGCTGTGAAGGATATTGACAATCTGGGGCGCATTTCCCTACGGAGTGTTCGCGTCGCGCAACATCTCGCTTGATAGGGATGTATTCCTTACTCCCCTCGCCAACCTGACTCCGAAGCGAAGTATGTTGAGCTCTCGACATGCTACCACCCCTCGCTTCGCCTGTGCGTCGTTGATCAATTTTAGCCTTGAGATACCTATTCCCCCAGGACTAAGACTCCCAAGTACAAAGGAACAACTCCCAGCGGGACTACGGGGTTTACATGTATGAGCGGCCGTTGAGAAGAGCCTAGGCTCCTTCAAAGTTCAACGGTGGAGTGTATTCAAGCACCCATCCATCCATACCTGAGTTTAGTGCTGAACAACATCTACCTGGCCTGGCTGAAAATTGTTTATATTAACACCTGTGCAGGATAGAATGGGATTAACCTCGGTATGATATTTGGAATCACGAATCTGACCGTCACTTAGGAAAGCGGAAGGATGCTGCTAGCTCCCAGTAGCTGAGATCACATTCGGTGATAATTATAAGCCTGAACGCTAAGCAAAGAGTGACCGGAACTACTCCAAGTTCATGATAGGTATCTCACATGAGTCTTCACCGTGTACTTGCTCCGTCATATAATTCATATCTGATGGTGGACATTAAAGCCTAACTAATAAGCAAGAAAACAAAAGAGAGAGGCATACAAATTAGCAATAAAAAAAAACGCCAATGTGCAGTACTTTGAGCATCCATGTTCGATCACCCAAATCTAACAACCCAAACGAGGACTCTACATCGACCCAAATGGACGAGCCAAAAACAGGCCAAGAGTAATCTTGTGGTTTACCAAAGGAGGAATACACGAATGCATTCCCGCGGCACGTCCACCTCTATAATTCTAGTAGAGTGAGTAGGTAGTACTGTGATCAATGAGTATTACAATCTACAATAACTTGAAATAACAAGCAGCTGTACATTTTATGATTACGACTAATTCAAGATTATATTTTTCCGGCAAATGCATACTGGTCTTGAGACTATATATAAGATGCTATCAGCCTATTTAGTAGATAAACGGGTTGGCTACTAAATGCTTAGCGCAATGTTGCCATCGCTCGAGTTAAAGTTGCCATTAGCAATAGAAATGGAAGCATAAAATGTGCTTCTAGAACATTGTGCGGTTACTGGACTAGCCTACCTAGTAGGTATATACCTAGAGAGTTAAGACTTATTTTTAGAACAGATGAGAGAAGCTCTCTCAGGCCAGCCGCAGGCGGTCCTCGTCTAAGTAATAACAACGCCTCACGGCTGCATAAATGACCATCCGTTTACGGCGCAAACAGTGCCTCCTTAAACTACTTTGGTATATAAATTTGCTAACACTGGCGAATGGGGTAGGATTCAAGATACGCACAGTCATTGAATACCAAGCTTTTCTTTTTTTCTTTTACTGTATCCTCAATTCCGTGTAGTGATCTGACTGAAGGTTTGGCTGGTTTGGTGCGAAAACTTGGAGGTCTCGAAACGACAAACGGGTGAGCTACGTACACTATTTCCTTTCGTGAACCTGGTCGACAGGTTTAGAACTGTCTCATCTTATACATCGATCGATCGTGTACCTCAGCTGACACAGTTCGTCTTTTCCTTCAGAGGAATGACCAACATACCGTTCGTCTATATACCACATCGAGCTAGGCAAGGGAGCTGTGTACCTGAATGTTGATGGTTTTGTCGTCAGACTACACCAGTAATCAGCATGATATGCACCTCTCAGATCATGGCTGTGGGATTTGCACGACACATACACTCATCAACTACATACAAGATTACTCCACATCTTGTTACGATCCTCGTTCTCAAAGGTAGCCGCACCTGTCCGCATTACTCCTGACTAGTACTATGTTCCAACCTTAAGCATATCACATCTACACTACTAGGTATTTCTTCAAGAGCTCAGATCATCAAAGTTGCATACGCTACGACACAAAGCCGCCATGCGCCGTACAGATATAGATGGACTTAGCGTAGAGAGCGTTAAGCTACCCCGGAAAAGGAATTATTCTACCATCGCAAGAATCCTTTGCGCAAGGAAGGTACTTATATAAGTAGTAACGGTAACTAGGATACGATACCGAAGAATGAGAATGCCTAGTGTAGATATACACAGGGATCGATAGGCGAATGAGTTAGTCGATATACTACCATTATATATATATATATATATATATAGACAACGACGGCATCTCACCAAATCCGGAGTTCCTTTGCCTTTCCCTCTCCTCCGTGCCCTATGCTTTCTCACCCTCTCCCTAGGTATCTCTTCTAGTCACTCTTTTCTGATCAATTACCTGTAAATAATACTCTTGAATCTCTAATAAAAAAAGCAACTAAGCCGCCCACCCATCAAGATGAAATCGGCAGCTGTTCTCTCTCTTGTCGCCGCCGTGGCCGCCGCCGCAGTCCCGTGCACACCCAACTACCCGACGACGACCATCGCCGGCATCGAGGTCGTGGACACGCAGCTCGTCCGCGACGCGCTGTCACTGATCAAGAACTCGGGCCTCCACGACTACGTGATCAAGCACCAGATCCGCTCATGGCTGTTCGGCGCGCAGCAGCTCAACAACAACGCCACGCTCAAGTCCCTCGTGGACCCCGAGGCCCAGGCCGTGACGATCCTGCTGCACGATCTCGGCTGGGACATGTCGCCCGACAGCCCCTGGACGACCAAGGACCTCCGCTTCGAGGTGGACAGCGCCAACGGCGCGCGGAACTTTGTGCGCAGCCACCCGGACGGCAAGAAGTGGAGCGAGACCAAGGTCCAGCAGATGTGGGATGCCATCGCGCTGCAGGGCGCCTACGGCATCGCCTCGCAGAAGGAGCCCCTGGTATGGGGCTCCATCAACGGCATCGCCAACGACTACCGCGGCCCGGGCGTCTTCGGCATCAACCAGACCATCTACGACCAGATCGTGGCCGCCTATCCCAACGACGACCTTCTGACTGGTACCAACGATACGTTTAAGTGGTTCTGCGAGTACAAGCCCGACACCACCTATGGTGAGTCTTTTTCTCTTTTCCTGGTACTCCCTTATTTCTGTCTCTCCTTACTTCCTTCCCTTCGCCTCTCACTTCGAAAAGAAATCATACTGACGGCTTCATTTTTCTCAGACACCTGGGTAGAGCTCTGGGGAGATTTGTTCGTCCCCGGCTATAACTCCACGGGCCACCGCGCAGTCGACCAATTCCGCACCGTCTTCTAATCTTATTTTACCATTTGAGTTGGAGCGTCGAGGATGTTCGACTTGCTTTACCCAGCGTTGGCATCATCTTTCGATTTTCTGCATGGAAGGTGAATTCAAATTTAGCCTTCGTGATTACGATGTATATACTACATAGATATATAAATATACCCATGCAATTCGATGCATACACATTGTTTTGAATGCACACTTTCTCAATGGGAAAGTCGAAGCGAGCGTGGGAGAAAGAAATGGAGGTTTTAGTATATACCTTATGCTTCTAAATCAATACATTACCTGACGTTACCTATCACGCTGTTGAAGAAAACCACACAAGCTGCAGTTCACGTTATGATTCATATCTACCATTCCCTTCCTGTCATATCAGGGGGATTAGATAATACAAAATGGTTTAGGGGCAGTCGGTGCATGTTTTGTAGATTTTGGTAGGTAAGGAAGACTTATCTAGTAAGTTCGCATAAGTGAATACTAGTGAATATATACTACTTCATATCATATTGAACCAAGATGTCATGTTACCATCTCAAAGTTGACAGTTTATTTCGGCAGATGAGAGTCCTATAATTTGGACGTAGTCCAAGTATAGGACAATATTGAACCAGCAGCCAATCTCAAAGACTCAAAACCTACCGCTCACGTATCACAGACAGTCACAATCCAGTCATTGTGGTCGAAAACAGATATATTTTAATTCGTCATCCTCTCACAGGTGTTAAAAAGTACAAGTGCGCGTTCGTTCTGAACACAATTGCCCATCCCTGGCAAGCACCAATTGGCCAACAGGTAGGAGGTAGGCGCACGGTGTACTCTGTATTAGAGTACACGCCAACTGTCCAGAGGAAGATAACACAGTCTCAAGAGTCACAAAAATTAGCTGTATTTGTGACACACTAGTAGTTTTCCTCCCTGAAGAGGGCCAAAAGAGTTTGTAGATGACAAGGTGTCAAGCTATTGCGAGATGCTGGTTCGACCTGGTGCGATGCTGTCCACGTGTATACGTAAGCGAATATGCCACGACATGGCATAAAAAATTCGAGTCTCGATCTTTCACCGCCACTAGATTGGCCTTCTGCAAAACTTCAGACTAGAAAGGTCCCCGCAATGTCCTATTGCCAAAATGGTCGAAGCAACCCAAGAAGCCGTCATGGTTCCAGATAATCTTGTCTATTAGTGCGAGAATTAGCTTGTAGACTGCACATTATCCCCTCACGCTGACTGAAGGTGCTTACTGAGGTCGTACGTAGCTGTGGTCACCTTGTAGTTGGGCAGCAGACAAGTGCAGTTGATGATAAATTCAGCATTGCTGGCCCGGATGGTGCAACCTTTGCAGGTACGCCAGTAGTCTCCGCTGTCATACACAATCAGGATCTACCGTGGATGAGGGAGTAAACAGAAGGAGGAATGAACTGACTTGCTGTAGGGGGCAAGCTGGCCGCCGCTGTTGATGAGGCAATAGGAGGTATCAAACCTTATGGACAGCAGAATGTTAGCTTCGTCGTCGAACCTATCATGCGAGGGACCCGAATGGAAGAAGCCCGAAGGTCTTACCATGACCAGTCATAGCTGTAGATCTCCCAGTTGTCGTTATTGCAATATGCGCCCAGGTAGCTATCGACTAGCATAGCCGTTTGCCACGTACAATTGGTGAGGAAGCTCTGGGTGTGGGCATGAGGAGCGACCGCTAGGGTTGTGAGAGCAGCGGCGATGAGAGGTTTCATTGCGTGAGATAGGCGATGCCCCTGAATGGTGCTTCCGGGGAAAGTTAATTGTGGACTAGTACACGTGCTGACGACGGGATAGTCGCAGAACAACGCTCACAGATGGGATAGATAAGGGAAAGACCCTACAAATATGAAATGATGAAGGAATTCGAGGTGCTGAGATCAATGGTTTGTAGGTATATAGGTAGGTATACCTGAATACCAGCGGCTCCGGGTGATATGCTAATGGAGGGCGAGGAAATGCTGTCAAGGAACGAGGGGGGGAAGATTGGGTCCGAATACACTTGTACTAGGCTTGCCCGCGAACTGACCGAGCAAATTAGGTAGACAAGGCTAAGACAGAATCAAAGAAGGAAAGGGCGACGACTGCAGAATCCCTACCCGAGCAGTGCCGGCTCAGGGTAGGAGGTAGTCACGAAGAAGGCGCGAATATGGTGGTCACACTGCACAGAGGTACATGTATTTCGGGGTGTATCGGCGATTACACGTTCCTCCACCTCCATCATGGAGATTCGGTACATGTAGGCAGGTAATATAGAAACTGCGAAGCGCCTACTAGTGGACATTAGGTATCCTACCTGAAAACTACATGCAAGGTATACATACCTGGGCCTAAACACACATATACTCTCTCATTTCTCACATTAGAACGAATCTGCCGCGTTGGACTACGTTAGCTGAGCATCCCATGTAGATAGGCTTCCCAGTTTCCAACAGGCACGCTCCATGTGCCATGCATCACTTCATGTCTAAAGCGACACTAGTACTTCGCAAATACATGTACAATTGATGCAAGCGAAGCGAGCTATGCGTATCTATGGCAGTATACTTGTGTCTTGTTCGATGTTTGACATACTCTAGTATTACTCGGGCAAGCTAGCACAGTAGCAGGAGCCCTCGCGTCTGTTCGTTCCTAGGCATTTCTTGATTCCCGTAGAGGTTCCAAGTTACCAGAATACTCTAGCGTTTAGGCGATAATACACTGTCGAGGAGAGAAGAGAGGGCATTTGGTGATCCCACTTTGGATTTAGTGAGCTGAGGGTTGAGTACAAATGTATCATATAAGTGCCCTCTATTTATTCACTTGGCCAACTCGTGACTGTCTAATGTTTACAAGCTATGTTGCTTTCTATATAAAGAGAGCACAAATCCAGCTACATTTGCTTCACTTCGGGTATCCTTAAAAAAATGCTGCTTGTCGTGTAAAATACTCCGACTATACAAAACTGACTACATTGTATGATCTGGGCCAGATGACAATCCCGCGGGGAGGGAAAGAATTGAATCCAGATCTCAGTGGGGAGACACGGTAACTCTAGGTAGTTGACTACCCAACAGCTCGTGCCCCTTTCTCGGGATAGTCTTGGAAGCCAGCCGTAGGGCCATCACGGTTAAGTAACCATGGAAACCGGTCTGGTTGGCCCAGTAAAAGACCTGGTATGTCTTGGTTATTTTCTATCCTTTCGTAGATCTGGTCTTCTCGATCCCAAAGATCCTTTCCATTTCGCACCCGATCAGCAATGCGGTCGCGGTCGCGATAGACGTCATTGTTCATCCAAACATGAGAAAAGGAGGCAAGCTTAGTCAGAACCTCGTCTATCGTCGAGAAGCAAGTCGAGCAGTGCCAGCCTGCGCTCCACAAGTTGCCCTCCTCGAGCTTAATTAGCGGCTGCAGCCCTCCATCTGAGTTGCGTAGATTCACCGGCAGAATTGTCCTCCAACCCTGGTAATAAGTAGCCTGCGGATGAGCCCACTGTGCGCCCTTATGCATGAACTGAAAGCTGTAGTAATAGAACTGACTCCTCAGGGTGAGGCGCCGGGGAAAGGAGCAAGCTTTTAGCACTACTATGGCCTCTGGACGCACAATCTCGTCAACGTCGGCAACGATGAGGACATCGCCATCGACAGGGGCTTTAGCGCCGGTTAAGCGTGGAAGTACTTGATCATACATGGCGTTTCTCTGCAGATCCTCCCAGTCCCATGCCGGGTTCGCGCGGTCTGAGTGGAAGCCATCGGGGATCTCAAGTTGGTGATATATGATCTTGTCGCGATAGGCAGCGAAGCGGTCCATGTTGTCCTTGATGAACAAGGGCTTATCGCGGTTTGTGAAGGTCTTGCTGGACTCTACAATAACGAAATAATCAACATAGTCATATGTGCCGTTCAAGCGGATTTCGAGCCACTCCAGCTCCGTGTTGACCATTATCAGGTCGTAGACCTTCCTATCTCCGGCATTTTTGAACGACTTCCACCCATGCCGGCGGCACAGACTCTGAACCATGGCAGGATTGGCTAGATCCATGCGACGTGGGTCAAAATGCGATACGTGATGGACAGACGTGTCTGTCCAGTTGGGATTCAGCCACAATAGGATGAGTAGGACCACGCTTAAGATCAAAGCTGAGCGAGCTAAGCGGGTCAACCTCCGCCTGTCGAGGCGCAAGTAATGTGCCATGTCCTCGCCGCTTTGGCATGGATTTTGTCAACCAGAACGAATGTTCTCGGCAATACAGTACTGACAATGAACCTGGAGAGCCGAAAGTGTCATAACTGACAGGATAGGGATCCAGCTAAGGTAATCTCAGCGGCCCCCTTAGACAGGCGGACCAATTGGAACGGTTAAGGGGTAAGGCGGGATAGCTGAGTGCACTAGAATCAGGGGCCGACTACCTGAATTGGAAGTAGCTAGTCTAGAACTGGCCTACTTTAGAAAAATGATTATCCATATAAGAGTCAAAATACTCCCCGATACTCAGATAAAGGCTTGGCACTTGGTAGGGTTTAAATGTATGTTTTAGTAGGCCTACCTAAAATAATTTGGTTTACCTGTAGGTTTCCCTTTAATATCATTTCTACATCCCGCTTCTCTTCCTTTGCTGGAAAACTCTCGCTAGTTGTCACAATTAAGGTCCTTTTAGGAGGCAGGGTTCCTAGTTAGGTACGAAAGGCATGTTGATTATAAGAAAAAAAGAGAAAAAGAACACAGGAAGAACTTTAAGTCCACGTATGAATTGTGTGCCTATATTAGGTATTCACAAGCTTAACTATTTAGCCAGCAATAGCTTGAGTTGAAACGGGATATTAAGTGCGATTGTTAACTTAATTAAACAACTTTAGTCGCAGAAAACAGTATATATTATAACCAATAATCAACTAAAATAAATAGCCAATAATCAATTAATACCTACTAGTCAACTAATAGTTTTACCTTGCGTTTGCCTTAGTTCACTTATTGTCAAAGGCTACGTGGACGTAAACACACGCAAGATCATGATGAACAAGTCTTGTATTCAGAGCCTTAAAGAGGGCCAACAAATTGGAGTTTGGAACGAGGCGTCGACAATCATCAGATGGGTTCTGGGTACGCCGATCCTGCACGAGAAGACTGCATGGAGTTCACTATGGCGGATGGATCAAAGAGGGCGCTAACGAGCCTTTGGATCTGTATGTGATAATTAGTCCTCGAAAGAGGAAAAGACACCATTCCAGCTTGTGCATTTAAATAGCCTCCGTATATCAATGTTTAACATACGTTCATTCCGCAGCTGGAAAAGAAATCATCACAGTGATACGCGCAGGGGGCTCCGAAATAGTCTCAATTGACAACAGTATACTAGGGGGCACTCGGTCTCTGACTATTCGGAAGACTACTTAGATCTATTAGACATTTGAGCTTATATATATGCATTATTGGTATTCTACCGACCTCCATCTTTATGTCTCAATTAAGCTAGGGCTGAATGGCCTGACGCGAGAGAATTGCCAGTAACTCAGGAATACGCGCTGAAAGCGTGTGGCGGATGCCAATTTTCTCTACAACATAGCTGTTGGTAGACTCTTAACGACAAATTTATCGCAGGCCGTTGTGTTAGATCGGTCATCGCCAGAGTTGTCTCCGGAATAGCACTGTTGAGCATACTTTGCAGCGTTGTCAAGAGTCTCAGCGTAGAATCGTGCAACTATTCATTCTGCGCCTATGGTGCCGTTTTCTAAAAGTGGTCCGCAAGTCGCACTCCTGGTAAGAACTTCGTCACCAACTGCAGTAGAGATCATCAAAGAAAAGCCACCAGCCACTGTGAAGCTGATGAGATATGTACCAGTAATCAGGGCGAGGGGAAGGAGGACGATTGTTCTTTGGGGGTTTTGACTTGCGCCAAGCCCCAATCATCTTCGCGATATCGAAGAGTCCGGCTTCTGGGCTCGGCGAGTTGCGAAGGATTACCTGGCGTTGATGATGAACGGCACCTCGAGGTTCGGCTGTCGAGTAGTACCTATAGAGTAGTAGACAGAGAATCTTCCAAAGCCTCGACGACACAAAGCCGATAAAAATTGCAGTGAAGGAGATAAGTAGATTTTCGTTTTCTTTTGTCGTGGTGAGGGTTGAACCGAGGATTGAGCCACGAGACCAATTGGCCCATACTCCAAGGTACACCGTATTATTGCTCATGGCGAGGTTCACTTGATTGAAGGATCGGAAAGGTTCCTCTTACAGGATATGGAAGTCGGTGATGAGGTCAACAGTTCCCAACCTATCTGTCAGGCAATGTCATTGTGGGTTGTATTGTAGTTGTAGAGGTGATGGAGAAGACCAGGTGCCTAGCACTGTAGCTACTTATTATATACAGCACCTAGGGCGTACCTGCCGACACTATCTGTCTATTTGCACGCGCGGCCTGGGATATCCGTACAGAAAGTATATATTATCATTCCTCTGGCCTACGGTCCCTTAACCGAATAGAGGATGCATTTAGCTAGCTGTCCAAGCACTGAGTCCTAGAACCCGAACTTTCTCTTCAAACTAATATTGACCAATAGCTGGGATTAGGTAGATTCTGCAGGCGCCACCAAGGCGAACTTTTCGTCGCTGCCATCCATTTAGCCCCTGAGCTCCAGGTTTCCAGCATCGAATACAGCAAAACCTGCCATGGCACACTGCGAATCTCTTGACTTAAGCTACCTAGGTAGTCAGCCGAAGCTGCCCTTCCGTAATTAGATCAACGTTACAATGAGCAGAAAATGCAGTGCTTGATGCTTGGTGGATGCGCCAATAAGATGGATTGGAACATCTTGTGCGAGACATGCATTGCGCCACGAAACAAAAGCCTCAATAATCAACTGGACTGGTGAATGTTAGAGGTTCGCTAATTCTATAGATAAATGGTTCGTGGATGGGGGCTACCCTATCTGAGGTCAGATATTCTGCAGCTATCTTTTACTTTATTGGCGATGGGCCAAAGAATAAGGTAGGATTGTAGTAACCTACTGCGCACTACAGTATGTTATATATGTAATTGTACAAGCTGTGTCACCTCTTGGCTAAGCTGACTGATTAAGAAAAGCAAAGTGTAAGTAGAAGTAAAGTAGTTTACTATCCAGCGCGAATTCTGAATGACCATCGTTGATGTCGTGCTATGCCCCTCTATTGCATAACAATTTTACGGCGTATGCTAATTACCTAGGGGGTATGTATTGGCAAGTCCCTGTCAAGACTAATGAGAGGCAAGCTTGTAGTGCTACCTACATGTAGGTACCTTAGGTAGTAGCACAAGTTATACCAGAATTCGATTGCTGCGCTTTGTAAATTCTTATCTAAAACGTTTAAAGGCGGGCACTAACAGCAAGCTACCTACATATGTAGGTAGGTGTGTAAGTATACGAACAGATGATTAGCGTTTAATTGTGATTTGTTTCCCAAAACTCAATTGGTTGACTTAGTGGTTGCTTCTGTCAAGGAGAAACAATAACTTGAGCAAACAGGTAGGTAGTTCCAAACTTAGCCAGAGGGTGATACGGTATCTAGTATGTATTATGTGGGCTTTGTACTGTGTGAGGGGTACTGTAGGTACTGTATCTTGATTGGGTAGGTAAGTGGACGGACGGACACCTTACTCGGTGCTCTGCTCGGTACGAATCTGGCAAAGTTAGCCAGATAGCGTAACATTAGGCTAGATATCTCCGGGTCTAGATGACTCGGCCCTGAGGGGAGACAAACACCGGGAGTGATAATGCAGCCTAAGCACAACAAGGAGAAGACCGCTGTCTGATTGCTGAACCCGGGTAACTCTCCAATAATACAAGGGAGACTCGGGAGAGATGATTTCCTTGGCAAGAAGCAGTAGAAGTTTCCTGTTTTCTGCTGCAGAAGTCCGGGGTCTGGGGGTGGTGTGCTCGGCTTGCTCGGTTCGGCCCACAGTAGTGTTCTGGCGTCGCCGGCCTGATTCACCGGCGGGCCACGTACTGTCAAACACCCCGCCGGCGAATTACCATATCGATATTAATGTCACCACCCCGCCGCTGCCTCTCCGTGCTTCACTATTGCAGACATCTCGTCGTTTTTTTCCTAGTGCTTCTTCTACGATCCGGACCACGAGGAGCATAAGCAGTATAAGCAATATGGGCCACGCCACCAACGACGAGAGCAATGCCGCTCCGGCCAGCAGCTGGCTCGGCAACAAAGGCGCCGCAGCTTTTGATTTGAGAAGTGAGTGGTAGTGATTTATATGATTTTGCAACACGGGAAGATATATGTGTATATATATATGTATTTGAGTGTGTACATATATATACATATATAATTAAAACACTGCCATGTCTCCCTCCCCTAATGCTTATACAACACAACCCTGAACTGAATCTCGACCTAACACTTCTCCTTTTCGCCTTGCTGCCCAGGCGATACCATGACAACGCCAACCGCAGCCATGCTCCAGGCGATCCAGACAACCACACTCCTGGACGACGTATTCGAGGAGGACTCGACCACCATCGACCTCGAGGCCCACGTGGCCGCTCTGGCCGGCAAGGAAGCCGGGCTGTTCGTCCTGTCCGGCACCATGGGGAACCAGATCGCCCTGCGTGCGCTTCTCACACAGCCGCCTCACAGCGTTCTCTGCCACGTGGAATCTCACATAAACAAATACGAAGCCGGCGGGTATGGTATTTTCATTCCATTTCACCTAGCCCTTCTCTACACTCTCTTTTCGGTTTCCCCTTTTCCATCCTGACTTCCCCCAGTCTCCATACTGACCAGGCGCACTCCGCAGCGTCGCAACTCTAAGCGGCGCCCTCCTGACCACCGTCAAGCCGACCAACGGCCGCTATCTGACCCTGGAAGACGTGCAGGCGAACGTCATCCTGGGCGACAACGTGCACGTCTGTCCGACGCGCGTCATCAGCCTCGAGAACACTCTGGCCGGCCTGGTGACGCCGCTGGCCGAGGTGCAGCGCATCGCGGCCTACGCGCGCGAGCACGGCATCCTCATGCACTGCGACGGCGCGCGGCTATGGGAGGTCGTCGCCTCGGGCGCCGGCTCGCTGGCCGACTTCTGCGCCTGCTTCGACACCGTCAGCCTGTGCTTCTCCAAGGGCCTCGGCGCCCCCATCGGCAGCATCATCGTCGGCTCCAAGCCCCTGATCAAGCACGGCCGGTGGATCCGCAAGGCCATCGGTGGCGGCCTGCGCCAGTCGGGCGTCGTGACCGCTGCCGCTCGCGTCGCTGTCGACACCACCTTCGGCACAGACTCGAATGGCCGGGACGGCCTTCTCAAGGCCTCGCACGCCACCGCCTTGCGCGTCGAGAAGATGTGGACTGAGCTCGGGGGTCGTGGTAAGCACACACAGATTCTCTCTCCACTTTGGGTTTGATGACTCAGCAACAATCACTCCTTTTTTTTCGTGCCCGTCAACAATATGGTATCGGATATTTGAATCCCGCTACTGACCCTCAAACGCTCATATAGTCCTGCACCCTGTCGAGACGAATATGCTCTGGTTAGATCTCGACTCCCTAAACTGCAGTGCGGCAAGATTCGAAGAACTCGGCCAAGAAGTGGGCTTAAAGCTTCACGGAAACCGCCGTAAGTGCCTGCTATACTGAAGAAATGTCGATGCTCTTTGCCCTTCCCCTCTTTTCTCGCTCTCCTACGAATAGCTAAGAACCCCGGACTATCTTTATTTTCTGCTTCAATGGTTAACATATTGACTGCTCACACTCACTGACCCTCGTTGGCACAGTCATAACGCACTACCAGATAGGAGAAGAAGCCATACAGAGGCTGGCAGGCGTCTTCCAGCAAGTAGCGCAGGAAAGCACGAACGGCGTTCAATCTGAGAAGAATGAGGCAGTCGGAATTTACGAACGGTAACACTACCGGGGTGGTCAAGGTTACCTACCCTACAGGAAACGTTATATGATGTCATGTTTTGGCTAATAAAATAAACCTTTGCTCTTGTTGGCATTTGTAGACAGCCTGTCACATGCGAAAGAATTGGAGTAGATTCTTGACGATAATGTTAAATTTTATCAGGATAGGGGTCCCGATTTTTTATATTGCATTTAGTTAACTCCTGTGCGTAGTCCAACTGTCGTCGGAGTGCGACCCCTTGGTAGATGTTGATCAAGTATCAATTGCATGTCATCTGAGCTGTAGCCAGTCCCATGCTTTTGTAACATCTTGCCCGAAATCCCATTGCGCCCCTGGTGGTTTGAACTCCTCTGCCCATCGACCAACCTTCTTAAAATGGAAATGTGAATAGATTCACTGACAGTTGCTGTCGTCAGCTCCGATGTACACATGAAAAATCTTCGATGTCTGAGATATTTTTGAATCCCCACTCTTATGAAGCTCAAAAGCTAGTATCGGCCTCACCATACTCTTTCGCCCCCAAGGTCGAATATATGTCGAATAATGAATACGAATAAAGGTATAATGCCCGAGACACGTTTCCCCAGGCCGTTATGTCGAAATAACCATGATATACACGATGCTTTTTTGAAGCATACCTCCGTAACCATAAACGCCGAAGAATGATGACTTAAAATTCCCCCACGGAAAATTCAGGATGCAGTTTCTTTCGACTTCTTGCCGAAGATCCCTCTACTTTTTGATTTGCTTCGTGCTTTTGATGAGCTTGTGCTGCTTGCATCGTCACTGTACTTCGCTTTGTGTATCCTGACACTCGAAGGTCAGCATAAGTCAAGAGATACGAGTGTGGGGAATAATCATACCAACTGTTTCCTGGCATAACCTGGCCTTTTGCTTCGGCCATGCGGTAAAATTTGGCGCTCTTTTTGAGGTCCTTCTTGCAGCCAATGCCTTGCGCGTAACAGAAACCTGCTTCTGTAAGAGCGTCTACGTCACCCCAATCTGTCATGCACTTAGCATTGGATATCACAGAGCTGATGTGAGTGCAACTTACTTCCTGAGATCTCAAAGCAACGAAGTGCAAGTGCTTTGTCTTGTTCAATACCCCATCCATTCATATGACTGACACCCAGTTCATATATGCTCAGTGCAAATTGCGCTTTTCTGGTTTTCCTCTCCGAGAAATCAATCGTCTTACCTTCCTTAGCGTGATCTTCGTCCTCCGCCATTTCCGCGCTGACAATATCGGCAGCTTTTCGAAGCCACTGGACACCTTCTCGCTGGTTTGGTCGCATGCCCCAGCCATGTCGGCATGCTAGAGCATACAGCAACATACCAGTGGGATCTCCTCCATGTGCAGCAAGGCGTAGGTGATAAGTTGATTCTTTGACAGAGCCTTCTTCATGACACTTGATGCCCTTGGCTAGGTGCTCCTCTGGGCTTATCTCAGCGGCAGTGGGTGCTGAAGACTGCTGTGATCTGGGTGGCTTGATAGTACTAGCGGAATCGCTTGTAGAGACAGACATGGGCGTTCGAGCTCTGGTTTGAGCGTCATCATGAGTGGTTGACGTTAAGGTGCGCCCCCTGGGTATGTCTGCAGATAGCCTGCTATCCTGAGTCGATGGCCGACTGAGACAAGGGAATGGCTCACCGTCTGCTGACATTTCGGTGGACAGCTTGCTACGTTCCAAAGATGGGCGGCCTACAAGAGGGTCGCCTGTGACTGCGCCATCTTGATACCGAGAAGAGGAACTGGAGGGCCGAGTGGGAGGGGATGGAGGCGCCTGTCTGTTGCCTGCTGACGCGGGTGCCTCCCAGGCCATCGAAGATGACGATTCACCATCTTGGAAGAGAGCAGAATTTCGTTGTAATGATTTACCACGTGGTAAAGAATATTTAGAGTAAATATAGGAGGGTGCTGCATCTCCTCCGGCGACAAAGCCTTCAGCAAAAGCATCACTGTGCATGCTGACTGGTGTATGAGCAGTTTCATCAGCCAGGATGAATGAGGGATGGCTATCCGACGAGGCCTGCCGGGATGGAGCATCTAACGTCGGCGTCCCTGCGCGACTCAGCGGGCGTGAGAAGTTAAACGAGGGTCTCGGAAGAGGCGCGGATGCTTCCGAGCTAATAGAAGGCGATCTCTGGTAATGGGAAATAGGAGAGGCGAGCACTGGGCCAGAGAAGGCACTGCTAGATGACAGCTTTCGTGGCGGCTGAGAGTGGAACGACGCACTGAGATTCTCCTCATTAGGCGATGAGATCTCCAAGGGTGCTGACATGATGCTAGATGAACGTTTTGGAAACAGAGGGGGGGGAGGAACTAGGTTGGCCGAGTCGTTCGAAGGCGTTTTGGTGAGCTTGTCGGGTGATGCTGCCACGCGCCCGTGCGATGGAGATGCACGTCCTAAGCTCCCTTGGGGGCCCGCAGATTGAGGCTCTGATTCCAGATCACCGGGCGACTGCTCCCTGCGTGCACCGTACAAGCCATTGTTCTCGTTCAGCTGCTGCAGAGATCGGCCTCGCAGGCCATCTTTGAACGGGTTCGGGGGAACGGGGATGGATTCATCGGGGGTCGGGGGGATGCGACTCATTCGCGGATGCATGGAACGTGGGCGATCCTGAGGAGTTTCGATCTCGGTGGTGAGGCCAAGCCCAGCGGGCTGCTTCGGGGAGAGGCCATTCTGTTCGTCGGTTGAATCGTAGGACAAGGAGCGGAAATACTCAGAGCGGCCCTGGACAACCAGGGGGCTCTCGGTGGTCAGCGGGGGAAGCCGACTCACTCGGTTGCCGTTCTTGGCACTCTCCTCGAGTTGTTTGGCTAGCAGGCGGCTCTGAAGGGCGAAAGCGTCGAGAGGAGATAACGCGGGAGGCACTTCGCCGGCGATGTGTAGACGTGGAGACCGAAGAGGGCGGGAGGACGATGACGTGGTAGCGACCGAGTTGGACGACTCTGTTCGTAGCTCAATGAACTGAGGCCGGTTCGCCGCCATGATGAACGAGGGCGGATATCGTCGGTCGGAGGGGAATAATCAATTCAGTACAGGTGTATGTATAGTTGGCAAGGCGAGTATGAGAGGCAGGGTACGAGACAAGGCGAATTCCGGGGTCATCAAGACCACGCCAGGGTAGATCGGTCGTCGGTAGAGCTGGATCGGTCGGGGTATGGCGGCGTCTCCTGTATCGTGCTGCGCCCTTGCAGGAGCACAACGGAAGGCAAATGCAACGCGCCAGCAGAATCGGGGAAACAGAACGCTATGCTCGCTGGAGATGAACAAGGCTGTGTGATGCATGGATTACGAGGTCAATGCTGCCTGCCTAAGGCGAACGGTAGACTCTCCATAGAACGAGGGATCGTTGAAGCGGCACCGAAACTGTTTCGTCGTAGCGAGTGATGATACGGGTCTGGTGGATGATGCAGAAGTAAGTGGTTGCGATGCGTTTTGTCTCCCGACCAGGTGTTAACGATTAAGACTACGCGGGCGCGTAGCCATAATCACGTAGCGATGAAGAGTCTAGCTGAAAGGTAGAATGCGTGACACAACTAGACGATGCCGGCGTCTTGTTGAAGCTGGGAGAAAGGGGGTAATTTTGGCGTACACATGTCAAATGACCTGTTACTGGGTGGAAAGAATGGGGCCCGGTCTTGGCTTAATGATACAGTATGGGGTACATTAGCCAACCCGAGCCCACTCTCGCCCACTAAACGTACCGAGCGTACTTACCTAATACCTCCTAAACAGGTAGTGTACCGCACTGTGCGTGTTGCCCCGGCAGTAGCTGCATGTAAATGAATCCAGTGCCGGCCGATTCTACTGAATTTCCAATCAGGGTTTGGGTGCTGCTTTCTATGAATGCGATGCTAGAATTTGGATTCGTGCGACATTGTATATATTGGCCTGTCTTATAGGTATATAAAACCTCGTATATATATACTGTGGCAGCTGCCAGATACATACGTCATAGCCATTGTGGTGGTACACAAATGACTGCAGTTTGAAAGAATCTCAGCTACTCACCGCATTCTGAATCGGCTTGAATATTCTCGTATGGGGTAAGTATTGAGACCCCTGAACCGGGGTACAAACAAGGGGCTACTTCGTACCAGATTATCGTGTAATCGGCTTCATTCTACTCTAAATGAAATAGTGTATGAAAAGATATCAGAGCGTGGATGAGAGTGAGATCCTTACAGCTTATCAAGGTGAAGACGTACTCTAGGGTTAAATACAATTCTCGTATATAACGTTACTTTTCTATCACTCACGCTCGCTTGACTGCAGCGACATGCGGCTGAAGAGCATATCATATTCCTATCAGGCACGATTCTAAGGTCGGGAACTTGTGATGCTTACACAGATGGGATTTTCGCTGTAGTCAGCTTGAAACCCATTATGAACTGTCTATTATATTCCAAATCAATGTTCGTGCCCGCTTGCAAAGAGATGCAACGCAGTGGCTTGATTGAGCATGATATCTTTTTGTCGCCCAGAGGACTCAGGACCAACCATGGTTTGCCCATCTTCAGTCATTACGAATGACTGGATTAAGGCTTCCTAGCTATCGGGAAGTAGTTACGATCACTATGAAACGGTCAAATGAGGCGGCCTATAAAGTATAGTGGCAATTCGATCATGGTAGTCAATGTGCCGACTAATATTCCTAAGAGTTGACGAACATGCAGATATCGTGATGTTTCCTATTAATGAAGACATCAGCAGTACCGGCAGCAGACTCCGTGGAGCCCGACCGAAAGTAAGTGAATACGGAGATAAGAAAATGCCCAAGCCTTGACACCTTTTAGCACTACTTCTGTGCATAAAATGTGGACGTGTGGTACAGATCCGTGCCACGGCGGTGTCTCGGGTTGCTAAAGTCGCCCAAATCTTTGCTGTTATCACGTCGCAATTATTGGTAGGAATAAAGTCTTGCCAGCATGTAAACACTTTAGTTATGTAGGAGAATTCTCTTGTTCCTAGTAAATATAATGGTAAGAGGCTACTAACCCTCGAAAAGGTAGTTTTTTTCGGTTGCTCATTCCTGTCGTATATGTTCCTAACTCTACCTATTTAACCAAGTTGCCTTATATACTTGTACGGTAATTACTCCGTGGTTTCCAGTACTGCTACTTGTTTTCTTTTATTACCTTCGCTCAGCCGAACGTTCATGTATCTCACAATCATGTCTTATTACTGACTCTTCACTATAGTTACAGACACCCACTCGCCAACCACTGCCATGCCTGAAACGAAGTTCGACAAATCAAGCATTCCAGATCTAAAGGGTAGAGTTATTCTTGTAACAGGAGGTAAGTTGTAATTGTTTCCCTAACTCAAAGCTTCTTCGGTATTTCATATGTTGTTTCTACATCCTTCTTAGGCATACTACAGCTACTGGCAAACATCACGCTCATCTTCGTTTCTGATGGCCCTGCTTCCAAGCACCGGCGGCATTGGCGCCGAAATCATCGTTAAGTTAGCAAAACACAGCCCAGACCGCATTATCTTCACCGGCCGCAATGCCAAAGCCGCCGACAAGACCATACAGCGCATCAAAGCCGTCGGGCCAGGTATCAGCGCTATCTTCGTCATATGCGACTTAGCGAGCCTCGCCACCGTTAGGGACGCCGCGAACAAAATATTGGCTGAATCTAACCCCCTCGATATGTTCGTCGCCAACGCCGGTATCATAGCCCAGCCGGCTGGTTTACCAGCCGATGGCTATAAAGTCCATTTCGCCACAAACCACCTCGATCATGCTCTTCTAACCAAGAAGCTGCTGCCGCTCCTTGAACAAACAGCCGGCCTGCCCGACTCGGACGTATGTATAATCTACACGACGAGTTTAGGATGGCGTAATGGCTCTCTTGACTTTGCTAAATTCAAGACAACCCAGGAATCAGCCATAATGGGCCGCTGGATCCGCTATGATTAGTTGCCTGAACTCATTTCTCTCTCCTTTTAGCAATTATGGCCTCGGGTGCTCTTGAGTCTTGAATGCTCCGGAGACATTGGTCAGATTCTGGTCTTTGTGGGAGTTACTGACTCCAGTGATTGAACAGGCAATAGCAAGCTGGCCAACATGCTGTACGCGCGCGAGCTGGCCCAGCGACGTCCCAAAACTACTTACTTCCAGCCTCC
Source organism: Xylaria venustula (assembly GCA_022578775.1). NCBI lineage: Eukaryota > Fungi > Ascomycota > Sordariomycetes > Xylariales > Xylariaceae > Xylaria > Xylaria venustula. The sequence goes on along the minus strand of MU389358.1, from coordinate 91,287 downwards.
ACCCCGGTGCGGTCGAGACCGGCCTGGTAAACAATCTCAAGCTCGCCGATCGAATCTTCGTCCGTGCTTCGATGATGGGCAGGATGATCTCACCTGAAGAGGGCACCTTCAATAACCTGTGGGCTGTCAGTGCTCCTCGAGCTCAAGTTAAGCAAGGTGCATTTTATGAACCCGTCGGCGTTCTGCCCCCTGACAGTGACGCGGTTGCCAAAGAAAAGAAGTACTGCAGTAAGCTATTGGAGTACACCGACAGAGAGTTGGGAAAATGGATGCAGCAATCACCGCAGGTCACAATAACAACAACAGATTGGCTACCCTTGCACGGCCGGTATATATCAGAAAAGTGCCATCTATTATATAGAATTAGTCATGCAGCTAATATTACCACCCATATAAACAAACAACTTTCTACATGTTTAAGCAATAATTACTATATTATACTGTCTTGTTTAAACAAAATACTATTAATTTAAACAGAATTATTCTTTCGCCAGAGTATAACCTGCTTCAACCAGTTCACTCGCGCTAACTGAAACCGAAAATCCGCTCCAAGGTCCCTCTTGAATGTAATAATGATGGAAACCTGTAATGATGCCGTCGTCATCCCAGACAGCCGAGCCGCATGTGCTGTCAGGCGGGCGAACATGATTCTGGTTCCCTTCAATCTGGCCCATATAACACCAATTATAGATCACGCAGCGCAACTCGTCCTCGGCAGTGTGCATCGACGTCTCCAGTTTCACAGACTTGCTGACAATGCTTCCCTCCATGTTCCCCGTATAGGGGCTGTTTAGAAAACAATGATTGTTGAATATGACTTTGTCTTCTGAAGCGGCCAAGCGAGAAAATTTTGGAGACTGGCCACTAATCATTTCAGAAGTCTCATTAACGAACGCAGTATTATTCCTTAGATTGACCAAACTGATATCGGTGAAAGACAACTCGAACGCTGTTTCACCAATAAGTTTACCCGTATCAACTCCTTGCCATATGCATCCATCGCCACCAATACCGTGCGAAGCTGCAGTCATAAAGTGACTACCCGAGTTATTCTGGACAAGAATTCCAGATGTAATTGAGGAAACAACAGGTTGCCCATACTCATCCACCATCTGACTAGATATAAAAACCCCGGGCCTTAGTATTTCGTATTCGGTGTCGTCCATGGCATCGCTTATTGGTTGCCGTTCGAATTGCCTCCGTGCTGGATAGTTTGCCCAGAGTGGGCGACGGAGCTCACAGTTTGTGAGATATCCCACAGGAAAACCCGCAATTCTGCCGGGCAGCGCAGTCCTCACCGATAAAATATCAGCGTGATCTTCTAGAACAACGTATACTGTGCGTTCAGAAGTAAGCATGACTTCAACTATACGAGTTTCTGGCAAATTCTGCTTAAACCAAGCATGGACACCAGTTCCAAGGTCACGAAGCGTTCTATCCGAAAATTCGTCAAACTTATGCCCCTGTTGACAAATTGAGATTCTAAAGTTCCCTAGTATCTGTCTGGGAAATATGAGAGCTCGGCCATTGTCATCTTGACTGAGAATTGTAAACGGCACGCCACCAATGGTGAGTGGCGATGGTGATTTTGGTAGTGTGTCTACTTGAAAGATAAGGTGCGAGCGCCAGCGTGCCTCCGAAACGTTGGTAGTCTCTGGGAAGATATGATAAAGTAACTCGCGAACTTCGTCTTGGTAGATGGTGATACTCAAGTCTCGGAGGTCAAAGGGAAGGAGGATACGTCGTCGTTCCTGCCAGGATTCCTTCGCATCTTCATGCCATTGTGGCGACGGGCGGGCGCCGTGAGAGACGATTTGCTTAGGGCTAGACATTGTTCAAAACTTCCAGAATCAAGTGAGTGGATGTGAGATGATTTTACAACCGTCCGTCGGAAAGAACCCTTTTATAGTAATCGCAAGGATTATTCCATAGGGATTATGACTCATTCTGTACGCCCGATAGATTTTAAGGTTGATGCAGGACATAGACAGCTTGAAATATAGTTTCAACAATAGCAACATCTGGAACTATACGCAGTCCCATAATCTGTCCTGCTCTCATATAATATTATCGCAGGTCATAACCCATGACAATAATAGATTTATCAAACTCTTGCACTGCTAAATGTGATCTCAAAAACACTTTTATAAGATAAAACTAAATAATATACTTAACATAATAGGTATTAATATAACCTTTACAATGTGTTTAAACCATGATTATTTTATTATTAAACTATTTACTAAAAGGACCTTTTTTTGTTTTTTTTTATTTATTGCTATATTTATAATATATGAAGTTATCCGGCAATGTCATTGTGAGTTGTATTTTGTTGCAGAGGTTATCCGACACCGTTATAGAGGGGCCAAGTGCCTAGCACTGTAGCTACTTATTATATACACCACTTATGCCGTACCTGCGTATAGAATGATCTTGTTTTTTTTTTTTTTTTTTTTTTTTCCCCTGCCCGCGTCGTCATCTATTTGTATATGCGACAGCAAAGTCTGCCGGGTTACGTTGTTAACTGGTTTCATAAGTACCTAATAAGTCAGGCCACCAAAAGTAGGTAGATATATATATCCCTACTAGTTCCTGGTAAAGGGGAACTACTAAGCTGTCGACTATCGATTATTGAAAAAAACCCATGTTCTCCCCTATTAAGAAGTATGTATGACATCCCTAATATTGTATCAAAAGGAATTACAACGTCTAGTGACAGTTCTCGATAACCACGACCCGGTCCGTGCAGGTATATTCTAGCTAGCCGTAGACAGACCGTCGCCTTTAGGATGGAGGCTCTCATCGTCATCATCATCGTCTAAGTTCCGAAGCCACTCGTGGCGATATATGTCTTGCTCTGACAGCGGGAACCCGTCCGTATCTCGCATCCACGCGAAAATGTTGTTACCATTTCAGAAAGGTCCTTGTCTCGATCTAGCATTCCATAATAGATCTCGATTGGCGTGTTGTTGTCTGGTTCATCAGCTGTGGTGGGTTCGCGGGCGACGAGAAGCAACTGCGGCGCCTCTTGCACTTCTTTTCTCCCACCTTCACACGGCCATGTAATGTTAGAATATCCGAGCCCGTGATTTCCCGGGCAATAAGCGTGGGCATGGACGTCTAGGTTTATATCGTGGAGGGGTATATATGCTAAAGGAGGATATGGGTAAATTGGGGGGAAATCTTTATTCAGCCCCTGGGAGAGATACATAAGCCTGCACTCGTCGGCCCGGGAAATAGAAGTTGCTTATATGGGCAGCTTCGAGACGGGCTCCTGGATAAACGAATGGAGTGTTCCCGTCCAGGCCGCTTCGTGGAGGTCGATTCTGTTGAAACCAAGCAGCCCAAGCATCCCTATGCGATTTCGTATAAAGGATCGATGCAGTCCAGTGACGATCGCCCCCAACCAAAGGCAGGCTAGATGTGGACTGCGGAGGGAAAACATGGAGGCTAGGATTTTAAGATCTTGCACAAAGTCTGATTGCAAAAGGGCGGCGGTGCCCTGCAGCCAAGCTCCGCAGACGTGGGAAGGAATATTAGGCTCGTAGAAGATACTGCCTAGGACAGCATGCATACCGTGTGAATTACAACTCAGAGTCAATAGCCTATCTAATTGATGCAGATCTTCGCCCCAGATCGGAAACTGTGAGGGCGACCTGCCTGACGTAATTCGTTTGAAAGTTCGAGGAAGAGGAAGGGTGACCTTTATTTTCTCACGACTTGCCAGTGGCAAAAGTAAGGCTGTAGCGAAAGCAATCCGGTTCTGTCTGCTTGCGCCGTGAAGGGCCACATACTCTTCGATATACTTTACAGCGTCCGTGAAAGATGCCGCAGGAGAGGATATAAGTGTTTCGGATATTCTGGTCCGAGAGAGAGAAAATCGGATGTTTGATTCCAGTTTAACTGACCACGGCGGTTGTAAGCTGTAGCATTCGTGAGGAATACCCCCTTTCCAGCCCTGTCCCGGTGCTATGATAGCGGCCCACCACCGATATGCTTCATGGCTCGCATTCCCTATATCAACTACTGCTAGAGCCGGATTGCTGTCCTTTTCCTCCTGAGTGAGCTCTGATTCGCATGGCGCTAGAATTTCCAGATATTCGAGTGCAGAGGCTCGCGGGATGATTTCTGCCCAGCGTGCAGACAATGCATATGCCCACGCTAGCACAAGCACCGAGAGGTCGCTGCGTTCTGGGAGCCAATTTGGAAACAGAGACCCAGGATTATTTGTAAAATCTATGTTTACAGGCTTCGGGACTGTTGTGTGCAGCTGAAAGAGTTGTTGAAAAGAGGGCAGATCACAGCACCCTTGAGCAGGCACCCAAGTGGTTCTGGCGACCACTAGCCCGGATTGGCCTCCTTGCAATCCAACGGGAAGATGTGGGTGCTGGGGATAGATATTCTCGAACTGTAGGTATGTTGGAGGAAGATCGGAGGCCCGACTCGCTTCTTCCCATATTCTGAACCAAGTCCTGTAGCCTTTTTCGTAGTATGCCTTGAAAGCTTCATCATTTGGTCGAAGAGCATCCTCCATTGAGGAAGAAAGAAAAGAGTATGAAGAGACTGGGCAGTATCCAGCAGTCTGCGAAGGGCTATGGATATTATTTCACAGCACTTACAATACCTTAGGTAGGTAGGGCATCTTGCATGTGGTTAGATGTTCCGGTACGAAGTAGGCCTGTGGGGTGAAATAGATCCTACCTAGAGGTACGTGACACTGGTTGTTGAGTGGTAGAGAGAATGGTCTATGTCACTATGGGGCCTATATCGAGCTGGTCACTAACAATGACTCTAAGGAGGGAATGCCCTCATGTTCTGAGGGTATCTATATTTATTTAACCAGCTGGTTTTGGTGAGAAGCCTAGACAAATGAGCTTTGGCTTAGAATATAATCATTCTTGTTAGTTGATTGCTGGCCAATCAACACTCATTACGAAGCGACTTCCGTCTAGCGATGACCAACGACATATAGACGACCAAGATGAACCTACTCTTCATGACCAATCATTACACGAGCTAGACTTCGTTTACAGGAAGCCCAGTCTCTCGTGGAACGCCGGACGAATGTTTCGATGCACACGTTATACATGACCCATAACAAACATCGGCAAGCCCGGCGAAATGCATTGTTGGGGCGACGAAATACTGTGACCAACATGCATATCTAGAATATCACAGGGGTTGCGTATACTGATGGGGATATCAAACCAACAGATCGTCAGAAGGTTTGTTGAGGAATTCGAATATATAAATGTCATATTCTTCACCCAGCTCTTGGAGCTTGAATGCTGATCACCAAGATTTCCCATATAAATATCAGTGTTTTAAAAAGGTAAGAAATCATGATATATGTTCCTAAAAAGTAGCATTAATATAAGTTTATTTTATATTAATAAAGAATTAACATTTATTAACTTAGAAGAATTTATAACGTTTAAATTTTTATCATTCAAAAGTATTAAAAATATAGAAAAGGTTTGTAACAAGTTTTTGTTGAAAAATAATATATTAAACCTGGTTACATGTCATTCCTTCATCTAAAAGATTGAAATAGTATAAGTAGAACATGACTTGCTCTCCCCTCATATTTCTCGGCTACCCGTTAACTACCTACCTACTTAATGTAAGCTTACCTACCAACCGCACCACCGCCATGCCTACCAATAAACCCGTGTACATTTTCGTAGGCGGCGTGTTGCACACGCCAGCCTTTTTCGAACAGCAGATCAAGGAGATGTCAGCACTAGGCTTCGACTCAACCGCTGTGGCATACCCAACATGTGGTGACGGCACCGAGGATGCGAAGCAGTGGGATGAGGTGACGGCGATCCAAGAGGCGACGACGGCACACCTGGACGCCGGCCGTGACGTTGTATGTCTTGCCTCTGCCAGCGATCTACACCGTATCTGAAAGGGTTGACTTCGGAAATTATGATATAGGTACTGTGGTCCTTCATTCGTACGGAGGTTGGCCTGGCAGTCGCGCGGTTAAGGGCCTTGATAAGGAGGCACGCAAGAAAGCCGGCAAAGCTACCGGCATTATTGAAGTCGTATTCCTCGCCGCCTTTCTGTTGCCAGAAAATGCCCCTGTGGCTAACTACTCGTACCTCCCGCCGTGGCTGACCGTCAAGGTAAGATTCTGCGGACTGTAGATCTTGATTTTGAACTGATAATAGCTGCCTTTACATAGGACGGCTGCCGAATCCCCAACGAGACAAGCATGCTGCTGCTATTTAGCGATATGGACGAAGCTGCGCAGATGTACTCGTTCGGTAAATTTGCGTGGCACCGCAACGATTTCACCGCCGAGACGGCGCCTGACGCGCCGTGGACGCTTTCCGTGCCCAAAACGTATATCGTTACTACTGGCGATAAGACTGCTACCGTCGAGTTTCAGTTTCAGATGCTACAGGCCGTTATTGACGATACCTGGACTATCAAGAGCATACGATCTGGCCACGAACCTTTCCTCAGTCAGCCGGCGGCTTTGGCCAAGGTACTGGTCCAGCCTACAGTGTAGAGAGGCAGACGAGGAGAGGCATGGGATAGAGCAGCTGCACAAGTCATCGCTGACAATTAAACTCCCTTCGTGAATTGATAAGTACGAGTTGCTAATGTTGTATTTACCGGTAACGATGGTTTCACTATGGGCTGGTGAAAAGCATGCGTCTTCACTGGACACAGCCCCTGAAATACCAATACGAGATTCTGGTGCGCTTCGCATTTGTTTTTAATATTCAACGTTAGTAACAACATTGCTATAATGGCAGCCAAAGTCGTTTCTACTGTTCTGTATTGCGACTTTCACATACACTTCTTAGTGAGAGATTGTCAATTCTGAAAGACTTTCAGCTGAAACAAAGTGCCCAGTGCACAAAGTCCAATAATTTAGCCTGCATTCGTGTAATGTTATCGTAACAAGTAACATCAAATAAACCCAGATCTACGCTGGCATTTCTGTAAACTGCAACTCTACAAGAAAGAGTATTGAACCTATTTTTGAACTCTGTTGACTAGCCTAACTCCATATAATGCACAACTAAAATTTCAAGCCCAGCATACATACCTATTCTACACTGACAAGCGGATATTGTTGAGGTTGCGCGATGTGTTATAGATTCTTAGACTGAAGCTTCCTTAGCCTCGTCGCACCTTCATATACACCTCGGTCTACTGCTGCTGCTACTGTTAATGTACCACCAAGCACAGCGCAGAGCCCTGTAAGGAAGCCCGAGAAAGTCTTGGCGCGCTCCTCCCGGTTGATCACCTTCATTGGTGAGATATCCTATAAAGCCTGCGGTCAGCATTCGTTCAACGTTACTAGCTTGCTGTTGTGGGACCTACGTAGGAAAAGAATACGCCCGGGATACCGCCTCTCGCATGCATGCGCTCTTGATGGCCCTCAGCCGCATCATCGCCGCCATTCAAGCTCCGCTTGTGACTCGTAACGGAATACTGATGAGTCTCTAGGCTACCATCAAAACCGCTGCCCAGACTGCCTAGCCACACGTTTTCATCCGTAGTCCGGTCTGATCCACTCGATCTAGACGAGCTCAAAGGCAAATATGCCGTAGGAACGACTTTGAGGAAATACATGAAGTTGAAGTTAGGATCGTCAGTGGGTTGCTTGGTGTCGTCGAGTGGGTTCAAGTGGTGATTGGTCCAGGGGCTGCTCTTGGCGTGCTTCTTGCCCACATCCTCAGGGATCTGAGGACCAAATCGGAGCTGGTGGATTTCGTGCTCGAACGAATGTCTCACAGGGCTGTCCCAATAGTTCTTCAAATCATGAACGTGCATGTTGCCGTTGCTGAAACTGCGACCTGGGGCAAAATGGAAGTTTCCTACGACCTTGTTGACACGAATGTCACCCTCAATACGACAGCCTTCCTGCCTCTGCTCGTCCAGTTTTTCGGCGTAGTGTTCGCGCTGGCATTGTTCGACACCTTCGCCCCTACCAAAGGCCCAAGACGCTTGCGCATATGCCTCTCGTACTTCGTCGCAGGTATTGCAGCATCCGGGTTTCGTCGCAGTGGACGGCGGGGGGGCGCTGTAGCAAGAACCGCAATAATTGGGATCGAGGTGACTGGCCTCCTCACTCACGCTATGCCTGCAATGGTCGTTAGCGACGATGAATTCGCGCAAGAGCGCAATCGCATCGAGGAGAAGAGACTAACAGCGCAAGTGCGGTAGTATCAATGACCCCTCCACCTTGGGAGGCGGGCTGAAGTCTGACCTTCTTCACACCATGTAAAACACCATGCTGCTGTTCGCCGGAGACGTCCATAACATCGAGCGTTAGGAGCTCGCAGGGTAATTTCGGGAACGTGACGTTCATGTGGATCTCCATACGTTCGCCTGCAGAGATTGTTAGCAAACCGTCGACCTAAGGCAGGGTTGAATGAAGGGAGAGCGCACCTCGGCCCTTGTCAACGATGAGCTCTGGATGTATGACAATCCTCCTGTAGTCGGACCATTCTCCCCACGCAAGATAGAGAACAACAATCACGGATATGATGGTAACGATGCCACCAGACGTAGTGCGTATCCGCGCATCCTCAACCGTCTTAGTGAAGGCATCAAGCCTGGTGAACCTCGACTTGGGAGGCATGGCAGTCGACTCGGAGGGGGAGGCTGCTCAATGGGAGTCCGCTACGCTCCGCAGACCGGCGACACAGCGTGCGATGCTTTGGGGCGTGGATGGCGTGATGTTGGCGACGACAGAATGGCAAAGGATAGCAGATCACCGTAAGTGCGACATCAGAGGTAGGGAACGCGCGTGCATCGATATACTGTGTGTCACCACGTTGACCAAGTGAAGCTGCGAGTCTGCACTACAACGCCGATCCCAGGTAGCGAACAGGTAAGCAGGTCGTATAGCTGCCAGAGAGGAAGAATCGACGTTCGAGTAGGTAAGCAAGAGGAGGAATTGGTGGAGAGTGAAGCTGGTAAAGACAGCTGGCTACAGTAAGTAAGTAACTGAGGCTGTCCACGGCTTGGGGATGCCGCTTAACGATAAAAGTATAAGTACAGATAAATGTCAGCGAAAGGCCACCTTCACTTTCCAGGGATGAGCCAATCAATCTAGCCAATTGGGAGCTAGCCTGAGCTTCCCTAAACAGAGAATTTGGACCCCTTGTCCCGGGCCACGCACGTACCTACACTAGGTAGGTACCTACCTACCTAGGGCCCTAGAGGTACTGTGCCCTTTTCGCTTGCCTGCTTACTTAGCCTTTCTCCACGCGTTTTCGGTACCGTCCGAGGTCCCTGCGAGGTTAAGGTAATGCTAAATATTTACTTACTTCTGCTTACTTACAGCGATAGCCTACATACCCAGGCTTGGCGCATTGCGCAAGCAGTTTCTCGATAATGTGGGTATTGGGACATGGACTCTCGGCATCGAATGACCCTCCAGACTGGTAACTAACTCACAAACATCTCTGCCTTGTCGCATCTATGTTTGCTCTAGGTATTGTAATTCAGTGCGTTGCTGTCGATGACCGATTATACATTTGTGATCTCCGGACACCTACCAATCGAAAGCCGATAGCGCCATCAGGAAATAACCGCCAGATAACTCTCAATTATAAGGTAAGTATATTTAGCGACTGATACGAGCCAGCTGCTCATCGCATTCAGCCATCTTTTATCACTTGGGAACTGATTCGCCCTTTATCAATGCATGCTGTGTCTCCAAAAGATGTAGTACGAGTGATATGCTCACGCTAAGATGACCTTCCTTCTTTGCTGACCGGTCGGCGGTGACTCATTATTAGTTTGCTACGATACGATCTCACTCTTATAAAAAGGAACGGCATTGAACTCGATGAGTAAGAGCGAGCAATATAGAAATCTCTACAAATACCCCCCACCATTCCCTGAACATCTTACAATTAGTGAACCTCAATTCGACCGACAACGAAAATTTAGAGCTGTCTGTTCTATCTTTAAAACGAAATAAGAATCCGAAAAAAGAAGAAAAGAAAAAAACAAACAATGGCAGCTCAATCAATCTCGACCCCGACGGCAACCGGCGGCGCAGCACATACGATCCCGCCCACAGCAGTAGTCGTGACAACCAGGTGCTACCTGCGGCGCTACGAGGAGTCCGACGCCGAGGCCCAGGCCGAGGTGGCCAACGACCCGGAGATCGCGCGGCATATGCGGTCGCGCTTCCCGACGCCGTACTCGCTGGCCGACTCGCGGGCCTTCATCGCCCACTGCCGCGCCCTCGAGCCGCCCGCCCTCTCCTTCGTCATCTACACCCTCGACGGCCAGCTCGCCGGGTCCATGTCGCTCGAGCCGCCCAAGGGCGACCGCATCTACGCCGGCACGCGTGAGCTGGGGTACTGGTGCGCGCGGAAGTTCTGGGGTCGCGGTCGTAAGTGCATACCCAGTTGATAGGTCGCCAGCTCAGATGTTTTTTCGTTGTCCCCTTTTTTATTATTAGTACTTTATGGGGTCATGGACGGGACAGGGGTACTAGTCAGAATGCCTTTTTGATCCTGACCTTTATACCTTATTTGCATGAATTACATTGAGTATACATTGACCCACCGTCCTAGTCATGACCGAGGCCGTGCGAGACTTTACGCGATGGGCATTTGCTACGGTCCCTGATCTTCTGCGCATCGAGGCGTCAACTTTCGAACCCAACAAAGCCAGTCAGCGTGTACTCCAGAAAGCCGGGTTCGTCCTCGAGGGTACGCGGAGGCTGGCCGTTGTCAAGAATGGCGAGCAGTTTGGTGAAGTAATGTTTGGGCTCACTCGGGCTGATATAGAAGCTTAAGGTATCTTTGCCGAGTATTTTCATGAAGTGTGAAAGCGTGCTGCCACGCCGTTGCTTATTATCTTCATATAAATAAGTATGGTATGTGAGTATGCTATGAGATAACGGTTATTGATCATAGATGGCTGAATTTTTTTCTGAAACGGTTTATACATAAGACACGTATATCTGTAGATTGTGCAGGAAGTTTGATTACTAGGAAGTAGAATGATTCTTTGAAGATATTCTAATCTAGGCCGCTTAGAGCATATAAAGCGAGAAGCAGAAGTATTAATTCCATTATGCGTACATTCCCTTTATGGAGCTCGCTTGCTAAACTTCTTCGTCCATCGAGCGTCAAAAGCAGACAAGTGAACAGCCCTCTTCATCTCCCCTGAGTCGGATTGAGCCGCTTCTAAATCACCGCAATCCGGACGTTTCACTACAGTAGTATATCGTCAGCAACACGAGAATAAAAGCCGTACGGCTTAGGGAGAGCTTGGAAGACAGGCAACCTACGTTTATTACCAAAGGTGTCCACAGCCCAGATCAGCACACCATTCGACCATCCGAATCCCTCCACGACTTCGTATTCGCCGCCGCCACCGGCCACGTTGATCGACTCGTCCGAGTACTTTTCAAACATGATTCCCTGCGCGTTTGGATCCTCAATACCGCTGAGACGGGGTAGCTCGTCGGTGGAACCGCCCGTTGCCCGCCACGTACAGAAAGTGCTGTCCAGATAGCGTTGAGCCAGTGATACAGCCAATTCTTGTGTTTCGACATAGTACGGGTCTTGGTTCCCAAACGTCGGTGGCGTGTTAAGCAGGCCCTTCATCAATACGTACATAAGTGGTGGCCAAACACTCGGCTGGTCCCATCTAGTTAAACAGTTAGTATAGCCATTCGTTGTGCGGTGATATCCATCGACGGCGCAGACATAGAGGCAGAGCCTTGGTACTTCTCCCCTTTGGTCGTCGCGACGAAAATTGTAGTCATGGCGGGATGTCTCTTACTGTTGACCTGTGTTGAGATTCGTTGCGGCAATACCACCAGCTTTGCCAGACAATAGGTTTGCGACACGCTTATAGATGTTCCTGACAGCGAGGGGGTTATTCTTTAACTGGATGGGCGCGGCACCAAGCCAGAAAGGATAGTATTGCGCGGGAGTGAATGAGACTTGGTAGCCGTCAGGGGCGTCTGCCTTTTCTGCCTCTGTGGTATCAGCATCTGCAGGGATGTAGACATTTTGTGCGTTGGATGTCAAGTTGTAGTCGAAGAAGCTACTATACTTGTCGTTCCACATCAACTCGAACATAGAAGCAGATCGATTCCTCGCTAGCTCTTCAAACTCAGCGGCGCCTGCGTCATCGCCGGCGTCTCTCAGGTAGCTCCCGATAGTAATCTCATTGGCATATAGGATGGAGTTCAAATCGACACCTATCACATTTACAGTGTTGAGTGAGCGCAATGGGAAATAAACATCGTTTACGGCATCGGACGGGTTTGCAATCCAACGGCTACCATAATCCCATCCTGACTCAGCTCCAGAGGCCAGATTTGCGTACAGACCGGCCTTTTCAGACTCGTTGAGAGCGTGTGTTTGTGGGTAGATTATGCCTGACTGGGCGTAATATGAATTATTGTTTGCGGTGGTCCAGTCTTCACGGTACGACTCGGGTCGGGGCTCCGTGTTCAATACCCCGTAACTATTGTGGGTGCAAGATTAGCGAGTAGCTTCGAACCAACTTCAGATGCTTAGAGTGCCACCCACTGAGCCAAATAATGACTGCAACCATTTACTGTTAAATTAACGGTCCGGTTTGTTATCCAGAAGTCGTGTTCTTTGACCAGAAGCGGCAGGGCGCGATCCAATATGCTTGTGTCGTTTGTATAATCAACATATGTCTTAACCACTGTAATATTTCGAGTTAGCCGTCGCGTCTTGGGAGCCTGCGAGTGTTGAGAAAGCGTGAAAAGTGTTTGAAATGTGATTTTAGCTGGAGTAGAATATTCTATGCTTCCGAAGGTGTGAAGTCAATAAGTACAATGAGCCTAAAGTTTGCTTACTCTGCGTCAGGAGTGGAGGTTGAGATCGATTCAGATAGTAGATCCGAGCACCGTTGGGAACAAAGCCAAACTGATCGACAAAATCGAGAAAGTTCTCGATTATGTTTCTATCTACTATGTCAGCCTGGTTCGTGGACGCTCGGACTCGCATATTTATGAAATCCACATACCGTGAAATTTCAGTAAAACTACCTCCTGTTCGCAACAAGCCTTCAAGAATCCAGAAAGAATCCCAGTAGTAAGGCTCCCGGAAGCGGCCTCCGGCAACAACAACTTCATAATCAGTGAGCAGTTGTCATTCTCGATGAAATATATGGGAGTGACAAGAAGTGAGTAGCCAACATTAGCCCCCGACAGTGAGCAGAATGTCTGAAGAGTTACTTACAGGTGCGATTTATAGGTATGAAGCTATTAACACAACCATCACATCTATTGGCACCAACATACTTTCTCGTTAAGTCGGGCCAAATGTCTATCACTTTTTCCACGAACTGTTTGATCACAGAGTCTTCGATCCCGTCAAGGAAAACAGGGTCGGTCTTTGATTGGTCCGTAGGGACAGCTTCGAGTTCCGAGCCGGCCTCTCCAAAGTAAGTGGATAGAAACTCATGCAGTTCAGTGTTGTTACTGAGCGGTTTTGCCAGTTTTTCGAAAGCCGCAATGACCTGATCCAGAGGAAGTTTTGTCGGCCTATGACGACGTGTTAACGAGCCGGAATGATGGTGGTTCGGTAGTAGGAGGTCGTTCTCACAAGTCCACGAATGTCTTTGAGTCAGAGAACGGTGCAGCTAGTTCGACCTGTTTGAGAAGCTCTCCTGTGCAGTACACGGGCGAATCACATGGCGTGAAGGTTGAGCCATTCTGAAAGAGCGCGCTTGCTGGCGAAACGCCGGCGAAAAGCACGGCGGCAGCAGCAACAGCCAGACGTTGCATCGGTGCCATACCAAGTAGCACCGCCCAGCAGTTAGAGTGCAATGAGTTGTCGCTAGCAGCTAAAAGAATGTAGTGCGGGCTGAGTAGTAGGATTAGGAGGGCGAAAGGACGTTGAGGGAGGACAAAGAAAAGATATAGAGGGATGGATGGACTGACGGGGGGGGGGGGGGGGGGGGGGGCAAAAAAAAAAAAAAAAAAAAATCCAAAAAAAAAAAAACAGTAAAACAAATAAATAAAGATAGGAAATTACGCCCAAAAGAGAAAATTAAACA